>VWZP01007235.1:78041-160532 GCA_013396995.1 Dicaeum eximium
TTTTTTTTTTTTTTTTTCCTGATATAAAGCTCTTACTACCCAGTGCTGGGCATTGCCTTCTATGTCTCTGAAGCATAGAAACAGTTTTGAGAGGAGTTTAAAAGTACAGCCCAGCACTCTTGGCTTTTTCCTTGCAAGGACAACAGGGCAGCAGCTCTCTGGGGCCTCACTGGGAGTGAGAAAGGGCCTTTTGGGTTGTGAGCAATCTGGGACAGGATGAAATCCAGTGACTTTGTCCAGCTGACCTGTCACAGAAATGAAAAGTTAATCACACCTTTTTTCTTCCTGTCACCCTCTTCACTTCCTTCTGCTGAAACCTCGGAGCAGCAGAAAATAGGTGCTATTTTGTGCTCCAGGTGATTCACACTGACAGAAAGGAAGGGAACTCTCCATTAAGGGTTACAATTGCTGGAATACCAGAATAACAAAATATTATCTTGCTCAGGTACCTGCTGTCCCTCACTTTGTGGCAGAGGTGATGTGGATATTTCCCTGCAGACTGTCCTATCACACAGCCTTTCTTCTCTGTGGGCTGCAGGGTTTTGGCACAGGGGAGCCACAAACTGGCCCTGTGCTGGCTTGGGATGCTGCTGAGAGCTGTCACTTGCATCTGGGCAAAATTGATGGGAGTGAAGGATTTCTTTAATCAGTGGGTGGCTGCTTTGCTGTCTACAAATGGAGTGAACTGTCCACATTAATTCTTGTGTGTCCTACAAAAATCTTAATCCAACTTGGTAAAGGTAAGTGCCTCAGTTTTTCTTCTGTAGCATAGAAGTTTCTCCCTTAAAAAAAGAAAAAAAAAAGAAAAAAAGGCAATAGTTCCCCCACAATTTGCTGGAATGTTTAGAAAATGCTTTCAGAGCATGAGCTGTGACTGTATCATCACTGGACTCCTTGTGGTTAAGGATTTTTTTTTCTTTCTTTGCTCTGTACTAGTTTTTGACTGTAATAGTAAGAATTTCACATGAAGCCTTATTCTGAGAAAAGCAGTATCTCTGATTTAGCTCACCTTGGTTGGAAATGCAATCTTGCATTCTGTGCAGTCTGTCTGCACAATACAGTCTTCAAGTATTTGTCATTTGGATGGATAAAATCTTTGCTGAAGATAGGTGCAGCTCTGCCAGCAAGGTAGGGCACTTAAACATTGCAACACTATTTTATTTATTTCATTGTTCCTCAGCAACATTAAAATTTGTTCCTTAAATTTTGCATTTTGTGAACTTGGTTATGAGCTGCTATTTGAAAGAAAGAAGAAAAATGTTCTTATACATCAAAACATAATTTTTAAAAAATCAAAATTAAATAAAAAATCAGCAGCACAAAATAAGAAAATAAAATATGCAACAGACTAAAACATTCAACACTATCCCTGTTTAGTGATCAGCAGACAAATCTTAGTGATGATAAGTCTTCCTTTTATGTTTGGTCTACTGCACTCACTGTATACACACACATAACTATTACCATCCAATTATAATCCATTAAATCAATTAAATCATCTTCTCTGGTATTTTCCATTCAGGGAAGCAAACCAGTTAATCTGCCATGTTAACTGTTGAGAATATTGATCATCCTGTGCAGGGAAGACATTCCCGTATTTGAAAGAGGGAAAGATTGTCACACTTCTGGGACTCACTGGCTTCTTTATCCCATTAATTCCCCCAATTTGTGTCTCCAGAGGAGGAGGGTGAGTCCTTGCAAACTGCTAGGAAGGAATAGATCAGAAGAGCAATTTTGTCTAAGATTTGTGCTTTTGTGAGCGAGCCCTGGCTCCGTTGGTGATGCCCAGCCCAGTCCAGTTCTCTTAGCTGGGTCCTGCTGCCTGATGTCAGAGGCAAACACAACATCCTTGGCTTGGCTGGCTTTTCAGGAGAAGCAGCACTCAATGACATTCAAGTTTCTGATGCCTGGCCCAGAGTGGGAGCAGCCAAATTTTCTTCTCCGAAGAACACTACAGTGACACTGACAGCCCTTCCTCTTGCAGGCAGACCCTGACACCCAAACCTGCCCAACACCAGAGGTGTCTTAACAGTTCCAGCTACACTCTGTGACATTTCTGCCCATCTTGACTTTGACTGCAGTCAGGATTTCTTCTTTCAGGTGAAGGGCTTTTGGATGAGCCAAGAAAAATTTTGTTTTTCCTTAGTGCCATTGTCGGCACCTGCTGGCTCACAATGTGACCAAGGGAACCTGAGCCCTGTGATGTCTCCTGCCTCAGCTCTTTCTCTGTGCCCCTGCACTATGCCACAGCCATATCTGAGAGAACCAGGCTAAGAATTTCTCTGCAGGCTTGATGATCAACAAATTGGAGAATTTTCATCAATGGCACAGCAGGTCCTGTCTGCAGGGGTAGTGATAAAGTCATGGAAGAAGGTAATTTGGATTCCATCCAAGTGTCCCATGTGCTGTATGACCCTGCAACCCTCAGAAAAAGTGAGAAAACCTCAGAAAAACCCTCAAAAAACCTTTCTAGACCAAAGGTAAAGAAGATTATAAAGTGGTCCAACTCCAGCATGGAAGATTGAATGCAGCTTGTCCCAGAAATGCATGTCCTGGCTAAATGCTTCTTAGGATGGGTTGGGATTCCACGAAGATGCTGAACTTGGTGCTCATCCCTCATCCTGACAACTGGATGGACAACATCTGTTTTAAATGATGAGGGGTGCTGGGACCTCAGTTCCAAATATTTATCTAAAAAAACATCCCTGGGCTGGCCCCACAGATTTAGCAGTGATGCAGTGACAAGCTGTATTTCTGTCCTTACAGTGTAAAGGATTTTTGTGATTCAACATAAAGCGAGATTGGCATAAAGTGTGATCCAGTCTAAAGTGTCTTCTGTGCTTGGACCAGATCATGGAAGAGGAAGGTGAATTCTTCACTTAAAAAGGCTGATTTGGCACCAGCCAGTTCAGTAATGTTGGACACAGGATGTCTTTCCATAAAAATGTGATGATTTCTTCACCCAAAGACTGATAAAAATTTTAGAAGGGAATAATATTCCCTGTGGAGACATCCATTTGTCTCACTGACTGTGGCAAGGAGCTCAGGACAACTTTTCTAGGAGTCTATTGTCAGGTGAACCCTCCCTGGATGGCAGGGTTAGATGTGTGCTAAAACAACAGTTTCAGAGGCTCATGGCCCCTAATTGTTGGGGTCTGGTACTGCAAGAGATGTTTAGAGGGCATCTTCTGAAGATAAAGTCCAGTTCCTCAGCTCTCTTCTTCAGGGTTCAGACAGGACTGGTTTGTTCCCTCTGCCTATTCTGATCTTCCTTTGGGTTAAGAAAAGTGTCGCCCTAAAAGGAGCAGGGACAATGTCTCTTCAGTGCTCATGGTCACAGAGTAGAGCCAGGGGAAATGAAAAAACCCTTATTCTTGGCAAAATTACAAAATCTGCAAGGACAGGACTAAGTCTGTGTTAAGTAATGCAGGCCTGGGTCCAGCTGTCTCTCATGTGCTGCTTTAGCTGTTTCTGGCTATTCTTTGCTTTTAGGTGGTGTGCTAGTTATGATAAAGGTTCATCCTGTCAGCAACAAGCAAAACCAGAGTTTTTTAGAGCTTGGGTTTGAGCAACTACCAAGCTTCTCGTTAGCTTGTCTTTGTATTCTGCTATTTTAAAAAATATTTCTGCAGTCTTTGATGAATCCATTTTTATTGCAGATATCAGTGATTTCTGTGATAGTTGTGTGTCTTATTGTCCCTGGAATACCACAAAGCCATGAAAAATTATTCTAGTAAGTTATCCACATGACACATATGCAGATAAACTGGCCTGGACTTCAACACAGGCAGGGAGGGATTGTGCAATTTAAAGGAAACTCTGAAGTTACCCATAAATCCAAATGGATGCAATAACCACCAGCTAAAAGTTCATGTGCTGTGTGCACCCAGGGATTGTCACTCACCACAGGCTGGTGGTGGGGTCACATGTAAGAGGGCTGTTTATGTGCTATTTTCCTTTTATAGCTTAAATCAATAAGCTGATTGAGCTGAGCTGGATCGATCCTCCTGAGCTTTATTTACAATTATCCTCTAACGGCTGATACAGTGGGGCTCTAGAAGGGAACATACTGCAGCAACTCTTTTTTGAGGCAATATATCTTCAGCTCAGCCTGAATCCTGCTGGACTCGAGGTGTTTGGAGCAGTGTAGCTGTGCTAAAGCTCTGGCTAAATTAGGGCTGATGCAAGGATTTGCAAGATGATGAAGGATAGTAACAAAGGCTGTGTTAGTCAAGGGAGAGCAGAGACACGATGTTCCCTCAGTGGATGCAGAAACAGCCTCCTGCACAGGGCAAAGCAGTGCAAAGGGGATTTTCTGAAGGGAATTCCATTTGTTACTGTGTGAATCTCAGAAAAATCGGCTGAATCCAAGCTTGGCCTTTTGTGATCACCCTTTTTAGCAGGCAGCCTCTCCTTAACAAACAACCTCTCCCCCCTTTTCGTGACCCCCTGCCCCATTTGTCACAGAGTCCTAGAACAGTTTGAGTTGCAAAGGATCTTTGAGATCATTTAGTTCCAGCTCCCTGCAGGGACACCTTCCACTAGACCACGTTACTCAAAGGCCTGTCCCACCTGGCATTGAACACTTCCAGAGATGGGGATTTTCCCAAATCCCCCCATTCCTGCAGTCCTGTGTGGGGATGACAGCAGTGAGGGACAAGAGCTGCTGATGAGAGAAGGGGAGCAAGAAGCAGCTGTCCTTTCTAAGGGTCCCCATTGCTCGTGGCACCACAGAAGAAGCTGTTCAGGATGTTCAGAATGTTTCTGGGAAAGGCTTTGGTGGAACGTCTAGAGGAAGGTGGCCCTGCCCATGGCAGGGAATTGGAACAAGATCTTTGGGGTCCATTCCAACCCAAACCATTCTATGGTTCTTCCCATCACAGGTCTCTCTTTCAAAAATTGTCCTAATGCAACCTTTATTTAGTTAAGTGCTAAGGCAGTAATATCCCAAATTACAAAAAATTAGGTTCTGATCTCGGTTCTGTGCATATAAATCAGGGTTTCACCCACAGCTCTCAGTTCCATATCCATATCCTTCTGAGATTTGAGCACTGTCTAAACTCTCTAGATGAGTGAGGAAGATAATTGCCTGAAGAATTTTAATTAATATCCACCTGCTTTTGAGAAGCCCTAATTCCTGTGGAGGTTTAAACCAGTTTTATTCCCCCATGCTGTGAAAGCACAATAACACTGAGATATCAGGTATCAGAACCAGAGGGTTCCCTCATCACAGAAAATGGAACTTCAGTCTAATGGAAATAAGAAACAAATCTCTTTAAGTTTCCAGCTGGAATCATGTTCCCTTTTCCCAGAGATTTTAAGCTCCTTTCCAGGTACTACTTACAAAATAATGTCAGCCAAGAAGACACTCAGAAGGCCTAAATGTTGGGTTTTTTTCTTTTTCACTCAAATGTGATGTATCTCAGTAAAGGTGAAGCCATTCTTTATTTTTAGAGTGGCAAGAGAGATCAGTCTAAAATAGAGATAAATCAAAAAGAGTCCAACACTCAGTGGAAAAGTTCCTGGTAAAGCCCAATCAAATCAACAGATGAGGTGGCTCAGAGTGGCTAATGAATGTTTCTTGGCAAGGGTGAGGCCAGTACCAATCACACTTCATGGCTTTGTATAGGGGAAGACTAAAAAAAATCAATGAGAAAATCAGCCTTGGTTGTAGTCCTGCTGAATCCAGGGAGGAGAAAAAAAATCCCACAAAGGAGCACTTTCGCTTCTGTTTTTGAAACCTGAGAATCCTACAAGAGAATATGTTAACTATATTAAAGTTTACAGTATGTCAATAAAAATTTACAATAACGTAGATACATTTAATTTTGTCTCCATCACACCATATAATACTTGAAACTACACAATCAGGGCTAGAAAACAGCAACTCCTTTTTTTTTTTTTTTTTTAAAGAGTCAAAGCTTCACAGTTTGTTTTCAATTTTGCATCTGAACAGATGGCAACTTTTGCTGTTACAATTTTTCATCACAAAAGACTGATTGATTCTCTAGTTGTTGGGGCATTTACCTCTTATGGGGAAGACTTAAGTTCAAATTCCTGCTTTGAATCAAATAAGGCAGGGTTTTTTTTCTATGCTATCTCTAAGCTATCATTTTTTAAAATGCTATTGATTTTTTTTTCTGAGCTGGCATCCATCTCTATTAAAGTTCTGTCCTCCTTGTGAAAAATATTTCTTGAGAAAAATTTGACTGAATGTTGTCATATGCAGTCTGAAATTCCCATAATGGCTTTTTCTGATGAGAGGATTTTGTTTTGATAATCATGATCCTCAGACCTCTCCACCTGTTTAATTAAAACCAAAATCAAAACCAAAAATCTGCTCAACTCTATCCAATTTTCCTTTTCAAATATCCACAAAATTATTGCCTTCAATAAAAATGAATTAAAAAATGATAACTATCTAGGAGGATTTCTGGAAAACAAGTAAGTTCCACTCTTTAATGGCTTAGAGTTCCTAAACCAAGGTCTGGAACTTATTAAACTCAGCAACTGGAGCTGAAAGAAAAGAAAAATGGAAAGATCATAGGCAGCAAAATCTACAAGTGTGATTTTTAAATTTCACTTGCTGTAACAATTTCTTTCCTGTTATTGTGGGAAATATCTGGTATTTAAGACCTAATATTACAGGAATGCTTTTGTCTGATGTTATCGCAAATATTGTTGTCCTGCTGATGTTTTTCCAATATTCCTCTCTTCTTTTCCTAGAAGTTCCTCAGTAAATACTGAATTTTCAATTAGTATTGTGTATATGTGTGCATGTAGTGACATTTTCACAGCTAAATATCAGAAATTTACTTCAGCTCTTCTTTCCAAATAGACCAGGAAAATATTGAGAACATTTGCTCTCTCTATCTGCTGCATATTTAAGCAATTATGAATTTAATTTCTGGGTCTATTTGCAGTCAGGAGAACTAGAAATAGTTTTTTTCCTATTTTTAAAAGAGAACAGGGGTTCTTTTATAGCAATGTTGTTTATGGGACCTGGAGTTTTATGAAAAGAATAAATCCAAAGCCAACAAGGTAAGTCTTTCTATTGAGCTGAAAGTGCTGCTAAAGCTGCAGGAATCTTTTCTTAACTGCATTGGAATTCCTCAATACGTTCAAGATCCAATCTTTCTAAGAGAAGTTGTGTTCTGTCTTCTGATGCCTTTTACATAAATTGTCTAAAAATCTGATCTATTGAGGAAGTTCCAATGGAAAAGCCATTAGCAAAATTAATCCCTAAGGTCTGCTTTATTTTTTGTTTTTATTTTTTTTTTTTATTTTATTATTTTATTATTTTATTATTTTATTTTTATTATTTTTATTTATATTTTTCACCCTCCCTTTGCTTTCTGGTAGCGCAAGGAATAAGATACAAAATTTCCTTCTAGAAAAGAGCATTTAAACCTTGGATCCTGTTTGTAAACCATGGGGGCCTGGTCTGACATGTGCTGAAATCAGATTTTTCTTTGACTGAGCCACCCATTGATGTACAGCTGCTCAGAAGCTGAGTAAAGCAGAGTCTGCCCCAGAGCATCTCCAACAGGATCCTATTTCCTGACAATCTTCCAGGACACTCTGGAGGAAGCAGTTTTCTTTTTGATATCCCTGCTGTCTGATATTTTCAGCACCATGGATAAGCTGCCATTTGCTTACTTGTTTATTTTTGGAATCTGTTGATGCATAAACAGGAAACAGGACTGAGCACATGTGTAGATAGAAACCCAGTGGGGTAAAAAACTGCCATTTATTTTTGGCAAGTTTATCTAAGTTACTTTTCAAGAGATTTTACTGCTTCTGCACTGCTGTTTCAATGGTTTTAATATGGTTGTACAAAAAAAAAAAGGAAGGAGAAGCTGTGCTGCCTGCAGGTGAACTCAGGTGATTCTGCCCTGTTCAAATGGAGAAAAGGAACATTTTCACCCCTGGCTCCCACCCTGTGATGAAACCTCCTTCACTGAGCTGCAGTTTTCCTGTGTGTGGAAACAACCTCACCTCAGACAGAATAAAGCAGCCCCCAATTCCTCCTTTTTAATTCTTGAGGAAACAATCTATATTTTTGTATTCCAGGGAGAAGGAAGGAAATTTGGGATGAACACATACTTTCGATATGCACAAACTGTCAGGAAGGCAGACTAATAGGTCAGGCACCAGAAAGATCTCAAATAGCACCAGAGAAAAAAGGAAAACAATTGAGTGATTCTGAAGGTTCTATTTCCATAGTTCTCCCATCCAATGACTTTTTGAGGTGCTTTGGGATTACAGCAATTCACCTGCCAGAGATTTGGGTTCAATACAGAACCACAGAATGGTTTGGGTCAGAAGGGACCTTAAAGATCATCTCATTCCACGCCCCTGCCATGGGCAGGGACACCTTTCCCTATCCCAGGTTGCTCCAAGCCCCATCCGACCTGGCCTTGGACACTTCCAGAGGTGGGGCTTCCTTTTGGGAATCCCTTTTCTTCTGGGCATCCTGATATGTGTGGGAAGCCACTCCCTGCTGAGCAGGCTACACCTTCAACCACAAATCTGCTGCCCCCACTAACAATAGAACATTTCCTTCTGTGAATAAATGTGAACTACTGCAGGATAGAGCTCTTGGCTCATTTTTAATACAGTCCATAAATCCATCCCTAATGAACTTCTTTTCTTCATCTTTACACATTTCTTGTGGAAGAGTTATAATCCCTGTTATCACTTTCATCTTGGTTTTCTGTGGGTTTAGATCATGGTGTATGAGGAAGCAGCAGTGAATAATTGACTGTACCAATAAATAACAATATTTTTTTTTTCCTGTAGCAGTATCTGTGGAAATGGTAAAAATGGTTGATCTGTAGCAAAAATTCCCTGGAATGTATCATGTTGTTTGTGGATTTTTGACACAGATAAATGGAGATCTCAGATAATTTCTCACAGCAATAAATGTACATAGTCAAAGTTAAGGTGTTTCTTGGTGCTGAAGAGTCTACTTTGTCTCTTTTAAATGCTTGTTTTCCCCCACGTTGGTGTTTTCCAAAGTGAAGCCATAGCTGAAGTTCTCTCCTTGTTCCCTTCTTCTTCTTCTTCATTATTTGAGTTCAGTCTTTGATTTGGGTCTTTGCAGGTCTGGTCCCACATCTGACCTGTTTCTGCAATTGTGATTTGTCATGCTTGAGGAACTCCTGACTGCATTAAAGGTGTCTCTGATCCTTTTGGGGCCAAGACTTTACCCTTTCTGCCCTGTGAATGATAAAGCATCTGAACCCTTTTATCTATTCACTCCTTCACTGCTCTGTGTGTGAGAGCAAGTTTTGAGTTTAAATGAATTTAAAACTAAAAAGTTACTTTCTTTTCTTTCTACTTTCTTTTTAATTCCCTGATTTCTAGAAAAGATTTTCCGCTTTTGCTCTTTTACTTATCCTGTGTCAGATGTCTCTTCTTGGCCTTTCTTCTTCTTTAAGTCTCCCAGTGCAGCCCTGTGAAGTGCCATATGCCATGTGCAGAGCTATCAAGTATCATGTATTTAGCATAAAGTGTCATAATTCTCACTTTGCTTGCTTGCTAACTTAGTGAATACAGATGGCTAAGTATAAAAAAGTGAACCCTTGCTAGTGCTTCCCAAAGAAAACTGCAAAGTGAATTCAATGTGCATAAACCAGAACAGAATCAAGGCAAGAGACACTTCTAACCCATGCATTCATTTTATGGGACGTGAGAAAAATGTAACCACGGGACAGACATTTCTTTGTGAATCCCTTTCAATGAAGCTTCTAGTTTCATAGAATATAAGGTTTTAGTTTTGCTTTTCTTTTTATTCATGAACATGGCTTGCTCTTGAACATTTTAGCAGTGTAAGTGTCACAGTCTTTTAGTCAGATTTCAGGAACATTGCTCTCTGGCTCCAGCTGCACCAGCTGAAGAAGATAATGCCTTCAGCTGCCCCTTCTCAAGATTTTACATCTCCTCTTTTCTGCAAAATGTGTTGTCTGAAAATTTGTGATCTTTTTCTAATAACATGTGCAGTGCAAGAAAAGATCATCTACATGCTTTAAACCAGTCTAGAGTTTTTAAACCAAAAATTTGTGGAGGAACAGTCAAGTCAACTACTCTGTCAAGAGGTGGTTGGGACATGGTGTCCTGTGATCTTTGGGACACCACAAAGAAAACAAGAGGCAAAAGTGTGAAATACATTCCCACATAACGAGTTTGTGGTGTTTGGACTGAACTCACTGAGGGACTAGGGCTGAATGTGTTCCAATATTGTGTAGAATATCACTGGTTAATCCCATTCCTTTCCCATTCACTACTGTAAGCAATTAAAAAAAAAAAAAAAGGGTTGGATTATGATAATCCAGGCTGGAAACCAGGACAAGGTCGGGCAAGAGTGACAACTACTGTGAACATCTCTTATCAAATCCAGACTCCTACACTCTGCTGTTCTCAGAGCATCAGTAACAAGAAACTTGGGCCAGAAAAATCTTCTGTAGCTGTGGTAACTGTTTTCTACACTGGCCCTCTGAGAGCCCTTGCTGGAAAGCACGAGGTGTGTTTATCCTATTTTAAATCTACAGGGAGAAATCTTCCTGATCCCTCCAGGATGTGGCCTGCTTTTCCTGCCTGTGATGCTATGTGAGATTTTGGATGTTGAAATAAAGGCTGCCTGTTGGCTGCTGGCACAATCAGCTTGAAAGACTGATCAAGCTTATTTGCCTCCTGCTTAGAAACCTATCAAAAAATGCCAAGAATTAAACTCTGGGATTAGGAAATCTGCCATTTCCAAGATTTGTGGCACCAGCAATTGACTTCATGCCTTGGTTAGGAGCAGGCTGGAAAAGGATTCACTCATGTGTCTTCTCTATTTGTTTGTCAGGGAAAGGATTGCCTCAAATCCCTGTAAAAACTGAAGAAAATATCACAGTGGACCGAAGCTTTGATTCAGTCTGTGCCAAGGAATTCTTTAACACCCTCACTGATTATTGGATGTTCCTCACACACATGGTGTTGTACAAAGACCAGTTTAATGGTCTTCGTGCCACATTTGTGAGACATCTTTTACTGTGATTTTTGGGAACCCATTTCCAGCAGCAGTGGAGTAGAGAGGTGCAGAATAAGGGAACAGTGGGTTTAGCTGACAGACACCTGCCACTGCTGTGGTGCACAGCCCTGGGCTGGGATGTAGCTGGCTTTCCTGCTAGGCCTTGTGTCCTGGTTTAGGGCAAATTTGGGAGAAGACCTCCAAAAGGGCCCCCCCCCCCCGCAAGAAAGCAAATCCGCACGGCTCCTCCCCACAACCAATTCGGGAAAGATTTCCTCAGAGAGAAGTGGAAAAAACCTGTTTATTTCACAGGCAAAGCACTCCCCAGCACAAAACCAGAATGAACAATACCCGATGACAAAACTCCTTTCTGAAGAGATGACAAATTCAGAAAGTCTCTCCTGTGGGTGGTGGATGTTATCAATCCCTCCGGTGCGTGGAATGGCTGCCCAGAGTGGGCCCCGCCAGGCCGCAGGGTGTGCAGGTCTCGGTGCTTCCCCAGGTCCCAGGCAGAGCAGATTCGAACAGCTCACAGAAAATGGATGGAAAAACAGTCCAGGGAAAACTTCTTTGTCTCAGCTAGCTACACTAACTAAGAAGCAGAAGCAGAGCCCTGTTCCGCTCCATCCATGCCCTGTGGTCAGCACAGCCTAGGGCAGCATGTGGGGCAGTGAGAGCAGCCTCTGATAACAAACTCTGCACTGCTGCTTCTGCCCACCCTCGCTCTCTGACCCAGCCTTCAAGGCACAGAATACAACATCCAGCATAAGGAGAACAGATGATTTGGGGATACAAGCATCATAAAGTCACCCTAGGACACCTTGCCAGCACAAGATAGCCCCTGTCAGTTTTTCATGGCAGACGTCCTTTCGGCAATATAGCCAGGCACTGGGTAGGGTTGACCAGAGGAATTCTGGATGTTCCAATCCTGAAGTATTCACAGCCAGGATGAGGCTCTGAGCCACCTAGTCTGGTGGAAGGTGTCCCTGTCCGTGGCAGGAGGGTGGAATGAAGCAATCTTTAGTGTCCAACCCAAACGTTCTGTGATTCTATGTTCACATCTACAACCTCTTCTTGTCTTTCTTCTTTCACCCAAGTCCTGCTCATGAATCTCTTTGGCCAATCCTTTCTGTTACTGTTGCAATCTAAGGCACAGAGAATGTCTCTCTGTTTGTTTTAAGAAGCTTTCACTCTCAGCAGAGCACTGCTTTTCACTTTAGTCTTTGGAAAAAAATTGCTAAGACTTTGGGATGAGTTAGAGTACATAGGTTTGAATTAGATAGTAGTATGTAATAGTAGTAGTTTGTCACAGGGTGGAAAATTTAGGGTTTTAGGATTTTAATATGAGAGTGAATAGGAGACAAGATGGAACATTTTGGGTGTTGCTTCTTCTTTCTTCTTGTCCCTCTTCAGCTCCATTTTGTGTAGCACTGGTGGCAGAAAGTTATTGGTTAGAGTAAGCAGTAATGTGGAAGTTACGTGCATAGATTAGTAGAAGTTATTGGTAGAAAAGTAGAAACAAAGTACGTGTTAGAAAGTAATTGGGTTAATCAGCTTTAAAAGACCTTGGTTTTGGGTGTTTGGGGTCCATTGTGTGCCTTGCTTCTTGCATGCTAAGTCTGGTGTGCAGACGGTGCTGAACTTAAGAATAAACAAAAATCTGAACACCAAGAGAAATAGAGTCCTGCACCTTCATCCTGTTCTTCATCCTTGGAAAATAACTAAGCAGGGGAACCCCCTCCAAAGGGCCCAGGGGGTTGTGTTCCCAGTCTTGCTGGGACCACCAAAAAACCCCGGCAGTTACCTTTGATTTAACCAAGGGCTTGCTAGGAAAGGACATTTTGCTGACAGCTCCTCAGAGAAAGCTTTGTGCAGAGTTGACAAGGGCAGCACGGGTTTGGTGGGGCTCAGCAAACCACCAAGAAGGTGGGAGGTGGTTGACTGAGGAGTTATTCTGCTCAAACAGCCCTGGGGGAAACACATTTGAAGTCACAGGGTGCACACAGGAAGGCAGCCTGCCCTTCTGCACAGGATTAGGCTGTGGAAAGAGGCTGATGCAGCTGAATAACACCACAAGTATGGAGCTGGTTGCTATAATTAGCAATTTCTGATATAGGCTTCAACCCACCCCGCATAACAAGGATGGTGTGTATCTCTCCATGAGATTATCTTAGAAGGAAATAATTTTTGCTTATGTTTGTTTGGCCCCCTGAGTTTTATTTTATAGCAGAACCTCAGCAGATAAAAGTTAGCATAGTCCCACTGTGATGCTGGTTTACATGAAAAATCCTTTGCTCACATCCTCAGGGAAATATTTGTCCAAGGACAATAATATTCCCCATTCTCAAGGTTATTGTGAGGTGGAATTCACTGATTGTAAAATTGTTTGAAGCTGTGGAGTGAAATAGCGATGTCTGATTTTATGCTATTTATTATACCTTGCATCCATTCTTTCTTGAATTGACACTTTTTACTTTTTCCAGTGAAAAAGAAGAAAGGGCTGAGGAGTGGGCTTGGATGTGGTGGTGGTAAAAACTGGACCAGAATGAAACTGAAGTGGACTTTAATAAATTATTTCAGTCAGAAACCATGATAGGAAAATTTGTTTGTGATATATGTGCCCAGTAAAGCCCAACCTCCCTGTGCATAAATGTAGATACACAAATCAATTTCTATTAATTTAATTGCTTTTTTGCAGAAAATTGAACAACAGCAACAACAACAACAAAAATAGTCAAAACGAAACAAACTACAAAGGAGGATAGAATGAATGTCTCCTAAACTGAGAGCCACTGACAGTTTTTCTTCTTGGCTACACTGTGTGATATTTTTCTCCACGTTTTCTGCTCTGATTAAGAACCCTTTCATCTTCTGTAAGGTTAGTAGTGCATGGGCCTTTACAAAAGCATGCACACAAATGAAGACTAAAGCTTCATCTCTGTTCAGCAGCACTGGCAATTTACCATCAATCTTGTTTCTGTATAACACAGGGAGAGGGACAAGAAGAGATGTATCTTCTCAGCAATTCAAGGCATATGCTTTCAATGCTCAAGTTAAAAGAAAGGCAAAGACATGAAAAACTTGGATCTAAACAAAAAAGACTACAAACAGAAATTCAATCCAAAATCTGGGCATTGAATACTCTCACTAAGGTACAGAACCTTTGCACTTTCCTGTCATTATGTGACAATGTCTAAAGCTACATAAGTACCTGCAATTTTAATGTAGAGACACTCAATAGAACACTGCAGTATTGATGTAATGTGTGCCTCATCCATCTGCTCATACTCATGACAAGTGGGATCTCAAGGGTGAGTGTTTTGCACCTTCACCTCGTAGGGGGCTGGGAGTCCTGTTCTTGTGAGTTACTGGATGAGCTAAGAGCAAGAACCAGGCTGGAAAGCCCTCCTAAACTCCTGCTTTTAGACTGCTCACCCATTAAGAAGAAAACCAGCCTCTACCTTCACTCCAGCCTCCCAAGGGAGCACCTTACCAACTCTGTAATTTAATTACTTGCCTCTTAGACACAGCTGATTAGGGAGATAGTGGATTGTTTGGACTAAAATTGCCAACCTGCCTTGAGCTTCTTGTTTGCATTCCTTGCAGAAGACCAGCATTTGTTATTGCTGAAAGCATGGTTATACATGTAGGAAAAAAGAGGATTTCCTGACCTACAAGTCAGGGGAAAGCACCTGCATGGCACAGTAGATGAGCCACTTATTCAGTGTTCCCTGGGCTGCAGAGCTGATGGGAAAACAGTGCTAATGAGATCTGGGGTGCACGAAAGACAAGCTGATGTTATTCCCCACCCACAGCTGTGGCAATGAGGACACCAGTTCTGGAAGTGATGCCCAGACACGATTTGTAGTCTGGATATAAGACTGGGCACTGATCAATGTAAAGAACTCAATTGTTTCAGTTTGTGAAAGAAAAAGAGTGTAAAAAAAAAAAAAAAAAAAAAAGCCCTGAAAGTGCTTTGTACACAAGGTAAAAAAGGCTTTTGCAAAGACAAAATACTGGGTGGTAAAGAGTGCCTTCAACCTACCAGAAAAACACATTTCAAGAAGGAGCAGCAGGCAGAGACAGACAAGCAAACACTAATAACTGGCATTTTTTAGCAGTAGGGGCTATTAGTCACTGCAACAAACAAGCAAGGGAAACTGCGTGTTCCCCTTCTTCTGGTATTGTCAAATCAAGTTTGAACATTTTTGTGAAAAGCACACTTTTGTCATGCAGAAACACAAACCAACACAAGTTTAAAGAAAAAACTCCAATCAACAACTGAAAAGGATGCAGAGGAGGACAACTGGCACTGCTGTTGGAAAGGAGAAGTTGCTTCATGGAGACACAATATAAAATTGGGGAATCTTCAGTTTGGAGAGGAAAAATGTGACGGGGGTATCCTCAAGATTATTGCAATAAAAATGGTGGTAGATGAGATCAATTCACTCCAATGAGTAGAGAAAACTCCCTGCAACCACAGGAGATGGATTTAAAACAATCACACAAACAAACAAACAAAAGAAAGTACATAAATGAGGTGATTCAGCTCCTCTACTGCACTCTGCTGAGACCCCACCTGCAGAGCCTCATCCAGCTCTGGGATCCCCAGCACAGGAAGGATGTGGAGATGTTGGAGCAAGTCCAGAGGAGGCCACCAAGGTGATCAGAAGGATGGAGCAGCTCTGCTGTGAGGAAAGATGAGAGAATTGGGAATGCTCAGTCTGAAAAAGACAAGGTTTAGGGCTGATCTAATTGTGATTTTCTGGTGCCTGAGGGGAGCAGACACAAAAAAGATGGAGAGGGACTATTTAGAAGAGCCTGGAGTAACAGGATAAGGGGGAATGGCTTCAAACTGGCAGAGGGTGGGTTTAGATTAGATATCAGGAAGAAATTCTTCCCTGTGAGGGTGGTGAGAGACTGGAACAGGTTTCCCAGAGAAGCTGTGGCTGCCCCATCCCTGGAAGTGTCCAAGGCCAGATTGGATGGGGCTTGAAGCAACCTGGTCTGGTGAAAGATGTTTCTGCCATGGCAGGAATGAGATGATCTTTAAAGTCCCTTCCAACCCAAACTATTCTATGATTCTATAACTCTATAAGTATATTTAAAGAGAGTGGCTATGAATGTCTGGAGCTTTGTTCCCACAGGACTTGTGAAGACTGAAAATACAAAAAACACATGGCCAAAATCAGTCAGGGAATATCTGGGAATGCGGAGAATAGGCAGGAGTTACATTCTTTGCCATCTCTGATGCATTAAGTATGGAATCTGTGACACTACAAAAGGAAAGGGCTGCAGACAGTGGCCATGTTTGTGTTCCCTCCTTATTTGCATCTCTTGGTACAGATTATTGGACCCAGCCTCTGAGGATATGTTTTATGTTCATATGTTCTTTTAATTAGAGGTCAAGGCAATTAGTGAGGATGTGGCCTGTTCCTACATGGGGTCAGATGATGCCAGGCCTCTGGAAGTGCTGTTCTTTGGCCAGATCAGCAGAGTGAGGCTGAAGCAGCCCACCTGCCTCCTCAGGCTGTGCCATGGCCTTTGTGCTGGGAGAAATTGTCTCCATACTGGGGCAGGCTGTGTCGTTCAGGGCAGAAGTGGGAATTCTGACGGCTTGGTGGATGGATTTGGGGGATGCTCCATGATGTGGCTCTTCTAAAGGCAGCAGTGAATCCTGTGACCACAGTGGGCTCCATCCTCAGGTGTGTCCCTCCTGTGCATCTGTCTCATCTTCAGAGGAGTTTTGGGTTAAGTGAGTCAAAGGGAGGGACCCATCTGGGAGGAGATCTCCAGGACAATGAATTCAGGACACACAAGGAGGCAGGAGAGAAAGCCCAAAGCTCTGTGAGGGACCACACTTCTGCTTTAGATGCCAAAACCTCTTTCTAGTAGCTCATGCTGAGAAGCAGATTTATTCCCTCATGTCAGTCAGAGCAGACTCTTGATTCCTTGCTAGTACATAAAAGCTGCATCCTCATGTGAAGGATTAAGGATCCCTTCTGATTTGTAACTGTATATTCTGTATCTCTGTAGAACTGAGGAGGGCTTTGTTGTGTGTTGGTCAGATACAGCTGGAAAGACTTAAGGCATTTCCAGGTATATTTCTTTTTTTTCCTTAGAAAAACCCAAGTGACCAAAATAACTGGGGAAGTAGAGGGTGTGCTTCTAGACATACACACCCCTGCAAAAGGACCATTATTCCTGAACGTTTTTTCTCTGTATTGTCTGCAGAATTTGAAGCACTGTTTCATCTTAACTTTCTCATCAGCATTCAAACCCATTTGAGTTTTGTTCCAAAGCCCACCAAGCGAAAGATTCACTGATGTACCAGCACTGTGACACGTGTGGTTGGGATTGTTCTCTTTTGTCTGCCACAGAGCCACTGTATCACATTTTGCTTCATGTTAAATCAGTGAGATGAAAAATGAATGTTCTTGTGGATTAGCACAGGAAATGTTGGCTCAATTCCCATCCTGGTCACATAAGCAGCAAACCCATCACAAGCCCCTTGATCTATCTGGAATCAAATTCACTGGCAGAAGAGCAGTGAAACCTGCAGGTCTCATTTCTCTGTTTGTTAATGAAATGGTCATAATATCCAAGTCTCTTGCAGAGTTTGAGGATTATTTATCTAAACACCCAGAATACTGTGATATTTCTTTACTGAGTATTAAATAAGAATATGGAGGCAAAAGCTAATCATACATGAGGGAAACAAATAGGCAATGGATTATATGGGGGTAATTCCATGTGCAGCACAATCTAATAAAATTAACATTTGAGTGGTGTCAAATAGAGAGCCTTTGGGGATGAGAGTGCTGGAAATAAGGAAATAATGAAGAGATTTCTAAGAGCTGAGAAATAAAATTAGATCTATTTTTGCTCCCCACCCGATGCTCTTACATTCAAGATTTTCTTTCAGGTGCTGAACAGTAAGTGATGCAGACAAAACCATCTGTGTCTGTGCCAGGTTTTATTAAATGCTGATCATAGAAGTAAATGGACATATAAAGGAGACAGAATGGTAAACTAAATACAAATCAGTGAATAAAAGAAATGGGCTTTTATCATAGGCCACATCACAAGAGGGAGTTTCCTGTCTGGAGTGGTAATGAGAGCACTGACATCTTGACTTCAGATGTTCCTGTGAGTACAGAAATCCCAGAAATCGACTTGTAGGGGAAGAGAGAGATTTCCTGGAGTCAGAGACCAACAAATACAGAAGGAGTTGTTGGAGGTCACTGGACATGAGCTCGTGTTTGAGAGTGGGTTTTGTGGATATGGAAGGAGAGGATAACCCAACATCCCTTGCAGCAGTGCCAATTATTGAAAAAATTTCCCTTAAAGAGCTTCCAGGTTCTTGTCATGTAAAGAAGGTTCCTGTCATGTGAAAATAATGTAAGGCACAGAATGAAGAGGTTAAACCATGATCCTACTTGGAGAAGAGCAGCACTTCCAGCATGGTCGAGGCTGGCTGAGAAAATGGCTGTGCAAGGAACATTTCACAGAAACCATCTCTCCCCTGCTCTGTGCAAGGACAGATGCTGCCCAGAAAGGAGAATTGTCTTCTACCAAAAGGTGAAGGCATCAAGATTTGGTTTTGTTCCAAATTAAAAATAAAGGAGCGCCATTTGAAATCTTGAAGGGAAAGAACAATTTGGCAAGAAAATGCCAGTTCCTGTCTCCTTGTAAGACTTAAAGGCAGAGCAGGAGAGACTTCATTTCCCCCAGCTCTCAAACAGCTGTCATTGACTGATCTGGAATGCATTTAGACTCATCTTACAAAAAATAAATCTCTAAAACAGATAAACTTTTCCCATTTTCATATTTCATTAAAGCATAACTATCTGAAAGGCGAAACAAGCAAATAGTCCTTTAGGAAATTGGTGTTTCTACCAAAGTAGAATTGACCAGTGCTGTACTGCCCTGTATCCTGCACTGACCTTGTGTTGATGCCTTCACCTCAGTTAAGTCAACTTCTCTAAGCTAAACCACGTTTCTTTAAGAAGCTCCCCTACTCCCTGTGTAGCTTTAAATACCCTAAGGGGCTCCAGCAAGTTTGTGCTCCCTGCTGAGACATCTCTGAGCACAGAAGGAAAAATGCATTAGCTGATGGGAAGATATTAATAGTGCAGAAAAAGGTAAAATTCTTTCAGCTCTACCGTAACATATCCAGGCTGTTTGGAATATTTGGCTCTGACTGTGTGTGTGTACTCAGTGAAGCATTTACTTTGATCAAGTCATTATGGCAACAATCTCCACTGATAAAATGTGCTTCTGTTAATGAGATCACCTGGGCCAGTGGCTGGAGAAATGACAACTGTGTATTCCTTTCTAGCTTGTTCAAATATTTCCTGCTTTGTGTCCTGCCTCCAGTCACAAAGTCAAAGTAAATATCCATCAACTCCACAACACTTCTTCTGTGACTTTCCCCTTGAAATCACAGTTTATTTGCATTGGACAACTTGGCAGCAAACAAGATATAAGACAAGCCAGGGGAAGAAAATGTGCAATGTGCACCGTGCCTCAGATTTCTCTTTGTGACACACGGAATAAATGAACTTGAAACAATCACTTTGACTCAGATGCTGATAGAATTAAGGTCATTATTTTACCTTTCCAAGGGATGGGGAAAATCACAGCATGTTCAGGGCTAAGAGAAGCTAATTCCCCATAATCTCACTCCTGTACAGGTTACAGGCCAGTTGAGAGTGAGAACAGCTTGGATCATCATTTAGAGTTGCTCTGAATTATGTCAGCAGCCATCAGAAAACTCACCAGCAGCTGGGAATGAGACTGAAATAGAAATGCCGTGGAACTCTGATTACAATGTTTACAGCAAGAAAATTGCCAGGAGGATGATGTTAGTAAAAGGTTTGACTTATGAAGTTAAACCCTTGGAAATCCATTCTGCTGCTTTAATGTTTGTGTTGTTACAACACCAGTACAACCCCTAGGAGTGTATTAAGGGATATAGTTCAGTATGAATAATATCTGTGGTGCTGGTTTACTTCTTTCTATTGTCCTTTTCCAAGAAGAATTGGATAGGCAGAACAGCATTTCCTTACAGGCTCAATTGATTTTCTCCTGTATTTTTGTGGAGGAGCTCTGCACTTTGAGAACCCTGTAAGGCACTTGAGGATCCTTATGCCTTGGTGGAGATCATTCCACAGTTCTTGAGAAGCTCTTCTGAAACCTCTGACTTTATTTGCATGAGAAGGTGAATATTGACTCAACTTTTCTCCACCTCACGCCGTGCCAAGCCAGCAGCCCAGACTCCTGGTGCTGAGTTCCTGATGAGAATCAATAATCCTGGAAGGGAAGACAAATTGCTCAGGTAAACCACGGCAGATAATAAGGATCTGATGCTTTCAGCTCAGCACCAGGGTAGATTGAGCCCAATCTACCCTGCCTGTGGGTCCTTCTCCCTAAATAGAAATATTCTCCTAGTTACCACATGGTGAAATCATCATTATTATATTCCCTTTTACTGGATTTGCTGAGCTCCCTCCTGGAATTCTGGATATGAAGATAAAGACCAGAAAGATGACAGCCTTTAATCTCATTCAATCTTATAAAAATAATGAGAATGCTGTGATAGTTTTGTGTTACACAGAATTAATGCTGCTGTGGCTGCATCTCCAAATCCATTTTAATTTCTCTCCTTTTTTTTCCCCAGGACTTCATAACATCACTGTTGGGATTGAACAAGGGAGCAAGGAATTTTGAAATTAACTTACTACACATTGAGATCTTGTTATTTAATTATTTAAATTAATATTTAATTATTTAAGGGTTTTAATTACTGGATTGTACCAAGTATGATCCTGACAGCAGAGCACTGGTGCCAGAGGGGAAGGTTGGCAGAGATTTTCCATTCTAAGCACTGATATTTGGTCATCTACAGCAACCTCTTATTCCTAGGTTAACATTTCCCCCGCCCCCAGCAGTTGCCTTAGCAGATTGCGTCTTCATTTTTGGAAAACTTAATCAAAGTGGTTTTGCCCATTTTCAGGAGTCGTGTCAGTAAAATATTTCAGTTGTTTCAACATTGCTGAAAAATCCTGGTGATTTTCTATTCCTTTTGCTTCCAGTGAACATTTCAAAAGAGCTTTTTTGTCCCTAAAAACCAATTTAATCTAAGCAAAGTGCTGGTCCTTGGAGATTAGATTAACACTAAAATCAGAATTCCCAAATATGTTGTTTGTTCTGGATTTCTTCCAGCCAAAAGCTGAGCAGGATTTTCTTTGGACTAAGAGTTCTGGACTATAGCAGGTTGAATATTGCAGATGAAGAGTTTAATTGTGGTTCACAATGCAGAACCTGTGGAATCTATAGGCCTGGGGAATGTGGGATCATGTTTTGGAAATGGAAAGGGTTTACACAGCTTTAGATCCTAACATGAGAAAAACATGACTGAAAGTCTCACTGTTCTCCTCCCATCATCAAATAATAACAAATACCAAGTTTCCTGGTGGAGTTTCCCAAAGATGAAAGCAAAAAGATATTTCCATGGTTAAAAACTATATGAATAATAGCATAAATGCATGTGGGATCTAAATAATGTTGCCAGATTGGATTAATAATTCACTAGCAGTTAAAATCCATTGTAGCATTTCCAAAGCTAGGACTGCTTGAGTTAGTAACCACATCAATGTATTTTTATTGTTCTGGGGGTTTTTTTGGTGTGTAATTATACTGTAGGCAGATGGGAAAACAGGAATAAATGAGAGTTGTTGGATGATGCTTATTCCTGTTGACCTCATTGATTTGCTTCATGATGAGCAGAAAAACAACAAGATTTCTGTTCTTCTATTTTTAAATATTTTCTAGCATATAAATATTTTTTCTTACAGGCATGTAAAGATTGTTCTTATTATTTGTATTTAGAAGACTCGTGACCAGGGCAGGAATCTAACATTTTAATGATGTCAGACATTAATACAGAATTTTCACTTTCTGTGCACGTGTTAGGAAATGCAGTCAAGGACACAGAGAGGTGGCAAGATATTTCCACAGCTGGGTTTTTCAGAGCAGTGCCAGATCAAGAGGAGAATTCAGGTGTCCTGTCTGCCACTCTCACACATGTACCCATCCTATGATCTGATGGAACTCTCAAAGTTTGTCTTCAGTGGTTTCCTCCATCCCTGGGTGGTTGATGAATGCACTGCATTTGAGCAGACTGAAAACACCTCTGTTTTTGCAATAAGACAGGAACTATTTTTTCACAGAAAGGGCTGTCAAGCACTGGACCAGGCTGCTCAGGGCAGTGGTGGAGTCACCATCCCTGGAGGGGTTTCAAAGACACGTAGATGTGACTTCTGGGGACGTGGTTTTGTGGTGGTCTTGGCAGTGCTGGGCTAGTGGTTGGACTAATTGATCCAGCCTAAATGGTTCTATGACTTTATTGCCCCCTCAACTCACACCTTCCCCTCAAGATAATTCTTCTCAGGAGGCTGGTAGGTTACTGCCAGTGAAGCTGGAAGCCTTTTTTTCCTGGTCTGAGTCACCAGCAAAGCAGGTTTGGACTGTTCAAATGCCTCATAATTCACATGGTGCTCATCATCATCATAATTTTTTGCTGGGAAACTTAATTAATGAATATGATCATGGGTGAAATCTCCTTCATGGGGTGCAGGGTGGTTCCCTGACAGATGTAGGAGGGAAGAGGACTTGGATATCCTTGTGGCTCCTAGCCCTAAAATAACCCTGCTGAGGAGGGGGGGGATGCAAGGAGAGGGGTCTGAGCATCCTAGCCTAAATATTTCTTTCTTGTGTGGTGATCTACAAACTGAACTTGGATGATGTGTTCATTTGTTATATGAGAGAAGGAAAGAGATATTCCCTTGACTTCTGGAGATAAAAGTCCTTGAGGGAGGATGAATCAGCCCTACAAATGTTCTGTCTGCACATCAGAGTGAAACTATCATTGCTTCAACCAGTGGTGCTCCATCTGCATTTGTGGCAGACAGGAACCAGCTGGAGAATTTTGCAGAAGGATGAGGTTTCCTAAACTACAAGAGAGCCTGGGGAATCCTTAAAATCTGCTGAGAAGCTTCAGTGAAATTTACTCATAGATAGAAAAACCTTGAGTGTTGGTGAGGAAAGGTGTTCAGGGAGGTTGTCAATTCTGAATAGAAACAGTCAGACGGGAAAAGGGATCATGAGCTTGGGTCCCAACAGAATGGTGTCCTACAGAGCAATCCAAAGTGGCAGCTAGAAAAGGTGATAGTGTAATCTCACTTCACCTTTTATTGGTTTTTATGTTTCTCTGGTAATTTCCAATTTCGCTATCATGTTCCTAAAGCCTTTTTTTTTTTTTTTTTGGCTAAGATAAATCTCTTATCTTCCTTGTGTTTGTCTGCTGTCAGGAGCAATCTCAGGTGAATCTGAAAAGCTCAAGGCCTCTCATTTTCCCAGGAACCAGGAAAAAACCCCAAGAACTGACTAAACAAACCCTCAAAGGAGGCCTTCCCCAAACCTTTCTGGTGGGATGTTTGAGACTGACAAATCTGGGGGAGAGAGGTTCACTGTTGGCCATAAACAGTCAAGGCTGCTCTCATTTGCAGTGGGCACATCTCTAACCTAAGAAGAATGTCCAGAGCCTGAAGTATTAGTCAGGAAATAATTTTCAGCTTTGTCAAAACCAGGAAACCCAGGAAAATATTGATTCATGGAAGCACTGCAACATAACCACTTTAACAGGTTTGCTTTTCAGTGTCCACTTCTTAAAATATTTTTTGTTCAAGTTTAATAACAAACAAAGAAGGGAGCTCTTGGTGTGGAGTAAGGAAGCCCTGCCTGTGTTTCTGCTTCTGAAAATAACTCCCAGAGCCTTGAACTCCTTAAAAATGTGTAGACCAGAAGAATTTCTCTGTGGAGTAAGAATCCCTGATGGAACACCCTGTATTACTGGAGATCAATGACCAATGAGCCTTCAGGAAAACATGAATTCCCAGCAGTCAGACTATATATGAGAAACCAAGTGCTGAAATTATATTTTATGTGAGGCAAATAGAGGTTATTTAGAAAGTAATTTCCTAGTGCTAATGGAGCACCAGATATTCCAGCTTAGCATTTTTATTTATGGAAAGAGTGTTTCAGAGCTTTCTTTTTGTCCCTCCCATAGGTGGGGTTTTTTTTGTTTGTTTGTTTTGTTTTATTTTGTTTTGTTTTATTTAACCTTTCTGTGCTTCTTTTCCCATTTTTTCAGCTGTTTTCCATTAGGACAAAAATATCTGAAAAAATAGGGAAGTGTTTTTCAAACCTTTTTTTTCCCTGTTGTTTTCCTGTTCTTCTTCAATTCATCAGTTGTCTGTGCTGAGTGTCAGGGGTTTCATGTTATGTATTTTTCCTTGATTTTTTTCACCTGGACATCTTTTCTGTCACATCCTGATCCACTTTTTACCTTCTTACTTCAGGTTCTTGTCTGTGCTTTGTTACAGTGTGGCTTTTTCTGTGAAATCAAAGCATCTCTGCCCTGGTTTTGTTTCACACAGAACAAGGATTGCATGAGAAAAGGGGTATTTCAGTTCACTGGCTGACCTACAAACAGATAAACAATTTCATTTCAAATTGACCAGAAATGAACAATTTCTCATCCCCGTGGAAATGGCTGTGTATCCTTATAATTGGGACAAAGTTAAGATAGGATCAACACACAGGATAAATTTCCTGGATCAGACAAAGAATTTTAATCCCTGTTTCACATCAACAAGCTTCACATCCTTTTCTTTTGAAGGATATAATTTTCCACCTGCATACATGAACTCAGCCATGCACATAATTTCTTCAGCCAATGTTCCTGAAGAATTTAACCTGGAATCATAAGTAGTTTAACTTATCCATTCCCAAATATATTGATTTAGAAAACCAAAGATACTGAGCTGGTATTTGAGCTCAGTCAGAAGAGGTACAAATTTAATTTCCAGAATGCCACTTGAATTGAACAGCTGTTGATTAACCTAATCATTTTTCTAATTAGAAAGTATGGGGGTTTTATTAATTAAAATAAGTCTCAAGTTTGGAAAAATGAAAACAGAGTGATTAAAATAGGATAGAAGCAAAAGACACTTCTGCTTTCAAGCCATGTGCTTAACGTGCATAAACTAATCTGAAGATATGGCTTAAATCCACTCTTTTTTCATCTCTTTCTTTCCACCTCTACAGATTTCAAGGTGGATATGACACAACATCTCCATTTCACCATGCCAAAGAGACTGGAAGAACAACTTCGTGAACAAAGAAATAATTTGACTCCGAAATATGTTACTATAATTTTTCAAAAATGTATCTTTGTATCAATTTCAGTTGGTAGTACCATCCACACCAAGATGTGCAGTCTTTATCAGAATAATGTTTCAGGAATAAGTCAGTGGAGAATTTGGGAATATGTCGAGGACACGGTGTGAACACAGCAGTGTGAGGTGTCCAGATGGACATTGCAAGCTCCATCTCTGCTGTTCCTTGTCCTCATGTCCCATGTGCTCCTTCAAGAGGTGAATCACAGCCTGGGGACTCCTCAGCATCTTCTCTGACCACCTTCTCCTTTGGCTCACACCATGGGGCACAATCAAACACTGCAGGAATTTTGGTGGCCTTCTCTAGACTCATTCCAACAGGTCCATGTCCTTCCTGTGCTGAGAACACCAGAGGTGGATAAAGCCTTCCTCAGACCCATCCCTGAGCCTTGGCAGCATCTTGTGCCCATTATTGCCCCAAATCTTTGTCAGTGACAATGGCTCTGCAGAACAAGAGGAAGACTTCCAGGCTTCTCATCTGCTTAGGGAATCTGGTATTTTCCTCGTCTAGATTGGCAAATGAGATCTTGGAGTCGAATTGCTCTGAGTTGTGAGTCAGCTCACAGCATAAATACAGCTGGAATATACACAAACGATTCTGCTCATTCCAGTGGTGCAATTTCCCATTATGCTAATTAAAGTTTCCTCTGGAGAGATGAGAGCTTGTGTTCCTCATTCCTACAAAGGAAGTTGTGGTACAGATGGGGGCTGCCCTGATCCCATTGAGTGCATTTGGTCAGGCACTTCCCTTGCACTGCACTGTTCCCTTTCCAGGGTCTTGCTTGCTCCATGTGAGCAGTTCTTTCTCACATCACTTGTGTGCAGTGGAATTCCTAAAGTGAGTCCTTGTGGGAAAGGTTTGCAGCATTTCCTTTCCAAAATGTGATGTGGTGAAGGGATAAAGCCAGAAGAGAGAGAGAGAGGTTATGAGTGGATCTTCTGCTGTATCTTTTGCTGAACAAGAGGAAAAACCCCAAATACTTCTCTGGCAAGACATTCCTTGATTCTTGATGTTGTATCAAGGTGGAGTTCTTCAGAAAATCTGTCTTTCTTCTGCCAGGTCTGTTTCTCATTATACACTTGGGATCAGTTCAACTGTTTTTACTTGTTCTCTCTCCTTCCTAACAGAGAAGTACCAGGCTTTGAACCACAGATTGGTTTGGGCTGGAAAAGACCTTAAAGATCATCCAGTTCCAGCCCCCTGCCGTGGGCAGGGACACCTTACACTAGACCAGGGCACTGCAAGCCCTGTCCAGCACAGCCTTGAGCACTTCCAGGGATGGGGCAGCCACAGCTTCTCTGGGCAATCTGTGCCAGGGCCTCACCACCCTGACAGAGCAGAATTCCTTCCTAATATCCAATCTAACCCTGCCCTCTGTCAGTTTAAAAACATTCCCTGTTGTCCTGTCACTTGAGCTCCTTGTCCAAAGTGCCTCAGGAGCTCTCTTGGAGCTTTTTTAGACACTGGATGAGGCTCTGAGGTCTCCCTGGAGCCTTCTCTTCTCCAGCCCCAACTCTCCCAGCCTGGCTCCAGAGCAGAAGTGTCCCAGGCCTCAGAGCATCTTCAGAGCCTCCCACACTCATCCTCGTTCTCTGAAGGTTCTGTGCTCTGTCCTGCCTTTCCAAGACTCACTGAGGCCTTACTTTTTCCACAGTGCCCCTGAGAGCAGCAAACATGTCCTTGAGATTCCCAATGACCACTACTAACCTGGATGCCTCCCTCAGATTATTCCTGAGGACGAGGATGTCAACTTGGCCATTATTGGCAGAAACAGAGTCTGTCCAGGTTGTACTTTCCATTCTCTGCTTGGGGTATGGACACCAAGGAAAAGCCAAGGAAAAAATATTGCCCTTTCTTCAGCCAAGTAATAATGATATTTTTTCTGTAAGAAGCCATTGAGCATCTTGCTGACTGAAGTGAGAACATTTAGAGATAAAAGTGTGATATGCCACTTCTGCCTTGCCAGGGCAATAACAGATCAAACCTCTGCAAATCAGGAACACAAAGAAAGGTTTTGCAGAGCAATCCGTGGCAGGGACTGCAGGAGGGCTTAGCTTGCTGTGCATATCAAAGTTTCCCTGCTTATGCCTTGTCTCAGTTGCAGCTTTGAGAAATTCCTGAGGAAGGGCCACTGCCTTAATAGGAAGTTGTGCCACTTTTAAAGCCGCATTTGTATCGCTCACACAGCAAGAGCTCTTGTCACATGGAAGCCATCGAATCAAAACACTGACATGGCAAGAGAATAAGATGAGATAATGAAATGAGAAATTAAGAGCATGGAAAGTAAATGCTGTAGAAAAGCTGACACTTCATAATACTCCTACTGAACACTTGCCTGTATTTCAAAGTCAACCGATAAGAAATTATTTGCTTTTCTTATATAACAGAAATAGATAAAGGATTCCTTTTGGATAGGAGAAGATTCCACTAGGCTGCAATTTACGTATGAATGCTCAATATTTAAAGGAATTGCTTCTTTCACTTTGTCAACTGGCATAAATGTATGCTAAAGAGGGATTAATTAGAAAAAGCCGTGCAATGCATGAGCTCAGCTCCAATAATCCTGATCTTGCCAGGCAGGTGTTTTGCATCCTATTAGGATATGGCACATGGAGCTGCCAAGCAGGAGGCTTGCCACATGGGTTCTGATGTTCCTCTCTGGAACCAGACCAAGAGGATCTCACCTCTCTCCCTTAAAGCAAAATGCCATTTACTGTCTGTGTGCTCGTAGTGGAGATAGTCCAGGGGGTTATTCAGAGGGAAATGCCTTCAGTTTGTACCCCTGAAAGATGAGCTGTGAGCTCCTGTCCTACACTCTGACCTTCTCTGCCCCAGAGGAACTCGGCCACGCTGAGTCTGCCTGCAAAGCTGGGACATCACAGACCTGCACTTGTCATGGCTGGATTGCAGCAAATCTGCACCTGAGAGCAACATCTCCACCCCTGAGCTTGCTGTGGCAAATGCACTTCCTGACCTGCTGTCCTTGTTTAGCCCAGCTCAGGGTTTGTGCTGTGCTGAACAAATGCACCTCTCAGTATCCCAGCTGGAAATCAATGATTATTCCTCATCCTGCTAGGGAACTGTTAAAAATGATGAGATATTTCCTGTGACGTCCCTTGTGCTAATCTGCTTGTCATACATTTTCCCATGGTTGCTTCAACACATAACAATTAACCCATTTTAAATCTCTGAATGAATATTCCCCCAAAACATGCTTATTTTGAAGGGATGTAGAAGTGAGTAAAACTCAAAACCAAAGGTCACACCTACTTTTCTTCCAGGAACAACAATAGGAGAGACTATGCTGCCTAGGTTGGTTAACCAAAAGACCTGAGAACTTTTCCCCTCCTCTTTTCCTCATGTCCTTGCTTTCACAAGAGAAGTTTATCATTCATGCTTGCTTGGGATTTGCCCTGCTAGATCCCTTGACAGTTGAAATACAAGAAATTCCATTAAAACCCCATTTAAAATTTCCAGCCATTCAAGGCAACTGGAACTCAGTCTGTGAGATTTGAAGTATAAACATATATACATAAATATACATGTTATCATGTTACTTATTTGTCGTGTGATTTCTTCTATACTTAGCACACATACTGCATTGCCAGGTAAAGGATAATTATGTTTATTTTTTTGCTGCTTTCTTCTATATTTAGCATAGATGCTGGCTTGCCAGGTAAAGTATAATGCCCTTCTCATCATGCAATCTCAACTGCACGCTACCTGAAAAAGACAAAATATTTATTTGCTTATATCCCCTGAGTATTACACATAAAGAATCTTGACCAGACCACTGGGGGCTTTTTAATATGCTTTTCTTTTTTTTTCTTTTGTTTGATTTTCATGGGATTTCGTTGTTGGTGGTGGTGGTGCTGGTGGTGTGTGATGTGTTTTTTGTTGCTTATTTTTTATTATTCCATACTTGCTTGCCAAGCTGGAGATAATGACAAGGCATAAAACTTCCCATTTACTCCAAAGCTTAATGTTCTTCTTTAATGGTTTAGTATGTTTTGAATTTGTTTATAGGGAGAGAGGGAGTCTGAAAGGGTGCCTTCCATGTTGGTGTATATTTTTCATTACTGCACAGTATTTCCTGGAGTTGTTCTCCAAGGCATCTGAGTGCTTGTTTACCAAGAGGCAGCTGTCCTCCATTGTAAAGGAAAAGCAAGAGAGAGACCACTTTAAATTCATTCATTTCTAACAGAAAGGACACAAACAAAGCATAGAAAGAATCTCTACCCTGTTGGTACACATTTGCAAATAAAGAGCCACTGTTCAGAAATACCTGAAAAATGGGTACATTGCCCTGAGAAAGTCAAGTAGGTGTGCTAGAAAACAAAGTTGTTTATGCACTGTATCAATATCAAGAAGAATTCAGTAGCAAAACAGATAGGAGTGGATTTTTAAAGGGATTTCTAAAAGGACTATACACAAAAAATCCTAGTTACCAAGAAGTAATATTCCCATGGCTGTTGTGGATTCAAGTGGGCTGCAGGATAAATGAGGATAGGAAGACTATTTTGAATGTTGCTGCCAGCTTAATATATAAAAGTCTCCCAGAATGAGATGTCCCCTTGGTTTGACTATTCCTGAGCAAAACATTGAGCTCTCCCTTCCAGTCTGAGAAGCTGCAAATAACCTGTGTACACTTGGAGTGCTGCAAACAGGAGGAATTAAAAATAAATATAGAGATCATAAAATCAAGGACTATTTTGGGTTGGAAGGGACCCTAAAAATCATCTAAAGATCGTGGAATAGATTCAGTATTTCAAGCAATTATCACACTGGAAAAAAAAAATCTTGTATTTATTTAGTTATTTGACAGTTAATTTTTAATCTAAGTTTCTATCTCAGTATTTCATGTTCTCTTTCTTTTCCTTTCATCATCTCTCTCTGTTAATTATCTGGATGTCATGCTTTGCACTGAGGTGGGAAGTGAAAAAGCTGCATTTGACGGACCTTTACAGGCGTTTGTGTTTGCAGCTGATAAAGATTTTTTCAGGAAAAGTATTTCCTCTCATTTATTCTCCCTCTCAGACACAATATAATTTTCCAGCTCTCAGTCTTCAGGAGAAGTTGCATCTCTTTGAATTTCTGATGTCTGTCAGCTTTGTGTAGACGCTGGGAAGATGAACATTGGGAAGTCAATGAGAGAATCATTTAAGGGTCTTGAAAATGAGAGACGTATGAGTGTCAGGAAGTAATTTGTTTTCTCAAAGCATAATAAACCTGCAGGATAAACGTTCATCTCCAGTGATCACAGCAAGGTGGTGGTGGTGATATCTAAGAATAGACAAGCAGATTTCAGTGTAACGGGATTGCTGGGAAAGCTAAATAAAAATAAAAACTTGGCATTACCATCGAGGCCAAATAACAGGGCAGATCTTCACTCAGCTGCAAAGGCAGCAGAAGCTTTGACAGGAGTGAGGGGAGCTAAAGCTGAATATTTATGTGAGTGATTCACTGCATCTTTCTGTTTTGCAAAAGCCATGGCTGAACCCTTGGAAGAGGCCGACGTGCACCATAAAGGCCTCTGTGCACATTTCTAGGGCTTCTACTAAGACATTTCTGAGAAAACACCAATTCATCAGCCCTGAAGTGTTTCCTCTAAATCTTGTTAGGCTTGATGAACTTAGCTGAATTCAAGACAGGGTTTCCATGGAAACTTCTCAGTTTTATTTTTCATCTGTGCTGCTGAGGAGCACAGCTCTGAGGCAAATCAGCCATGTGGTTTGACTAATGGCTCTCTCCCAGAATCATGGAATGGTTTGGGTTGGAAGGAATTTTTAAAGATCATCTTTGAAACCCCCTGCCTTGGGCAGGGACAACTTCCACTGGAACAGGTTGCACCAAGCCCCATCCAACCTGGCCTTGAACTCTTCCAGGGTGAGGCATCCAAAAATTCTCTGGGCAACCTCTTCAATGCCTCATCATCCTCACAGGGGAGAACATCATAATATCCATCTAAACCTGCCCTCTGGCAGCTTAAAATTTTTGATCCTTTTCCTTGTCTTTATAGGCCTTGTTAAAAAGTCTCTTTATCAAAAAGTCTTTTCCTTCGGGATCTGAAGCTCAGGGAGATATTATCCCTCATGGATGGCCTTGGGATGGAGAAACCAACTTTTCCTGGGGCATTGAGCTGTTGCAAAGTGTCGGGAAGGTATTTTTACTGAATATAAGTATAGGTATAGGAGTCAGGTAACACTTGTGGACTGGAAATAGAATGAAAAATTTTAGTCCCAGATCACCTTTGAATCCATAAACTTTACTGAGACATCTAAAATTTCTCTTAGGTCATTCAGTACATGCAGTGAGCTCCTGCTCTCATCCAAATTTCCACATGGTTGATTTTCCCAAGCAATGTTTGTCTTGGTGACTTTTATCAGTATTGAGCTTTCCAAATCAAAGCACAGACTCTGAAAATGATAAAAAAAAAAAAAAAAAAAAAAAAAAAAAAAGAATTATAATAGGTCAACTATATTTTCAAATATGTACTTATTCTATGTATGTTTTAAAAACCAAAAATCTCATTCTTAAAAGGCTATAATTGTTTTACTCATTGATAGTCAACTTCTCAGTTTTTAGTTGGATTGTACTATGTTAGGGAGATTACTGCTGGCTGAGATTTTCACAGAGTAAAATCACTGATTTATGGATGAAATACAGGGAAAAAGAGGATTCTGAGGACTCTTTCTTCTACCTGAGTGATCACTCCATGGAATGAAGAGAGGGTTAAAGGAAATGAGCAAATCAAAGGGGAAATGGTTTTGTGATAGGACCAGTGAGTGTTTGCAGAGCATTTTCTGATGTAGGTGTCACATACAAATGACAAAGTCCTTGATGTCACACCACCAGGCTTTAGGGACACTCCACAATAATCTGACAGGGATACTGCATATGTGTGGGAAATGAACTATAAGGCAGCAGAGTGTCTGAGACTAAATCCATTGAGAAGCATTTATTTTCTGGGAATTTTGGCTGAAAGGATAACCTGTAAAGAAAATAGTAACAATACATGAGTCCTGGAGTCTATACAGAGTAAAAATAAAATTCCATGGTAGAAATTTATTTCAATTTCCTCAGGAGAATTCTTCCTATAAAGTCTTTCATTCCCTCTCTGGATCTTTTATTTGATGAAAAACTTTGAAGAATCTCTACCTTTGACTCCAACAAAAAAGAGCAAAAACCCAAAATCTGCAGGGACAGAACACTTCTGAAAAAACAACGTTAAATTTTTTATCAAAGACAATAATTAGATTAAAGTGTCTGATCTGAGAAAATGCAAGTAAATTAAGATTGCCCCAAATATTTCTGTGCTTAATTCTCCTCATCTTCACTGTGAAGATAAAGAGCTAATATCATATTTTACTCATCAGTTATTAATGTGCTTTATAATCTATTAGATTACAAAATTCTTATCTAAATATAATTTAGATATATTTATTTTTTCTTGTCAATTTATAGACATTTCATAGTTTCAGTAGAATTGTGTCTACTTTGGATCTCTTTCTGATATTGTACAAAACTCTATTGCAGTTAGATTTGCACAAAAATAATATTGAGGATGAGATTATATTGATTTCCTTTTTTCAGCCAGTCTAACCCAGGTACCTCTCGAAGGAACATGGACATCCAAGGATCCTCTGGAGTCAGTGAAAGCAAATATTTTCAGTGGGCAATAACATCTGTCTAGTGCCCTAATCACAGACCAGGAGCTGACCCTGCCTCTGCTAGACAGGATAAATTCAGGATACACTTTAAAGGATGAACAATGTTTAATGATATGTTATTCCATGTGAAAACCCTAATCAGGTTGTGTAAGTCCCCCCAAACCCCACAACATTCCATTTGCTGTGTCATTCTTATGCCCCACTGGAAGCTGAATGACAACACCCTCATTCTTAATTGCAAACTGAAAGAGAAAAGTAAACCCACGAGTCTTTCTTGAGCTGTTTTGCCTGCTAGAAGCAAAGCCAGCAACTGGCAGGGGAGTGATGAAAATTCTATTGATGTTCATTAAAATTGACCATTGGAAGGATACTTTTTATCTTCTGAAAAAGCAGGGGACATGGTTTTGGATATAAAAAAAGCCACACTGACTTAGGAAGTTCATTTTGTTATTGGAGATACTGGACTCAGTAGCGTAGAGGAGCACGACTGGAGCAAGAGAGATTTATAAGAATTCATTTTTCCACTGAGGCTGCCATACATTATCTCTTGATCCCTTTTGCTGTTAAGACCATAAACTGTTGGTTTGGCAAAGCTAAAAAGCTGCTGTGTGTCAGTGGGATGGAACGGGAAGTAAAAAGTGGGGCTAAGAAAATTCTGAGTTTCACAAGATGTCAGGGTGCCCACAGAAGCTGTGGCTGCCCCATCCCTGGACAGGGCTTGGAGAAACCTGGGATAGTGGAAGATGTCCCTGCTTGCAGAGAGTTGGAATGAGATATTTTAAGGTCCATTCCAACCCTAATTATTCCATGATTCTCTGATAAGGTTCCATGTAGCTATGATACAAGAAAAGACAATTACTATTTTTCATATATACATATATACACATTAGAGTTCTACTGAGATTAAGTAAATTGATGTGAATACTCCAGGTACCTCAGGCTTGGAGTTTCTGAAGATTTCTATTTTTTAATACAATGTCCAAAAAGTAATAGTAAAAAGGAAAGAAAAAGGACTAAAACCTGTCATCTGATTCAATTGACGTCAGAGCCATTTTCCCAAGAGGGTAAAGCTCACCAAAAGGCCAAAAGCCAGCTGAAGGCTTAGCATCACTTCAAATCCCTTCAGAAAATGAAATTTCACTGATGGGTAAGTCTCAGAGCAGGCTTTTACACAGTGGGGATTTTCGCAAATGTGGAGGTTTTATTATTTTGTGCTTTCTCAGTGACCTTTGACTAAAAGTGTCTTTTCTGCAGCAATCAAGCTACATTAGGAATAAAACAAGGAAGATAAAAAGCACCTTGAGAACATTTGTTTTTATTGCAAGGTGTCCCATTCCCTGCCATCCTGGGGAAATGAAGCCTGGGAGGGATAGCAGTAGAAACAACACTTTATTGAATTGGCTCTTCCCACTCCCATTTCATAACAATGAGGGATGAAACAAAAATTTTAACACCTAGACAATTCGTTTTGGCATAAATACACAGCTTTAAAAATTAATAAAAAGCTATATCAATTGTAAAAGTGATTTACCAAGCACAATAAATTTTGTCATCTGTCACTTTTATGCTTGCATACCTTCTCTCTCTCTCTTTGACTTTTATGCTTCCTCTATGCTTAATACACTCATGATCCTACAATAGACTTCACAGGGTTTGACAGGCAGAGAATTTTGTTGCATTATTTTATTTTTTCTCTCTTTTTTTGGTTATTGTTTAGGGAAATAATTCAACTCTAGGTTTTTTTCTGCCTTCATTTACTTACATTTGCAGTCAGTCACCTTGGATACCTGTCTTGTTCATTATTTATCATCATGTGTGTGGTGATGTCTAATGCCAGGAGCAGAGATGGCCTCTCATTTGCCTTTTTCACACACAGAATAAAATATTTTAGTTCTTTTTCCATGAATACTGTAAATTTGAAGCTAGATTGGACTCCTGCACAATAAAATTCATCTTTATTGCGCCTGAGTGTTCTGTAATACTCTTCAATCTCAGCACAAATGGTTTTGAGCTTAAATTTTTGCAAATGGCTGCCATTTTTGGGTGGTTTTTTTTTTTTTTTTTTGCATTTATTTCAGTTTTTCAAAAAGAGGAATTTGGGGTGTTAATATTACATGGAGAGCTATTTTTTCTCCCCATTGAAGGAGCTAAGTGGTTTTGATGCTGGAAACTGTTCTCACTGCCACTCAAAGCTTTAGTGGAATTTACTAGGGAAATTTTATATTTTTAAAATGAAAAATAACTCCTAGAAAAGCATCAGGTAAGCTTATAAAAAATAACCCCCCTGCCATCAAACAGTGTGATGTAGAAATAAAAATCATATATATTAAAAAAAATTATAGAGACCTTGACAGAAGTCACATTCATGGATATTCCCTCAGCCGTAGTTATGTCTAACATTCTTTAAACTACACAAGCCCAAACTCTGACTTTTTATTTTTGAGAAAACAATTTAGGATCAGTAGCAGCCTTTCCACTGCATGCTAGGGATTTCTGAGCCAGCCCTGGCTGGTGTCTCAGTGCCATTCCACAGGATCTTCTTACCCAAAACGTAAAGTTCCATATGGAGCAGAGGTGCAGCAAGTCCCCTTTGAAGAAAATCTCACCTCAGTTGCACAAAACTCATGGAAAACTGTTGATAAGTGACAGGCTTATCAATTTCCTGAATTCCAAAACTCTGAAAGCAGCTGGAAGGGTTTCACAATTGCTGAATGAGCCAGTGAACTAATACAGGTTTTTCCCAGGATTGTGCTCTCAGTATCCCAGAAAACATTGGTGACATTGGGTGTGCTTGGAGCTGGAATCTGCTTCCAACCTTGAACACACCTTTTTAGGTCAGACATGGACAGGTGACTCAGCAGCAGGAGTGCAAGGGGGCCTTGTTGTCCTTTCTCATCCACGTTCTCCTTTCTCATCCTCTCCTGCAGTTTTCTCCCCCTCCACGCTGCATTGCACCCCTGCATGTGAATCCATGTGTCAGAATTCCAGCCAAATCTTTCTTTTTTGTTGAGGTACCTGAAAGAAAATGTGAGCTCATGGAATCACAGAACGGTTTGGGTTGGAAGGGACCCGAAATGTAATTTAATTCCAACTCCTCTGCCATGTGCCCCATCCAACCTGGCCTTGGACACTTCCAAGGATGGGGAATCCACAACTTCTCTGGCCAGCCTGTTCCAGCTCAGTTCAACCACTGCTAAGTAAATCCTCTCCTCAGCTTTTTTCTGTGTGGATGTTTTCTGCCACAGAAGTTTGCCAACAGGAAATTAGTCTCCAAACCTCCTCTAAGGCAGCTTGATGCAGTGCAAATTTTGTCTGTTTGGTGTCAGCTGCCTGCCTAATCCTAAAAGAGGCTGGGAAAATGTGTGTCTCATGGTGTCACTTCCCTGTAGTGACTCTAATTGTACCAAACCTCAAGGGATTCAACTGTAAATACTGGGTGCTGGAAGGAGACATTGGCTGAAGGAAGGGAATCTGTATAAAACAAATACATCCCCCTCATAAAGAGCACTCGAGTCAATCAAAGGTTCTCATCACAGTTAGAGCTAAATTGTTCATGTTCAACATATATTTTTGAGTCATTGACTTAAGAAAGATGGAGCAGGAAAGAGAAAATCATTTAGTCCTGGAGATAAAGAAAAATATTTCAGGACATGCTCACAGCAAAGAGGATGCTGGTCTTCCTTTGCATCTTTCTATTATCATTTAGGCATTAAAATTGGCTAAAATTCAGGGGCTGAGGCTGATGAAGCCGGAACTTGGTATTTCAGCAGTGCCATTGAAGAAGATGGTGCTGCAGGGGAGTGGAGAGACCTAAACCCTTCCATCACCCCAATCAATTAACCTCAGGGGATGAGATAAAATGTAGGAAACTCTGGAAATCTGGTCCTTCCCTCTCAAGCTTCACTGCAACTGCTTGTTGGAGGAGAGCAATGAAGGAAAGTGATGGCTCACTGCTTGTTCTGAGGACAGGGCTGAGGGGTCACAAGGACAGAGCTGAGGGGTACCATGCAGATGTCCTCAGATCCCAACTATCCCCATCACCTGTGGTGAAATTGTGAGTTTAGAAAACTTGTGTGATCCTATTGGCTTGGGTTCAACCCTTGGTCTAACACTATTTACAAAACTTACATTCAGTATTACCAATAGCTTTCATACAGGTCTTTCTTTAGAAATTATAACTTGTATGTTGAGCAGGACAAATGAAGGACTAAGGAAGCAAAACACAATTCCTGGTTTTTTCCAGTTTTATATTTATAGATATAATATATACTAATGGGAACAGTTCCCTGAAAGTTGACACCTGAATCTAGTGCACATCTGTGCTGAGATTTTCAATCCCCATGATATTTCAGACTAATTTTGCATGGGACTGTGGTAACCCCTACATCAGGAGCAGGAAGGTGTTAAAATGGGTGAATTTTTTCAGGACTTTCATGTCTTAGTGATATTTAAGAACCCAAATGTTTAAACATGGGATGCTCTTACAGTCTAGATCAGAATTTTTGTAGGACTTCTCTTTTTCAGCCCAAGATATCCAGTGGTTTTACTCTAAGCTTGTTTCATTACTGAAATTAGCACTGCTTAGGCTACAAGACTCTCCAAAATGTTGCATTTATTCTAGTGATAGGCTGTAGTTTTGCATTAGTATCAACCTTTAATGAACAGTAAACACCTAGGACTTACCTGAAGAGCAGGCAGGGACAAGGATGAGATGCCTTTATGGGTAATTAGCTCGTGGTGAAATCATGAGCAGCTCAGGTGTGACTATTTTATAGGTTGGCCCTTTTATTTCTTTCCCAAAATAAACACAATGGTTTTTTAATTCCTCAAAATAAGTCAGTGCGACTGTCAAGAACTGCAGACTTCAAGCCAAAAATATTTTTGGTTTCTGTGGGTGTAGCCCCTGCTTTGGAGGCTGTAAAAGAACTTTTTAAGACTGGTCCTGATCGCTTGAATAATTTTCTCTGTGGTGTTTTGCCAGACAGATTGCAGACCGTGGCTCACAATAATAAATGCCAGATACTTTCTCAAGCAGATAGTGTCTCATGGGAGCTCTTTAACAGGAAAAATGAAAGTCTAAATACATGGGCACTTCAGGGGAGGGCAGGGGTGTTGATCTCCAGCAGAATTCAAGGTGACCCTGCTTGTCTGATGGAAGTGGAGATTGGAGGGAAGCAAAGTGCTTTTCTCTTGGCTTTTCCCTTTTCTCTGATTTTTGGTCTGTGTTTTAAGGCTGCAGTTCCAAGGCAGAAATGTATTTCTTGTGCATTTTCCACATGATTATGTGCTTCAATATAACCACAGATTTCATTAAATGGAAGCCATGCTCTTCAAATTGCAGCATTTTGGCAACCTTTCCCAAAATACTTTCTGGCAAGGATGAAGCAGAGGCTTTTAAGATTTATTATGAAATGTATTACCAAAAGGCACTTACTACTGTAGAGTTCTGCTCCAGGCACACCTGAATCTGTGGAAAAATAGGACTACTACAAGGCTTTTATGATCTTAGAGGACAGAAGAATCAATAGTCAGAGAAGCAGTGACTGTAGGTGCCATGACAAGTAAATATCCCAATAAATACCATCCAGATTTGTACTTTGTAATCATGTGCCACATTTTGTAACATATATTACCACTGTTTATTAATATTTTCTGTAGTTTAATCTTTAATGTTCTTAGAGGAAGTTTTTTTGATCAAGATGCTAAAAGTAACGTCCCAGCTCAGTGAATTATTTTCCTCTACTGTAGTTCCTGTAGGCAATTTAGGGGACTGTTGTCATCTTTGAGTAAATACTTTTTCAAGTTTGAAAAATTCTGCTGTGTAATATAGAGGAGTTTAATGGCTGCACATTCAGCCCATGGACAGGCAGTACACAGCCACGGGAAAAAACAGTGTCTAAGATTATAATGGGAGGAAGACATAAAAGAAGGATTCAAGTAAAAGGAAAAATGTTTAGTGTAGACACCAATATAATGATTACAACACCTACAAGAATGGCTCCTACTTACAAGTCATTCGAGTTATATTTCAAAGAAAATTGCATTTCTCCTCCTCCCTCAAAGCAGAGCTAGGCAGGGAAAGAAATTCCACTTAGAGGAATTCCATAATTTCCAACCGTTTTACTATTTGGAAATGGAGCAAATATACTCCATCTAAATAAAACTTCCAAGGAAATGAAATTGTAAAAGAAAAAAAAACTTTGGTTCAATACATGCTCTAACTTTTGGAATTGCTTTTTAAAAAATTCATTTCTTCTGCACCAAAAGTGCATTTCCAACTGTTTAATTTTCTCTTTCCAAACAGAATTTTAACTTCCTTTTTTTATTTCAAAATGTTTTCATTTAAATGAAAATGAAAGTGTATGATGAAAACATCTTATGACTAAACAGCCTAACCAACTTTTTCCGAGAACCTCGTTAAGGCTTTTGAAGGTTTTGTTCCAGCCCACACACTCGAGGAGCTTTGTGTGAGCTCCCTTTAGAGGAAGAAATGAAGAGCTTGGGTGAATAACAATAAATGAGATTTCTAAACCCACATCCTTGCATCTTTCCCAGTAGGTTGCAACTATTTCTTTCAGAACCTGGTCCTTTCAGTCAGATCGCTGTTGTTGCAAAATGCTGTCTAGAGAGCTTCACCTTCAAATTAGCCATAAAGTGAATCTCTTTTGAAGAAAACATAAAACTGGTGGTTGAAATGCAAGGCCAGATCAGGATGATTGGAGGACCCTGAGTACAAAAGTTGTTTCTGCAGATGGAGATTCCTTGTCCCTGTCTGAGCCACAGCCTTATCTTATCAGAGGGTTGTAGGCATTAGGAACTTCCATGTTTTTGAGACAAATCATAGAACCACAGAATGGTTTGGGTTGGAAAGAACTTTCAAGATAATCTCATTCCTACTCCCTGCCATGGGCAGGGACACCTTCCACTATCCCAGGTTGCTCCAAGCCCCATCCAACCTGGCCTTGGACACTTCCAGGGATGGGGCAGCCACAGCTTCTCTGGGCACCCTGTGCCTGGGCCTCACCACCTTCACAACATTTCTTCCTAACATCTAATTTAAATATCTCCTCTTTTAGTTTAAAAACTATGCTGAAAAGAGAGGTATAGTCATCCAAGTGAATCAGTGTGTCCTTGTTGGGAAAGTGTTACTTTTTATTAGACCTTGTGGTGCTCCATCACTTCCCTCCTCAGCTGGACAGGGGAGAGAAAGAATAATGAAAGGCTTGTGGGGTGACATAAGGACAGAGAGAGATCATTCACTGATTAATGTCATAGGCTAGACTTGGGAAAATTTATTTAAATTATTATCATTCAGATCATATTGGGGAAATGAGAAATAAAACCAAATCTTAAAAACTGTTTTCCTCTTCCCTTTCCTTCTTCCTGGGCTCAGCTTGACTCCAGATTTTCCCTATCTCCTCCTCCCCAGTGGCTCAAGGGGACAGGGAATGGGGGTTACAGTAAGTTCATCCCACATTGTCTCTTCTGCAGTGGGCTCCATCTTGCTGGTAAGGATGGAATGAAATTTATGGGTTCTTGAATGTCTGGAATCCTGTGTGAGATTGGAGATGCTCAAGCACCACTGACATAAGATGAGGACTGTAATGAGGAGTGATTTGATTTAAAGTTGCCATCATGCACTAGAGGAAATCACATTAAGCAAAATCTGAGCTCCACCTTTATTTCATGGTGCTGACCTGCAGTGAGATCTGGCTGTAATATCTTGGATTTGTTGACACTCCATTAAATAGAAGAAGCATGACATGAAAATTCAGTTCCTAGATGGTCAGTGAAGAGAATGCTCAAATATAAACTTATTTTTTTCTAAATTGCTGTTTCTTCCATCGATGAAATTGGTGTAGATCATACAGTAATCAGAACAGGAATATTTTAATCAGATGCAAAATTTTTGAAAGCAGCAATTTATCAGAATGGAGACACATGAAAATTCTCAGGAAAAAAAGCAATCTCTAGTCCAGGATACAAAAAATACTTTGTTAAGAGAGGGAGAGAAAACCATTGAAGGAAAGAATGGCATGGTATATTTGTCTCTGGGTCCTTAGCACATTCTCTGTATTTTTATAAAATCAGATGTGTGAGACAGGAAACAATCAGAAAAAAATTCCAGGGGATGGTAGCTGGGCTGCCTTTCCTCTCAAAACCAGCTCAAAGGGTGTCCAAATGAGGATTTGAAATCAAACCCCTCACAATCCAAGTCATTTAACAATGAATTCTCTTAAGCAGGACAGCAGCATTTTCTCATATCTCATTTTCTAAAGAGAAGTTTGACAGCTATAAAGTCAGTGAGAAACACCTAAGCTCATCTTATTTTCCAGTCTAATTTTTGCCTTCTTTGATGCAGTGAGGACTATTTTTATCTTTTTCCTCTGCAAAAGTATAATCCTGCCTGGCTCTGGGTCTGGAATGACACCCTGTAAAACAAAATAACGAGGCACTTCCTTCCTCTACAAACTGTGCCCCAGTTGGAAACTCTTCTGCTATTTAAAAAGATTGAAATATTGGAACAGTATTTTTCTCATACCTTTGTACGAGCCAGAGACTCTGCTTTAGGGACTTAAACCCAAATGCTGATCTCCTCAGTCAATCTAATGATAGCTTCAAGTTCAAAGAGAGTTGCTCATATTATTACCAGTCTTACTGCCACTGTTGTAATTATTTTGTTCATCTCACTGTCTTTAGAAAAATTCTGACTAGTTATTAATATCTCAAGACACATCTTAAACTTCCATCAGCTTCATTTGAGAGGAAAAGTGAGGTTTTTGTTTGCAAGTGAGCCTGCCATCCTTTTCCATTTGTGTTTTAATTTCACTGGAAGGTGTTGGGTTGCCATGGCAAAGCTCATGTCTTGCCTTCCCTCTCTCAGTAGGTGCTTTGGAGGAGGAGGTGGTCAGAACAAGAGGTAATTTGTGCTAAGGAACAGCTGTGTCCCAAGAACGTGTTCATACAGCGCTCGCTTTCAAGTTCCTCCAAAGAACACCCCCACAATCAATCCAGCAAATTCGCAGCCAAGGGGATGCACAGAATTTTGTAGAAACTAAAGCCAGGCAATAAAAGGCTTGGATTCAGTTTTCCATGCTCCAAGCTGGTAATGGGAGCAATAAACATGAGAACCAACAGACCAAACCCTTAAATCCTCACTGGTCCTTCCCTGGAGTTAAGGGAATAGCTCGGGCAGGACACTGAGCCATGCCAATGATCTGAGTTTAATGGTTCAGTGATGCAATGGAGAAAATCCTTGGTGATACTGGGTTCATGTGGAATCCTTCTTGGCAGAAGTTTTGGAGCAAAATATATTTTTCAGTGTGACTTCAAGGATGCAGCTGAAAAGAGAAAACCATTAAACAACTTATTTCATACTTAGGAGGAACATCAGGGTAATGACTCAACTTACTGTGTAGAATAGTTCTGTGATACTATTGGGTTATAAACTCTTGAAGGCATGGAATTGCATTTAGAACAAGTAACACTGAAATTTATATGTATTTTCATAGAATCATAGAATGACTGGGGGTTTGAGTTGGAAGGGGCCTTGAAGATCATCTAGTTCCATTCCCCTATGCCATGGACAGGGAATATTTTGCTTTCATTCAATAAAAACTTCCACAGTTTTGTTTTGGTCATTAAAAACCTTCACTACAACCGTGGAAAAAGAGGAGACTCTGATGAGTCATAGGTTGGACTTGATGATCTCATAGGTCTTTTCTAGCCTGGTTAATTCTGTGACTCTGTGATATAAATTAATGCCTGTTATGAGGATAACTGCAGGGGGATTTTAGAGGTGAAATGGGGATCTGTAGCAAAACTTTTTATTTAGACATATTTTTCTCCAATTCCTGGGTTGCCTGTGTTTTATTCACTGCTACAAGTATCAGGATTCTGAGCAGCAAAATATGTAGAGGGAGCCTTCAGATGGTGCCACTGCTACCACTAAAGAGCCAAATTCTAAGTAATGTCTATTTGCTGAGTTACTCTGCAGGCCAGTGAGGGATCAAAGAATCACTTTGGTTGAAAAGGATATCTGGTGTTCCCTAATTGAAACTTTCACTGAAGACAGGGCTGATTTCCAAGGTAAACATCCTTCCCCTTGGCCGTGCAGCAAAATCAGAGAATGTTTGAGATGTCACAGGCTCTCCAGCCCCTAAATGTGTACTTAACCGTTCTGGTGATGAATTTTTTAAACACATTTCCAAACAGCTGAAATTTGTGACCACTGCCTTTAGTGGGGCAGGTCTGAAAGGAGCCTTTTTCTGCCTTTGCTCTAATACCACTAAATTTTGGGGAGATTGGAGTTAGTTACCCCTTAGCCTTCTCTTCTGGCTAAACAGGTCAAAATATAAAAAGGGTATCACTACATATGAAGAATATGAAACTATTAGAGTGTGTCTGAAGGAGGGTAAAGAAGATGGTGAAGGGTCTGGAGGTGAGACCACACAAGGAGCAGCTGAGGTCACTCAGTTTTTTCAGCCTGGAGAAGAAGAGACTCGGGGGAGACCTCATTGTAGTTACAGCTTCCTTGTGAGGGGAAGAGGAGGGGCAGGCGCTGATCTCTGCTCTGTGGTGACAGTGACTGGACTCAAGGGAATGGCCTGAAGATGTGTGGGGAGGTTTAGGTTGAATATTACAAATAAGTTCTTCACCCAGAGGGTGGCTGAGCAGTGGAATGAGCCCCTATGGAAGTGGTCACAGCCCCAAGCCTGACAGAGTTCAAGGAGAGTTTGGAAAATGCTCTCAGGCAGATGGTGGGACTCTTGGAGTTGTCCTGTGCAGGGCCAGGATGATCCCTATGGTCCCTTCCCACTCAGATATTCTGTGATTCTCTTTTAGCTTCTCCTCATAAGAGTTCTCTGCTGAGCCATCTGCAGTTTGTTCCCCAGTGGGACCAGGTGAGAGAAAGCCCTGCTGCCATCCTCCCTGCCCCTCTCACAAAATGCTCTGCCCATCACATGCTCCAGCACTGGGAGTTTCCTCCCAATCCCTGTAATTCCAGTGTCACAGCTCTGCACCTGCACATGGCTGTTGGGATTGTTTCTTGAGCGGGGTGATGAATCAGGACTCTTTGACTCCATATCAGAAGGCTTATATTATTTATTAAAATTACTCCATTGTTCAGAAGGCTTTTGGGCTATAGGTGCCCACATTCAGAGCTAACATGCTTTCTTCTCCATGGTCAGTACAAGACTGCTGGAATGCTTAGAATTCCAAGATAAGAATTGTTCACCTCATAGGTTGAGAAAGAGAGACAGTTCTCATCTCCTCTGTGGGAGACAGAACAGCCATGTCCTTGAAACTACACACACACAGATTTGTTTTTACAGAAATCTGCTTAGAAGTGAGCTTTCCCATGGAAGAAAAAATTCAGCAAGTTTGCATATAAGAAACTTATAAAATGTCCATGACACATGGCTTTCTCATTCCTCCTGTGTGTTGGGTGTGTTGAGGCACCCAAAGGAGAATCTCATCCTCTTCTTCCCTGTGCTTTGCTTGCTTCCTCTCCTCCGTGGTTTCTCATTACCCCAGGGTGTTGCTGTCCTTAGCCCAGCAAGCTGAGCTCAAACTCCTCCTTGCCAGGCCAGCAAGTTCCTTTCCAAAACTGCTCTGCTCTGTCCTCCCTTTTTGAATCAGATCCAGTTGTCACAGACTCTCAGCTGTTTAGGGAAGACTTTTTTCTCTGTCTTTTTTAAATTAAGCCTCTCTAAAGTGCCCATGCAATTTCAAACAGTAGGGCTGAAGTGCAGTCATTAATGACTAATGAGGAACTGAGGACTGACCTGCAGGAAACCTCCAAATTGAATATTTTCTTTTCAGATTTAGCACGATTAAACAAATTGCTTTTGTGTCCAATCGCTAGCTTTATGAGAGAATTATTTTCCTGCTGCTCTGTCCAAACCCACAGAGACTAATTTAGATAGCATTAATTGGTAATTTCCCAGATCAAAGCCTTTAATCAAATCAATAAAGATACACACTCTGCAGAGCGCTGATTATCATTCATAGACATAAAATATTATTTGACACGTCTATCTTGATAATGACATCAGAGGAACACCAAGACCAACAAGGAGAGATGTCCTGATACCTTATAATATGTTGATTATGCAAATGCTTTTCCTAAATTATTTGCTTGCCAGGGCATGGGGGTTGTCCTTGCTGTAGGCTTCCTTTAACTCCAATATTTATTGGTAGCCTAAACATGTATAAATTACTGTCAACAACCTCAGTGATTATTTTTGTAAAAGTTGCAATTCCTATGGAGACATTTCAGGAATGACATGAATAATTTCTTGTTGTGTAGAAAGGGGAGGGGCTAAAAGGCTCAACAAGTAATTATCATTTATCTTATGAGTGAGTGGTGTGAAAAGTGACCCAATTTACATGGCAGGAGCAGCTGTATAGCTACATGGTTTTCCCATGTCAATACCAAATCTTGATTTTTTTTTCTTCTTCAAAGGAGAAAAATTTGATCTAAAAGCTGTTGGTTTACTGCTTCTTGATATAAACACCAAACAGTTCATGCAATGAGTCCAACCCTCTAAACCTTTTAGAGGAAAGTGACCAGATCCATAGGGAAGTAGGCAAAAAGAGCTTCTTCAGAAAACAGGTGAAAGCCAAGTTTGCCATTGACCTGCCCTTTCTGACCCCTTAGATCTCTATTTTCCCACATTTATTCTTCCCAGACCACCTTTCCATGCCTTAGGGTGCTCCTCACCTATAGCACACTGTAACGCAGCAGCAGAAATTGTCCCTGCCCAGGGCAGGAGGGGTGGAATGAGATGATCTTTAAGGTCCCTTCCAACCCAGGCCATTCTATGATTCTGTGACTATGATTCTATGATAACTTCCTTTTCTAGATCCAGAATCAGGCATACTTCCTAGGGAATTATCCCATAATTAATACACATCGCCTTTCACCTGTGGATCTCAAAGCACATCCAGCAAACCCCGATGTCCAGAAATCAAGGGAGGCAAGGAGGGTAACCCATCCATGACACAAATCCTCAGATCCCAGCTCAGCAAACCCACTCACACTTTTCATCATCCAGTTATCTATTTATTTTTTATTTCTAGTCTCACATTTGTGAACATGTCAGTGAAATTCCCTGTTCCTTTGGCAAACCTGCACCCGTGCATGAAAATGTATTTTGTGCTTTCTTTTGCTTTCTCTGTGCATTCTACATTTGGGAACAGGGTGTGGAGAGCAGGGAAACAACAGCTCTGTGAAGACCAGCTGCTTGCAACATGCTTCCCTTGCAGCTTTCCGTCAGGAATCTGACAGCTTTAGTTATTGTGATGGAGAAATAATGAGGTGAGAAAAGAGCTGTCAAAAAAAAAAAAAAAAAAAAAATCGGATCTCTTCTTCTGAGGAAGTAATTTACTTTTTGTGTGTTCTGTGGTTCCCAGAGACAAGATGTAAAGATTCCACTTACAGGGAAAATATTCTGTATTTCCCTAAAACAAGGCAATTACCAAAATAAAATTGAAAAAAAAAGATAAAATGTCTACCAAAAAAAAAAAAAAAAAGGAAATTAGTTTTGTTATGAATAATTTAATTAAATAGGAGTATTAAAAGCACTTGGGATGGTTGATTATAGGTGATGAGATCACCATGGGGATTTTTTTGGTTAAAGGGGAGAGAGTTAGCAATGTTGATGGATTTTAATGCTAATTCATCTCATCCTAAAACAAATTCCTGTATTTGGCCAGATGAATTTCCCTCTAAATTTCCCTCTAAATTGACTCTATTAATCACCATAGATATCTGGTGCCAGCTAAGACCTTCCATTGGGAAAGTGGCAGATCTGACATAAGATCTCTGCACTACTGACTGGATCCAGGAGGGATATCCTAACACACCAAAAATGGCACAAAAAACTTGTGTTTATGCATCTGAAACACACACAGGTTCACAGCTTCTAAGGAAACCTGGTACTGCCTTGAACATATATATTTCATTTTATATTTACATTTATCTATCCAGCCTGCCACCACAAGGACAGAAGCTTCAGGACCTGGGATATTTCCTGTGGATGTTTTTTTATAACTCAGACACCCACAAGAGGAATGTCAGGGCATCTCACACAGCACCAGGTCACCTTTGCTGAGACCACTGAACCTCCCTCAGCTGATGCAGAGGGGTATTGGAGAACATTTCAGTGCAGCACTGCAGGTGGGGTCTCACCAGAGCAGACCAGAGGGAAGGAATCACCTCAAAAACATATTTTTAGACACATTAATTATGTCCCTACTGGTTTTCCAGCTTATTGGATGCAGTGGGCTGCTCTGACTGATTAGTTCTCCACTGGCTACAGCAAACATTTAAGCACTGATGCATATCTACAGGTAAACACTTAAGTTTCACCTAAGTGGATTTCACTTAAAGTGGATTTAAACACTGAAAATTAGTTGAGAGTACCCACAACATACATGACTGGACCAACAGAGTTACCCACACTTTACATGGCTAAAGAATGTTGAAATGCTTAAAAATGTCAGAACTAAATTTTAGACACAGTCAACTTAGTAAAACAGTTCCTTGATAAATCTGGTCATTCACATGTCTTAACTCTGGGATTCTCCCTTGAGAAGATGAAAATATAATTTTAAAGAAATAAGTCATGATCTTAAATGGTGCTTGAATGTTGAGTCACCCTCCATTGCATCATTACTGCTCCATGAAATGATGATGATGCTGAAGGTACCTAGAGCCACATTTGGAAAGAAGGTTCAACACTTTTTTAGCTTTTGCAGCACTGGAAGTGCAAGACAGGCAGAGTTTTGGGGATTTTTTTGGATCCTCTCAGTTTGGCATGTTACATATGGAAAGAAGATACACTTTCCATTTGCAAATGAAGCACAGGCACCTTTGAACGTGCACGTTCTCCTACATATGTGCCTGACTTTTGCACGAGCATGATGAGCAGAACCAATCCACATTCCTTATGCTTTGCACACAAACCTGAGGCTCCCTCTTGAACTGCAAATATTCCCTGCAGCAGTATTTACACTTGTAAGACGGGATTGTCACTCTCCTACAAGCCTTATCCACAGCCAAGGGATCATGGCCAGCGGAAAAAATAAAATTATTTCCTGTGCTCCACTTGCATGATAAATTCTGACTTGTATTTTCAGCTTCCTCCTCTTTTTGTTCCCACACCCTTGAACTTTTTTGTCTGGAAGCAAAATTCTACCCCTTTTTCTATCCCTTCTTCAGATATAATGCACCAAACCAAAACATTAGTACCTATCTGTTGGAAAGCCACTTGTGTGGACAATTGGTGGCACTGCTAGTTACATTTTTATCTCCAATTTTTGCTTTTTTTTCTCCCCTGGTTCACTTAACTGCATTTTTGGAATATGTTGAGTGAGCACAGGAGTGAGAGATGCCCTTTGTATTGCAGCATCCTGCCTCACCACCCAGCAGCACAGCTTTAGGTGATATGACACTGTAATTACATTAGCAGCCATATTAGATGCTCATTACCATGCCTTAATTGTTCAATAATTTTGATCAATGTCCAATTTCCATGGTGCTGACTGTTGTGTCTGCCAAATAAAAGCACAGTTTAGGAGCTGTTGTGTGTACATCTGCTTAGTGATTCCTTCACTTGTGCACAAATGTGTGTCTGTGTGTGAGAGACAGAGCCTGAGCAGCCAGGGCAGCTGCCTGCCAAAATGTTCCTGCTTGCAGCTGCAGGGAGCTGACAAAGGAGCCCTGGATTATCTTGCCTCAGTGCTTTAAGAAGTCAGCTCTGTCAGTCACCAGCCTGTGATCAGCTCTCTCCCCTGGCTGGCAGCCTGCAGGATGGATGCCTGTGTCAGTGTGAAACCCAGATTTTGCTTTGCTCTCTCTGAATGGCTGCAGGATGGGCTTTGACAGAGGACTGTACTGCAGACCTGTGCTCCTCCTTGTCAGCCCTGCTCAGGGTGCAGAGTGGCAGAGCAAAGAAGTGCCAATCTGTTGCATGAAGAGCTGCCAGGACTTATTTGTCAGTGTCTGTGGCTTTCCCAGGGAAAGGACTCTGTTCATTTTCTGTGCTTACATCCAGGAAAAAACACTGACAAGCCAAGGGAGGAATGGGTGGCAATCACAGAATCCTTAAAGTTGGAAAAGAACTCCAAGGTCATTGAGTCCAACCTTTGTTTGATCTCCAGCTTCTCAACCAGACCAGAGCACTGAGTGCCACGTCCAGTTGTTTCTTCAACATCTCCAGGGATGGGGACTCCACCACCTCCCTGGGCAGCCCCTTCCAATGTCTGAACAATCTTTCTGTGCAGAGATTTTTCCTGATGCCCAACATGAACCTCCTGTGGAGGAGGCTGAGGCCATGTCCTCTCATCCTGTTGCTTGCTGCCTGGGAGAAGAGGCCAGGCCTCACCTGGCTACAGCCTCCTGTCAGGGAGCTTTAGAGAATGCTGAGATTCTCTGAGTCTCCTTTCCACCAGGCTAAACAAACCCAGCTCCCCCAGCTGCTCCTCACAGGAGTTACTCTCCAGACCCTTCCCCAGCTTTGTAATGGAGAATAAATGAGAGTAGGCACTGTAATAAGATAGACAGAGGACATTGACCTGGAAGGACAAGAGAACCAAGCAGGAAAATTGGTTGAGATTGGTTTATGCTCTTTCAAAGGTGAAGCACACAGTGAATATCATCTGTTACACACAGAAAATCAGTGGTGTCCACTCCATTGCAGGATATTAAATAGCAACAAAGTGGGAATGCAATTTAAAAAGCATTGTTTCTTTCACAGCAGCACCTAAATACAGCTCAGGATGATGTTTGGTAAAGGAATACCATCTCTTGATTAAAACACCCCACTTCCCTTGCTGAGGAGTCATCACTGACTTCTCAATCCAATTATTAGAGCTGAGAAAGATTCAGAATAACCTTTGTATGATAAATGCTGATTTGTTTTGAAGAAAAATATCATTCTAGACTGGAATGAATATTTACAATGAGAAGTAAAAAATCCACAAGGAAAAAGAAAGTTTTGAAACTGTATGGCTTTTTTTTTTCAATTTCAACTTTCCAACATGATAAATTATATCCTTACATGTGATGGATTATAATGAGCAGCACACATTTCAAAATGAGAAGTAATTAAAAAACAAAAACAAACAAGCCCTGCAATGAGCTGTTAAAGCTGAAAATCTCCCAGCACAGCGTTTCCAAACAGCTGTACTGCTAAATTGCCTGTTCCCTTGATAGCAAAGAACAGACAGAAAACTCCTGCTACAGAGTCCAACTAGTACAGCCTCAGGTCATGTGCAACCACCAGAGAGAAAGTGGGAGAGAGCTACAGGAAACAGGGCAGGCTGTTCAAAGACATGGATTTAGGTCCAGGTGCATGGGGATTACTGGAGAAGCGCCATTCAGCACGGCAAATGGATCCATGAAGGAAAGCCTGTCAGGGAGGACATTACTGGTATGCATCCAGAGATAAAAACAGCAGCTGATATTATCACCTTTGTTCAAGAAACAGACATTTCTGGGTCTGTATTGGCAATGATTGCTTCTCTGGGGGAAGGGTTTGATCTTCAGACCTCAGGCAGGTGTGCACCACCATTCCTGAGGATAAGTCCCATGTTGGATATCCTCACTTACTACAGGCCAAAAGTCTGAGCATTCTCCCTCATTCCAGAGTCCCCAGAGAACCCTGCCCAGGCACCACAGCTGTGTTTGTGCCGTAGGGATTTGCTCCTGTGCCCACAATCCAGAAAATACCAGCACCCTTTGGAGCACAGGTCTGAGGAGCAGCTGAGGGAGCTGGAGGGGCTCAGCCCAGACAAAAGGAGGCTCCTTTTGTGATAAGTGGGGACCAGGTGAGGGTCAGCCCCAGGTAACAAGTGAGAAAACAAGAGGAAATAGCCTCAAATATTTCCAGGGGAAATTAAGATTGGATATTTAAAAAAACAATTCTTCACTGGAGGGGTGGTCAAGCTTTGGAACAGGTTGCCCAGGGCAGTGGTAGAGTCACCATCCCTGGAAATGTTCAAAGAATGTGTAGATGTGGTGCCTGGGGATGTGGTGGATCTGGCAGTGCTGGGTTAATGATTGGGCTTGATGGCCTCAGAGGTCTTTTCCAACCTTAGGGATTCTGGGATTCTGTGATCTGAACAAATTTGATACGAACAAGTTTGGTGGAAAACACTGAAGCCAATAAATGAGGGAGAATTAATAATGCAAAGACACCTGAGCTGGAACAGCTTCAATCAAAAACAGAGGGAGAGAGAAATCAAATCTTTCATTTCTATTGTCTCCCTTGGCAGAACTTTACTTTTCAGTATGGGTTAATGTGACAGGGAATCGATGTAATGACTTCCTGGAAGATTATTTTCTTTACAACAACAACAATAAAAAAGAGGAATGTACAAAGAATGAGGGCTAAATTTTGCACAAAGACTCTTTGATTAATTTGCTGCTCAGGTTGTACTCCTTCTTCTACTCCATGAAATCCTGACACATTTTAAGTCTTGTAATTCCTTCTCACAAGTCTCTTCATAATTTTCTGGTATGTTTTTGATAGACTCATTTTTGTTCTTCAGGGGCTCTCCCAAGTCTCTAAATGAGTTCACAGGATTCATCCAGCTCTTCTTGCCTTGGGCATTCCCATATCCAGTCACAGGAACCCCTTATTTTTTTGATTATTTGAAACTTATGACTCAAAAGATCGTCCCCACGCTGTCACACAGCTTGACACATCCTTAGCCCAGCCCACCCTCAACATTTCCCTTTCAATTTCCAGCAACTACATTAAAATCACCAATCTCAGTTCTTGATTTATTTTATTTTTTAAATTATTTTTTCCACTTTTACTACTGATAAAAAAAGACATTTTAGTTATCCAAGAAAACAAATCAGTTATTTGGGTTCTGATTTTCTAGGAAAAGAAATATGAAAATCTCATGACTACTTCCTTTGTTGCATGTTTATGAACAACCGTTTTTATGTGTCTATATATCATCATTTGTTTTCCCACCTAGCAAGATCTTGCCCATTACAAACAAATCTCGGTGGAAAAAAATTCTGCTGTTTAGAAAATGCACATTTTTCTGAACTTCATTTTGTGGGGAATTAAATTTTCAGCCTAAAAATAATCAAGCAGATAATTTCACTGTTTCCTATAATTTTGCTAAATTCAAGGAATTAATCTGATCTTACCATCACTAACTTATGATTGATGTATTATTTTTGATATAATTGTAAGAGTCTATTTATATGTTGTATTGAGACCAATGTACATTAGTGCATTACCAGAAAGGGTTCACTTCTTTCTTGACCAAATGAAAGCAAAATTGATCTGCCTTTATCTCCTGATAAAGGATTTCATATTTCCAGGTCACACTCCTCCCTCCCTCCTTTCCTTTGTCCATATTGTCAGTAATTTGCACATTCTGGTCTCCAGCCAGGACAGATGGCAAGGCCTTGGAGTTCCTTGTGATAGGAAGATTCAGTTTTGCCACCACTCAAAATTACAGTCTTCTGTTTGACTGAACTTTGTGGCACTTTGTCCTCTCAGCTTTCCTTAGGCCCCACAACACCTCATTGCTCTGGTTTTCTAACCCCATTAATGGGGGTTATGAAGGACCCCCACAATGTCCCCTGATGGTCTTCCCTCCTTATCATTTCATCTTCTATTTCTCTTTGTCTCCAGTCATTTTCCATAAGGTTCTCACTCCAATGCTGATAGAAGTCTCACAGGTTACTTTTGATGTCTTTTAATTTTTGTACTTTTGCCTTTTGTATTTACTACTGTGTGAAAAAATAATAAAATATTTCAAATACAACAAAGAAAGAAAAACACATGACTGGGATCCCATTTTGAGGTAGTCTTTATTATGTGATCACATTCACCCTCAGATTCATACTTTATTTTGGGCCCAGAACATCATGATAATTTAGGAAGAAGACAGGCAATATGTTGTTTCTGTTTTCCTGTTCAGTGACTGCAGCAAGTTTATCCCAGTTTATCCTCAAACCTTACTGAACCCTGTTCTAAAGATAAAACTAAAAATATCTTCTTGGGCTATTCTCTTATGCAGAATACTGTGTCTTCTGAGGGTTTTTCAAATTCTTAGCAGCCAATTCGCAAAATATTTCTGTTTCTGGGATCCTGCTGACTGGAGAGGGAGATATGTGATTCACATAACTAAAGGCAAATGTCTCCACTAATTTTTGGGTGCTGAATTTCAGTGGCCCTGTTTTGATAAGAAATGCAGCTGGGAACACAAATTAAGAGGATTTCCAGGGCCTTATGGTGCCCCAGTGATAAAATAGTGGGTTCCTCTCGGATTTGTAGGATCCATGTAGAGAGCTGGCACCAGAACCAGAGGTTAAGGACATGGATGTGTCTCTTCCAAAGAAGGTCTCTTCCACTTGCTGGAACCTCTCTGATATGCAGAAGATATGAGGTTATATCCATGAATCTCACAAACAGTGAAATCTCACAAAAGTGGGAAGGATTTATTATACCAGAAGTGAAAAATCCCCAGCACCTTGGCACTTGCTCTTTGCCGTGTCAAACTTTGGTCCAGACCTTGACATTTAGGGGCAGGTGAACATTTCTCATCATGTCCTGAGCAGCTGAGGAACATTTCAAGGAAATGCTGCACACTGCAGGTGTGGTTTTGTCCTAGTTGGTTTACTGATCCCAGATGGGTGGTGAATAATTCTCCACAGTGGCAGTGTTTTGGTGCTGGTGTTCAGAAAGTGCATCCTTGGATTTTCTGGGTTGGCTTCCTTCATGGAAAGGTAGAAGCAGAACCTTATATCCTTGGGGAAAGGAGTTGGAATGCTATTTGTGGGTTTGCACTCTCCTGTCTTCAATAGATCCTGGTGGATTATACACAAACTTTGGGCCCTGGCATATCACTTCTTCATCCAATGGCAAATCTAGAGCTTGAAATTTTCTTTTTTCAAATCACAATCTGAAGAACATTCTAAGGGGGAACTCCCTGGGAAAAGTTCTCCTGGTTTTTATGCCATTTTCTTTTCTGGAGGAACTCCCCACTACCTTATGTCCCATGTTGGTAAATCCAGAGAAAATTTCCCTAAACTTCAGTGCCGTTCTTTAACGCCTCAAGAAAACGAAACTTTTCATAGCTCCAGTCCTTTGTTATTTTAAGTGCAACAGCTCTGCACTCTCTGGTTTCAGTAACGGATGAAAATAGACAATTTGCAGCTTCTTGAGAGAACAATAGAAGGAATGAAAAGACTAATGACAACAGCCAAGATTTGTGGCCCAGGGAAAGGAGGGCGACATCATTTTCCCATATTCAAAGTTGGAAAACATGAATCCAATTTTCTTCTTTTCATCATCAGCAAATAATTCGGATGTTTCCCATCCCTTAATTGTGCCTTTGTTTCAGTGATGAGGGGAAATCATCACTGTGAAAATCTGTTGGCTAAATTTTCCCCACATCTGTGGAGTTTTTCACCAAGTGAGCCATTTGCCCATTCGCAGGCTAAGGAACAAGAGGAATTTCAGAGTCTTGAGACAGAGCCCACACTGGGAGGTTGGGAATCATGATATTTCAGGAAACAACTTGGCCTAGGCTAGGAGAAAGATTTTATAGATTCTGCCAAAATATGGGCAAATGATAAGAGTCTTCCTTTGTGAATTTTGGGGAAAAAAATCATGTGTTTTCAAGACCATGAGATCTTTTACTTCCAGTTCTCACAACAGGTCATGGCACCATTCCCTGTTGGAATAAAAGCCCTGAGGATTTCACTTGGCTGTCGCTTTCTTAAGGCTGAGAGCCTCACTCAAAATCTTTTAACAGCCAGAACTGTAAAATATTTTCACAACATCGTCTGCACTTTTGGTATCCAAAACAAACCTCTCCAGGTTTAATTTTGTTCACCAAGATTTGTGCACACAATAGCCTCTCATTTCTCTACTCTGTGACAAAAGAGCTGGCTCAAGCTGAAATTTTGGGAAGCTGAACCCTGTAGCCCTTTGATTTTTATTCTCAGAGCTGCTGGAGAGACTTAGGAGAACACAGGATGCAAACAAACAGACAAACAAACACAAAAACCCCCCAAAAAACAACAAGACTCGGAAAATTTGCTGTTAAACTGATCTTTAAGGAGTTGAAGCTGTTCACATCCCAGAGTTCAGGAGAGGGAGTGTGGGATGGAGCTGGGGCACTGGCCAGGCAGAGGACAGTGAGAGGGGTCACACTGGGAGATGGGTGAAGCAGGTCCCTGTGGTGAGGAGATTCACTGATGGAGGCACAGTGGGCACAGGAAAGCAAAGCCCTGGCTGCTCTGTGATCCTTCCCTGGCCAACATGGGGATTACACACTCAATCTCTTTTACAATTTAGGAACAAAACAACTCCTGAAATGTTCTGGTTCCTGACCAAATCAGAGCTTCACTGAGAAGGTCCCTGTCACTCTTATTCTCTTATCTATCCATAAGCACTTCCATGCTGCAATCCATGCTGTGAGTTGCAAATAAATCACCAAGATGTGCATCAATGTGCTAAATTGCAGGGATCAGGTCAGTCTCTGGACCAGTGAGATACAGGGATAGAGAAAAACAAGGTCCTCTCTGGGACTGCTTAAAGCAGAGAGAATTTGGTCACCCTTTTAAACGGTTTCCAAACCTAAATCAAAACCCATCATGGTTAAAAACCAAGGGAATAAACAAACCCTGTGTGCATTGTATTGTTCCATGTTCTCTTTAGGGTGGCAGGTGGCTTTGAAGTCATAATAACAGGAATTAAGAGTTCAAATGGCAGATATTCAAAAAGCACAGTCTCCATCTCCACATGCCTGTATTTGTGTTCTAGCCCTGGGATAAAAAGGAATATTTTCTGCATGATACTTTGCCAGCCCCCTGCACGTGGCTTTGCAGCTTGGGTTACACACACTGATGTTATATTCTGATATTCTCCACAGGATATTGCAAATGCTTCCTGCTAGGTTTTTAATATACTAGGATATCTTGTATATGATTTCCCCCTCCTCTTTATAGACCTTGGGTATGTGTTTTCTCATCTCGGAGACTTGGATTGACATTTCAGCCAGGAGGGAAAAGTCATGGGAAGTCACTCATTTCACAAGGGAGAAAACTAATTTCCTTGCTGTTTTAAGTTTGTGAGACTCTTTTTGAGAAATCTCCCGACTGATGTGCAATTTTTCAGGCAGCAACAATTCCCTTCAGGCATGTCTGGTCTCAGATTTGCATCTTCATCAGGATTTGAACCTGGATGCCTTTACTGCATCACTGCCATAAAATTGAGAGAGCTGCTTTGCCCATGTGGCTCATAGGCTGTTGTCCTCCAGTGGATCACCAGAACTAAATATGCCACTCTGGTTATCTGCACTCTTAAACACATCCATCCTGATAAATCTCTTAGTGTTTATCTTTAAATTTAGAAATGGTAACATTAAGATCTTGGTTAGCAAGGTTTATAACAGAAAAAGAGAGGTAGAATTCAAGTTTTAGTTCAACATCCAAGAGGAATTTATATTTCACAATAAAAAATCCCCTTGCAATTTGAGAGTGTCTTCCTGCATTTAGAAAAAAGAAGTCACAACTATTTGAAATAGCCTAACACACAGATTTCTGAACTTGGTGGTACTGGGTTTTGTGGCTCCAAGCAGTTATGGGAACACTTCAAGCATACAGAATTTTTATTCCTCTTTTTGTCAGGTCACTTGGTAGTACCATCACAACTGGCATTATACAGAGTGTGAACACTGCCAAACAGCATCAGAACTGCTCAGGATGTCTGTGAATGGTTCTATACCCGAAAATCTGTCCCAGATGGAGGTCCTCAGATGACATTTTTTTCCATGGAAAATTATGAAAGGGTTTAGAATCTTGGTTTTTCTCTTATTTGAAAAGAGACAACAGGACAGTACATGATTAATGAACTATGTGACAGAGGTTTACAAACTTATGAATGATGGAAAGAGTTATCATCAGGAAATATTCACTGTCATGCTCATTGCAAGTGGTGGGGTCACCACCCCTGGGAGTGTTCCCAACTCTGGGTAGATGGGGCCCTTTGTGGTGTGGTTTAGTGGGCATGATGGTGTTTGGTCAAAGGTTGGACCTGATGACCTTTAAGGTCTTTTCCAGCCTTAATGATTCAGTGATCCTACTTTAGGGCTGGGCACTGGAGCAATCAGACCAAGCAATTTCTCAGGCAGTGACTTTATGCATCTTTACCCCCCAAAATACAAAGAAATACAAAAAAACCTCAAACCATTTTGAAGGGGAATGAACAGACTCATAATGGATAAATCTGTGACTGGCTGCTAAACACTGAAATCTCCATGTGACTTGTGCATGCAGGAGTGACCTGCCAGAAGGTAAGAATTATGCTGTTATTTGCCTGTTTACTATGTGTTTTATCAAAACAGCCATTCCTGCCTTTTGTTGAAAGTATTCTGCCTAGCTGGACCATTGGTCTGTGAAATAATTGTGTTTTTTGATGTGATTCATTTTGCCCAATGTGAAGGTCTCATACAGACAAGGATCTTTGGGAGCCACTGATGGGAAGTGTTGGACATCCACAACAACTGAGCCATTAAATTGTTCTGCTCTCTGGGGTTGAGGAGGCCAAACTTTCATTTCCATGACCTCAAAATGCTTGAAAAATATTCTGATGTGTAAAAGAGGGGGAAAGAAATGAGGCTGAGGAAAGCAAAACTCGAGTTCTTCTGTCACTGAGAGCTAAATCATAATCATTACCATTAATTATCAGTACTTAAAAGTCCTAGTAATGAATCATCTTGTCAGGAGTGTTAGTGGGATGAGTGGCTCAATGGTAACAGATCTTAAATGTGAGGATTTCCACCTGTTCTGCAGTTGTTCCTTCCAGATTAGGTTGGGCTGCAGCTCCTGGCAGTGCACCTTTGCTGCTAAAAACCAGCAGCACTCTCCCTTCAGGGCTGTCAGTCCCAGGTCTTTCAAGCAGCATTGCATTAATTTAAATTGAAAAAAAGAGAAAAGCCTACAAACTAAATCATGAAAGATAATGGAGAGGAAATCAATGTTTGGAGATGAGATGATTAAGTCAGGAAAGAAGAAGCTTTGTGAGGGTGTAGCCACCACTGGAAAAATGCATGCACAAGCACACAAATAAATCTGAATTGCTTAAGGAACATGAGTGTAAATAAATGATATTTTATAGTACACCAAACTGCCAGACATGCCATAGCCCTGTGAAAACCACTTATGCTTTAATGGCTGAAAGGAATAAAGCTGACAGAAGGATAAATTCCCAGTGCACTCTGACACCCAAATACATCTCCTATGGAAATGGTGCTGTTTTCCTCATTGACTTCAAACAGCCACAGAACAGGGGGACTTTAAAGGTGGCCACACTTGGCTTGGTAGGGCTGTATATCTTGGCTTGAAGAAGGCTGGGGAGATGTTTTCTAGTGAGAGTTTAGGAGTTGAGGATAAGAAGTGAGCAAGCAAATGCTGGCACCACTGGTGGGATACCAGGTGTGGAAAAGTTTGGTTGGTAGGTTCCTGGGATAAAATCTGAAAATGTAGGAGCTGAAATTTGAATTTATTCACACCAAAATGGCAGAGGGGACTGTGCTGCCTGCTGTGTTCAACCCCCTCTGCTCCATGGAAATTCTGCAGTGGATGTTGGGTCCTAGAAAATTCACTGTGTGAACCTCCCAATGCCACAAGACATGAAGTAGAACTTCCAGTGCTCGTAACAAGCTAAAAGTTATATATTTACATATTTTAAGAGACAAAACCCAATGTAAAACCCAGACATCCAAGGAAGCAAGAAATAGAAACTGAGCATGTTGCTTTTGTACCTTCATTTTCAGTAACTGGAGATTTGTCAGGTGGAAAATGGCCAGGTGGTCCTAGAATGTGGCTCTTGTCCTGAGGAAGAAGGTCACCCCTTCTTTCCATCTGTTCCTCAAAATTCAGTGTTCTTTGGTGTATGACATAGACTTGAGGTCATAACAATATGGGGAGAGGAACAAAGGACATCTTTGGTTAGAAAAGAATATTCTTCAAATCATTAAGCATTGACATCCCCATTAACCTAAGCTCTCCTGACAGATAGGGGAGTGATAATGAATATAATCCCTTGAGCTAAGGATGAGAGTCCTGTCTTCCTAAGGTCTAACACAGGTCACAGGACAGATGAATGGAACCCTTAAAACCCCTATTTCTGTCCATTTACTACAGAAGAAGTCAAGGGTGACAAGCTCAGCAATAGATTTGATAATCCAGGCATCCAAAGTTAGGTGAGATGAATCATCCAGTAAATGCCCTAACAGCGAGGACACTCATTATTCTTACATGGAATAATTGACCATGGAAAGGGGGAGAAATGTCCCCATTGCTTCTCACCTTTACTGGCAATAAAGCTGCAGACATCTACTGTACCATCTATTAGGTTTCCTTGATCTCTCATTTTCACTGCATTATCAAAGCAGGTGAGACACTGTGCTGGCATTGTATGAACCTTACACACATTCTTTGTGTTTCCATCATTCTTGTGTCAGCTGAACCAATGCTGACACAACCTGAATAAAAGGCAGAATACAATGCAAAGTGACAATTCACACTCAGCTAAAGCAGCTGTAAAAATGTTTATATATGTTTATACTTGCAGGCTTCTTTGATCATCATGATGAACCCATGAGTGTTTCTGTCACCGGGAAGATCTTATTTAGGATTATTATGATACCTTTCTATGTAAGGGCAGATTTCCTTAGCAATCCTAGATGAAGTAAGAATGTTTAAAATCTTGGCTTCACACATTCCCTGGCAGAGGTATCAGTGCTGCAGAGAGAGGAGCAGCAACAAGGCAGGAGGTGTGCTGTCTTCACCAAAAATGCACATCTCAGTCCCTTTCTGATAAAAGATGCAGAGCCAGCACATCAGCACCTGCATGGCTCCAGGGCTCTCCTCCTGCAGTGCCATTCATCCTCCAGACTCATTGAGATTAAGAACACTGCCAAAAACCCCCAAACTAAAAGCTTAAAACAGCCTTCAAGGGATTGAGCACACTTCTTTAATCAGCCCTTTTTTCCTTTGTCTTTCTAGCTGCAGGTATTACCCCTTTATTCATCTGTTGACTCCTGCCAGATTCAGGATGCTCACATCCCAAACTGATGTATTTCTGTGGAATGGCTGCATGGATGCCATGATGGGTGGGATAAAGTTTGATTTTAAGCACGAGACAGGAGAGCAGTGTGATGGTGGGAGCCAGATCTGCCCATGCCTCCTCCCCACCAGCCCTCAAACACACACCACCCTTTCCTTTTCAGTCTCTGATGGGAAATGTGGTTTGTCCTGAGACAACCAGGGAGGAATTGCAGGAGGAACTGTCTGGATGCATCATTACTGAATTACAGAGATGGGGGAGCTGAGCTGTTGGTGCACATCAGCCTGAAAAGGGGATGAGATGCTGCTGGAGGCTGGGCCAGCTGGGCAAGCTGGTCTCCCAAGGTTGCAGGCGGCTTCTGGGTGGATTTTTCCCCTGTCAGAGATGCCCAGGATAAATCTGTCCTGAAGATGGGGCAGTGCTTTTGGATAGGTAAACAAAAAAATCACTAAAATCCAGTCAAATATGGAGGTAAAATCTGAGGTATCACCATAGATGTCATGTTGCTTTGTAAATGTGAATTCTGCTAGTCCAAAGACTGTAAACCTGTACATTTCTACCCAAATATGCCTGGATTATAACCCTGAACACCTTATCAGTGTGAGGGACAACTGGTGAAGCCAGCTTGAAAATTTCAAGGGACCCAGGACCTAATAAAAGTGGAAATCTGACTTTTCTGCAAAGCAAATGTTTTTACTTTTTTGGGGATATGAACACTTAAGGTAGGTTAAGAGCCAAAAGGAATGAGGGAAAGGAATAAGGAAAAACCTTCCCATTCAGTCACAAGGTTCAGAGTGGACCCTCTTGCCAAACTTAGCTCCAGAGTTGAGTTTAGACTAAAGGTTTAGCCCTAAAGGTTTAAAGAGCACTTAAACTCAACAATACTTAATTGAGAGCTTACATCAAACAATTAAACATAATAATAGTCTATAGAATTTACTATGAGCATAACAGTAACTCACTTACAGGCCTGACTTACAAATCTAACAGGCTCAAGAAAGTATGGGAACATTTATTGTACATTTGCTGTAGCATATTCACACTGCAGGCACACAGACCTAAAGGAGTGTGTACCAGGCAGAAACCTGTGAATAATACCTCTCAAAGTCAAGGAAGGACTCACATTTGATGATTTGACATCTTCTCAAAGCCTTGGAGTGTGAGAGGGGTCAGCCCAGGATCCATCTTCGTTCACTGGTCCTCTAAATACAGCAAACTTGAGAATTCACTGGATTTGAGAGGTGTCCACTCAGCTGGAGATGCTGGTCACAGCCCTCTGTGGTCCAGAAGAACTCCAAAGGTCTCAGCCTGAACCTCTGTTTATAGGGCTGCAAGAGAGTGGGCTTTAGCCACAGCGATTTTCCATCCTGGCCATAATTCAGGTCAGCAACTTTTCAAAGTTCCATAAGAAAAATGTTGTTCCACTCAGGTTGTTATTCAGGCAAGAAAAAGAAGTTTCCAGGGCTGTTCATTAAAAAGCAGAGCTCGTTAGACAGCACAAGTTCCTGGGAGCAGTCTGTGTTTCTGATAAGCTCAAGAGAAGCTCAGCCCAGGTGCTGTTTGTCAGTGCCAGAGCCTAATGAGGATCTCAGATCCCTTTGGTCTGAGGAAGGTGGGATGCACCACCACAGCTACATACTGGCCTTTGAAAATTATTTTTTATTTTATTTTGAATGAACTAAACTCACATACAAAAAGCAGGGTGGGGAAATAAAATATTAGAAGAAGATCTGGTGGATAAATAAGATTGAACAAATGAGATATTCTGGAAGCAATGGAGATTGAAAGCAGGTTTGATGTAAAATAAAAACCAGAATATACAGTCAAAACAGACCTGAGAAATGGTACCAGAGTACTTTAAGGGAGATCTCTTTATAAAAGCCAGCACTGAAACCTTAGAAAAGTTTTTTTCCTTCTTCTTTCCTGATCTCTCAGCAGAAGAATCTTGTAATGAGAAGCGAACCTCAAAGAGCTCTTGGCTGAGTTATGTCACTGTGGGTTCCCACAGTAATTAGGGCTTTATAAACTTTCTGAAGGAAGACCCAGCTCTCCTTTAATTTTCCTTTTCTCCTGTGCAGTACCTTTGCTAAGTTTTTCCTGGCTTTCTTTTTTTTTCCTTGTCAGAAAGCCCTTCTGAATTCAGTGACATAAAATAAATGGCTGAGTGAAGACTGAAGGAATCAGAGAAATTTAAGGTTTCACTGAGGCAAGTTTCCACAGTTATTGAGATACATTATGGTATTTTTGTGTTAGTGAGGCTTCTTCCCTCTCAGTTGCTCCCACTCAATTTTCCTCTCCATTTACTAAAAGGCTGCATTTTCAGACTTCCTTAAGAAGCTAAGACTGTTAGAATGTCAACATCTCTTGATTCAGTGTGAACTAGAGATCCATGGAACAGTTTCCTGGTGGAGAGCTCTGCCTGCTGCAAATGATATTTCATGATAATACAATCCTAGAAAACCACTTATGTTCATTCTGTAACTTTACTTTTGTAAGAAAATCTGGATTTTTCAGAGAGAATGCTTGTTCAGTGTATTGGGAAGAGTAATGAACTGATACTTTTACACTTGCTGAAATATTACAAGGCTTGGTGTTACACAGAAAATCATTGTGGTATGAAGGCACATCCCATTTTCCTCCTGCATGAAACGTGTCTTGCTCTGAGATAACAGGTTAATTCCATTCCTGAGCTCATGCTTGTCCAGAGAGCAGTGAGGGAGGAAGGCACTGGAGTGTGGCTTAGAGAACAGGCTGGAGCATTTCCCTGTGTGGCTGTATTGACAGAGCCAGAGAGGCTGGATAAGGGGATGATGCTATCTCTGAGGATACCCAGAGGGTGACACAGGGGTGAGAGAGCTCATGCATCACTGTCCTCTCACTGGCAAACAAAGCCCTGCTCCTGAATTAGTCAGGAATACTTGTTTTGAGTGTGGGTGACAGGAAGAAATATGATTTGCTTTTTTTCAGTCTCATGAATAGCAGTGTTGAAGATGACAGCCAGGACCAGGGCAGATCCCTGTGTGACATGTTCCCCTGCCTCCCTACTCTGCTCAGTCATCCAGCAGCTAAATGAGTGTGGAGGAGGAGGGGAATCCTGCCTTGCTGAGTCTTTTACCTTCTCAGAGTCATGGGCTGCACAGCTCTCCTCCCTCAGAGGTGTTTGGTGGGTAGCAGAGCTCAGCTTTTGTCAAGGCTGTTTCAGACTGTGACAAATTTGTTCCCAGAATCCACGCTCTTTTTAATCTAAATGTCAGGTAGGAAATTAAAGCCCTGCTGAAACGGAGTGCATTACCAGCATTTTATTAGATCACAAACAATTTAATAACCAGATAGAGGGAGAAGGTCATTTTGTTGTCAGTCCAGCTTATCTCATAAATTAGGCATCAGGTTTTGCACAAAAGCATCTCTCAGCAAATAAAATTATCTAGTTTGATGAAGAATCTCTGTCCATGGAAAACACATAACACAGATTAAAGAGGGAGCCCTGTGACAAAATTATGATGCAGAAATGTATGAAAGGGGATGGGTTCTTCAAAAATACTTTTCACACATTTGCCTTATTAACGGCAAGTAAATGCCAAAGTAGCAAAGGACATGCCTTCCTGATGAATTCATATGAAATTCTTTCAAGGTCAGTAAACAAAAGGGTTGGCAGATGAAATATGGATGATAAATAGGGTAGCTCTTAGTGACCTCAGTGGTTGAAAAGGGAAGAAATTGAGAACATTATCTCTTCACTAGAAATATTTATAGCTTAGAAATTACACTTTTCTGAGCAGGAGCAGGGCAATGAGTGATGCAAAGCAACATGGCATCGATTCCCACATATCACACCACAAATCTCTCTCTGGGATGAGGGAAAGGAGTGACAAGGAAATGGCTTGGTTGGAGCAAAATTTATTTCAGAGAATATTATGAATGTCTGGTCTTGCTCAGATTTGTCTTCCTGCAGCTCTTTAAGGCACAATGATTTCAATGCCCCTGCCTGTCTCCAGCTGTGTTTTGTTATTTAGCCCTCATTAGAGTGAAATTAGACTTGTGCATTAAGTGTCCTACTGCAGTGAGGGCAAATTGTGGCTTTATGTCCTGAGAGATGCTGACTCCAGAGACAAACACGCAGTGGAAGCAGCAGAAGCTTCATAAAAACATTCATAGAATCATTAAAGTTGGAAAAGACCTTTAAGATCATCAAGTCCAACCATCAACACAGCTCCATCACCACATTCATCACTAAAACAAGTCCTCAAGTGCCACATGTTTTTTTAATACTTTCAGGGATGGTGGCACCAACAAATCCTTGGGCAGCCTGTTCCAGTTCTTGACAACAATTTCCATGGAGAAATTTTTGCAAATATCCAACCTAAACCTCCTGTGGCTCAACATGAGACCTCATCCTCTCATTCTCATTCATCCTCTCACTTCTCAGTGAAGAAAAATTTCTTCACTGAAATTGAGGTTAAGCACTGGAAGAGGCTGCCCAAGGAAGTGGTGGAGTCAGTGTCCAAGGAAGTGGTGGAATCACAATCCCTGGAAGTGTTCAAAGAATTGAGTAGATGTGACACTTCCTGGCATTACGGTGATGCCTCAGGCTTTAGCTTTTATATTTTTCAGCTTCTGTACTGCTTTATTGTGTACTTCTGAGCTTCATATTATGGGATGGTAAGCTCTCTTCACAGAGCAGGGAGACAAAACAATTCCTTCTCTAGCTGGGGATCCAAGGACAAATGATCCAAATCTCAGGCCCAAGAGCACAAACAACGTGGACTGAAGAGATAAAAACAAGAAGGATGGGACTTCATGGGCTAAAGCTGTAATTGGACAATTAACTCCAATATGCAAATGGACCAGAATTATAAAAGTGTGAGACCCTGTGACTGCTCATTGATTTTTGTGACCATTTTAGGTTCATCTTGGGTGCAGCCCTGGCTGGGCTCTTGTGCTGCCCAAGGTGGATCCATTGAGGCCTTTTAATAAATCCCTACTTTATTCTTTAGCTCTGTCTAGTCTCTGTTCTAGGTCAGCCTTCACAAGGCATCACTGGTATTTGGTTAAACATTGAACTTGTTGGTCTTTAAGGTCTTTTCTAACTTTAATTGTTCTGTGTGTGCCAAAGCTCGCAGCTCCCTTGATAATGCCACTAGAACAGCCCATCCTTCTTATTACTCTGCTCCACATAAAATTATTCTGATTAATACCTACTCTGATGTGATTTTATCTGCCCAAACTAAAGCTCTGACCACACCTGGAAATCTGGCCTCATGCAATAAAGTGGTTCAGCCCCACTTGCTACTCCTCCATTAACAAAGTGCTTCTATTCCTTTTTTAATTCTGCAGTGTATTCCTGGCCAGCCTGGTCTAACAATTACTTAAAACAGATTAAAGAGACACACACAGTCAGAGAAATGTTTAAAAAAAAAAGCTGGAGAAGACTTTCCAGTGCATGGATACCATCAGTGTGAAACCAAGGTGCTCCAAACACTTTGATTCTTTGCCTGTGCAGACCAATGTGAGACATAAATGCACTCCCAGAATCAGAGAATCACAGAATGGTTTGGGTTGGAAGGGAGCTGAAAATCATCTCATTCCAATACTCCTGTCATGGACAAGGATGAGAGATGAACTTGTTGGTTTAACTTTCTGGTTTAGAGAAATAAAGCAAAAGGATTTTTTTTTTTAAGAGAGGAAGTAAGAGTATTGTTAATTCTGATGTGATAAGGGCATACAGACTACTTGGTGAATAAATGGGAGTGCTTAACTCACATCTTCTTCTTTGGGTAGTGGATTTCCAATTTGTCTCCTGGCTGAGAAAACAGGAGCTGGACCTACAGCTACCACTGGGTTTCAAATGCTATTGACCCAATGCCATCCTAATTTTGTGCTGCTAGTAAACCACAACCTTGCTCCTCATAACAGTTTGGACATGATGTATGGATTGATGGGGTGCAGAATACCAGATTGTTTATTCACAGAATATGGGATCTCTTAGCATGGGTACCATTAGTCAAGGACAGGATTTTTATTGCCAAGTGAAATTTTTATTTATTTATATTGCCAAGTGATTTTATTGCCAAGTGAAAAGGGATGTGCATTCCCAGGGCATGGAATGGTTTGCCATCTAAAAATGAAAGGAAAGCCATGTCTTGAGGGAGATTTATGGACCATGCAAGGTTAAAACCAAGAGGAGCACACAGCATGGTTTTACAGCTGAACATCTAATCCAATGTCTGGGTTTATTTACTGTCTTTGTATAGATTATTTTAGCACTGGTGTCAGCAAGGCTGTAGACTTCCACAAGACTTTATAAACCTTTTGCAGATGAAGTGAGTGGTTTAGAAAAAGACTTCTAACAGGAAAGTAAAGATTAGGATAGGACACTTGTGTAGTCTGGATCCATTGGTAGGCAGAGCACATATAAAAGTGATTTAAGACCAGCAAATGCCAAATCCTACACACTGGCAGCACAAATACCACCCTTGCTGGGTGGGCAGGGGTCAGCACAGTGTCCCAGGAGACTCTGAAGCAGTTTAACCTGTGGTTTAACAGTTTAAGCTGTGATTTAACCTGGAACACAGCTAAACACCACAGAGCTGTTCACTCACCCTCCCCTAGAGGGAACAGGGAGAGAAGTGGGGAAAAAAGGATTAAATGGGTTGAGAAAAAGACAGTTTAGTAGGACAGAGAGGAAGGGGAAGTTATAATAATGATGAAAGAATATATAAAATAAGTGATGCATAATGGAATTGCTCATCACCTGATGCCCAGCCAGTCCCTGAGCAGTGTCTGCCACCTGAGTCCTGCCAGTTTTATTGATTAACATGACATCACAAGGTCTGGAATATCCCTTGGCTCAGTTGGGGTCAGCTGAACCAGCTCTCGCCCCTCCCAGTTTCTTGTGCTCCCCCAGCCTTCTTCTGGCAGAGGAGTGTGGAAAGGCCTTAATTTAGTGTAAACACTACTCAGCAACAACCAGCAGTGTGACTTGAACATTATTCTCATCCTAAATCCAAACCACAGCACTGTACCTATCACTAGGAAGAAAATTAACTAAACCCAAACCAAGTAACAACAACTACAGCAAAACACTGAAAAAAATCCTACCAAAAAAAAAATCAGCTGCTATAAACAAAAATCTGGAGCAAAATGTGTTCCCAATCAGTTGGTGGTCAAAAGATAACATCACCCATGGGTTTATTCAGAAAGCTTGCTTAGCTGAGGTAGGCAGAGGACTTTACCTGTGTTCTATGAAACTGCAGATGCTGGGATGTCCCAACACTTCTGGGTTGCCAGGCACTCTAAAGGATCATGTGTAAATATGGAGAAAGTGCATGGAGGAGTGAGAAGGTGTTTCTCTCAAAGTGAATACCAGTTAATACCTGTAAATACCTGAGAACTGACTTGGTGGTACTGGGCAGAAAACAGCAGGCTTAATAGGGATGCTTAAGCCACGGAAAAATCCACAATTTTACTATCAGATGGGTTCAACAGAGGGATACACTTCTTTTTATAAAGTGAGGAGGATTTGTTCCAGTGGTTAAACCACTACAGAAAGCAATAAAATTTCCATTTCTTGATATCTTTTCAAGAAGTGCACAGCTTTCCTACGAGGCAATGCTGCAGCTAAACACCCACTTGCTCTTCTGAGGGAGAATCTTGGCAAATAGCTGTGCAGGGTGTGATATGTGAGGTTAGATTATGCTGTCAGTGTGTGCTCCTTCTGGCATTAAAACCTCTGCTTCTAAAAATCACTGTCTGATCCAGGACTACAGCTCTACATCCCACAGAGCGTGGTGCAGCAGGAAACATCCCCAGAAGCTCATCTGGTGTGAAACAATTCCTGTTCTTCCCCGTGTTATCACCTTGGCAGGACATCATACAGTTCTATTATTCAGGGTTTACTCATATTTTCCTTTATTTCCACATTTTCCTTTATTTCTTCCTATTTTAAAAAGTTTTTTTTTTTTTTTAAAATTTATTTCTCTGTTGGATACAGCCATAAGGATGGTAGATATTATTAAAATATTTAAGCAGATGACTAAGCTCTAGTCTGGCATTAGCTGAACAGACTAGAAAATTTGGATATGGCACGAGAACTTGCAAAATATAACAGAGTGAGAAACTTCTAAAAGTTACAGGGAGCATCATGATGAAGGTTTCACAGGTGGAATTAAGTAAAGGACAACCAAACTCCAGCACTAACCAGAGGGGAATTCTGGAGACCTTTGGGACCTTACAAGAGTGCCTAGAGGTCCATATCAGTAATATTAAAGAAGGCTGGGATTATACAGGTGATGGTATCAGAAATATCAAATTTGAGTATGGCTACGGTCAAAGTGGGACAAATGGAGAAAAAAACCCTAAAGGTGAGTTGTTTATCTGTGGGGGCACAAGGGCAGAGAGAAGAAGGGGGTCAGGATTGGGAAGAAAAATCATTGGAGAATGGAGAAGAGATGAGGGTAAAGAGCTCTCATCTCTCCTCGTGTCCATCAGAGTCTCTTCCTGATTATTTTCCTCTCTGAAGATGCCTTTGTGGGAAGCAATCAGTGGAGACATAAGTCTCAGAGTACTGGAGAAACCTGGGTACTAGAGAAACCAGAGAGTGCATATTTTGTGGGGCTGTTTCAAGGACATTAAGCTGTGTCACTGAATTCAGCCTTCAGCTTTCATCTAGAGCAGGAAACGTAAAGAACAAAAACCTGTGAAAATGGGAATTCCTGAATTCTGAACGTGAAATCTGATGGCCTGACAGAAATCTGCATCAGTGCTTTTTTACAGTTTTTCTGAGGAAAAATTAAAATAAAACCCAGCCATGAGGTCACCTAGAGCCAGTTATAACCACAAATAAACTTCAGGTCAGATGCCAATATCCAAACCCTGACAGTTTGGGAGAATTTTAATCCATTAAGCAATTAGGTCATTTCTCTAATTGAAACCAGGCCAAGATCCAGTCTCTGACATTGCATAATATTGGGAAAGGCTGTGTTCTGACCAGTCTCAAGGGCCATCTAATTAAAGGCTAATCAAAGTAATACTGATGAAAGGTTTTTAGTTTGTTCTGTGACTTTGGGTAGCACTTTGATTCAGCACAGTGCCAGCAGTGGAGCTGGGCAATCACTGGGGTTATTGCTGCAGATGCCTGATGGAAACAGAAGGCAGAACTTGAGCTGTATTTATGAATTACTCCTTCACTGTTGTTGAAAGGTAAATACAGGTAAAGATACAGAAAATATGGCTGGATGATATTTAATAACAGAGCCTTTTCAGAGGCCTGAATATCCATTACTGTGCAGGCAATAGTTAACAGGATCAACAATTCAATCCATCTCAATCTGTGCACTTAGGCAGAGCCATATCCCTGTCACTATTTACCTGCTCAAATTTATCTCCTCATTTGCCTTCCTATTGATGCATGGATCTCTCTCTGTCATGTTTTCCAGAGCACTTGGCACCCTGTGGTCTCATTGCTCAGCTTCTGGCTTTGTGGTCATCCTGTGCAAAAGGGACACAGAACCCTGGAAGTGATGGCTGGAAGGAAAAGCTCCGTGGTGCCAGTGGAGATGAACCTTGCAGAGGGAGCTCTGAGGGTGTTTTAAGCTCAGGATCCACATGATTAAAGGAAGATGTGAACCTTGGGTCATCAAGTTTGGTCCTTTCTGTGGCAAACACAGCACAGAAACCCCTCCAAAACTGAGCAAGCACCAGCAGAAAACTGGGAGTTGGGGGCTGGAAATGTAGAGAGAAGCTTTGCTTTAATAATCACAAACATCTCCCGTGCAGTGTGCTCAGCTGTAGCTCTCTGCTTTTGTCCATCTCCACTCTTTCATAATCTTATTTGTCTAGTTAGGCATCAATCCCTATGGTTTGGTTTTTTTAGTCACCTCAGCAATTGTATTCTCCTGTGATCTCATGACTGTTTTTCTTTTCTTTAAATCTTTCTTTTAAATCTTTAAATCTTTCTTTTCTTCCGCTACAGAGTCAACTCTTCCTCCACACAAATACAGCACAAGGGGGAGGGGAGTTTCTTGCTGCATTTATTTGCCTAAACAATTTGCTTCAACTATCAGGTGAAAAAACTTTTTGGTTTGGTTAATGGGATGAGTAGATGAAGCCATCAGGCATCTCACTGGTGTTTTCTAGCAGAAAAGGCACATTACAGTGATGGGAGCTCCTTACTTTGCCTCACTATCACAGGCTGTAATATTCACCTTCAAAATGACATTTTTTGAGCATCTGTATCTCAAAAGATAACCCAGAGGAGGCCTGGATTCTTTATAAAAGGTTTATGGTCATCATTGCCTACTACAAGTTCCCCTGTGGGTCTCCTTTTATCACTCAACCCAGGCAGCAGATTAATTCTCTCCTAAATATAAAATCTGATTATACTTTTTTCCATAAATCAAGACATTTTCAGGGAATTTAGTCCAGGGCAGTGGCTCTTGGCCCTGGGTTTACAAAGATTTTAGTTAGAAAGGGTCCCAGCAGAATCTGCCTCTGTCCCCAAAACCTTGCAGCTGCTGGAGGGCAGTGCCAGTGAGATGCTGTGCATGGAATTGCTCCACAGCTGTTTTTAGGGTGAGAAATGGGAACAGATGGAGCAGCTGTGGCAGAAACAATCTCCAGGGTGGAAAACTCATGTCTTCTTAGTGAGAGCTGATGAGCTGGAGCTCGTGTCTGTGAGAGATTTTCTCTGCTGTATAGGTAGAATCAAGTAGGGGATATTAAATATACAATTTTCCAAGGGAACCACTGAAGTACCAGATAAACAAATTAAGATGCAGCAATGGATTCAGATGGTGTGTTAAGTATCACTTTTAGGTAGTGTCCTAGCATGGATACTGAGAGGGCTGTGTGGATTTATGGATCTCCTCACCTTGGAGCCTCAGCATTGCTGTCACTGTGTTCATCCCCACTTGTAGGAAGTGGAAACACATGATTGCTTTATTGAGCATGAATGTTTTACAAGAAACATGCTTCCTGAAACACTCCATTTGATAAAATAGAGATGATAGACAAGTTTCCAGTGACTCAAATCTTCTGCTGTCGTTGTTCTGAAGGACAGATCTCCTTCAGGAATTGCTGCAGCAGTGAGGACAAGCACAGGTGGGGAATATCCTGGTGACTGCCTGTCTCCATCTGAGGAGGACCAGGTTTGCAACACTGCAGTTCTCACCCAGGAGGAGCAGAGTGCCTGGGACAATTCGGCCTGACAGCCTGCAGAAGTCAATGAACTCAGACAAAGCCTCCAAATTACATTTTTTATGGTCAAATCCATTAATGCCCTAAGTACTTCCATCTTATCTCGCACAAAAAGTGTTGCACAGCAGCATTACCTCAGGAGAGCAAAGCTGGAATCCTCACTATCATACAATCACTGCTTTTTGTTTCCCCCACAGACACTGATTTCCCACTCTTTCCTGGGTTATGAGTGCTGGAAAATTTGAAAAGGAGCAGAGGTGCTGAGCAGAAATCCCCCTCGTTCTGTTTAGTTGGGCTGGTGTCCCATGAGGGCACCCCTGGGTTTGAAGGGCTGAGCTTCAACTTATTGTTGTCAGCTGAGTGTGTCACTGAGAGCAAAGTTGGGTTTGGAGTGGGTTATTTCTGGGGCATATTTCATCCAGAATAGGTAAATATCCTTCCAGAGCCACAGTTACTCAATACCTGGGCATCACACAAAGCTGTGTTTAAGCTGTCACTCCTACTGAAGCAAAATTGAAGAAACACAAGAGGAAGAGGAAGATTCCTGACTCTTGTTTGAGGTCAGCAGTGAATAAGAGTGCCTGTGATGAGCCAGAATAACCCAGAACAGGAATGGGAGCTGAAATTTGATTGTCAGAGCAGATTGTGTCTGGCTGCTTCAAGTTCTTATGACTCCTACAAGCAAAGCTGAATTGTCACTAGCCCAGCTACCAAAACTCATGGCCAGGGAACCTGATAATTCAGTGTATTTTGCTGAAGAACAACTGATGTAAAGGGAACTCAAGGCAAATTAGTGTTCAAGTACAGATCTGAGCAATTTCAGAACTAAGAAGGAAGTTTTGCCTGTGTTAACTCTGCCATAAACAAAAAAGAAGAGGTGCCTGCAGTTATTAAGCATTTTTTATTTTTATGGTTGCTAGAAAAGGATAAATGTTTCTTTCTGGATATATTGAATGTTTTTTTTAATGGATAAAGTAAAGGAAGGTATTAAAGACAAGCATCTCTTCCCACAAAAATGAACAAAGTCAACCTCCTAAATAATTTTTACAAATATGTTGCAAAGAACTGGAACAGATGCAGTAGAATGAGCATTTCCTAGAATATCACTGAAAGGACAAGCAAAATGTCTGGGATATAATCTTAAGTACAAGGTGATTATCAATTCCTTTTATGTTTCAGTTATCTCAGACTCATTTTCTCCATTATGCCTTTGGAATAATTGTACTTGTTGAAAGTCCTCTGGGACTTAATGAATCTTGAGATCAGCTAATGTCTATAACGAGGGTTTTCCTTTCAGGACCACTACCATGGGTAAAATTCAGAGAACTGAAGAAGGGAAAATTGGTTTTGTTAGAGGAACTGGTCAAAGAACATAACATACTCACTTGCAAAAGCAATAGGGAAATTAAATAAATTAGTGGTATGTGGAAATTGAGGCAGTAACACAGGTTCCAATGTAAGCACATTCTGCAGATGCTGCAATGACAGCTCCCCAGAAGGATTCAGATGTGCAGAGAGAACAGTACTGAGGTGGAAGGAAAGCAGGTTGCTTCCAGAGGTGCTGATGGCAACATCATTGATGGATGGATTCATGGATTCAGCTTAGATTTCTGTCAGTGTGCCAAGTAAAATACCTTTGGATGGCCACAGGATTATAGAATGAGTAGGGTTGGAAGGGATTTAAAGATCACCTCGTTCCAAACCCAGGCTATGACAGAGGCACCTTTCACCAGACCAGGTTGTTCAGACTTCTCCAACCTGGCCTTGGACACTTCCAGGGATGGGGCAGCCACAGCTTCTCTGGGCAGCCTGTGCCAGGGCCCCACCACCCTCACAGTAAAGAATTTCTTTGTAACACCCAATCCAAACCTGCCCTCTTCCAGTTTAAAACCCTTCCCCTTTGTCCTATCACTGCATGTCCTTGTGCTTGGTTGATGAAACCAAACTTGTGCCCAGCTTCTGCATCGTGTGGCCTCGTCTGTCCAAGGCAGCAATCCATCTCTGTGGGCTCTGCTGGATTAGAGTTTGTGATTCCCATGTGAAAAGCACCAAATGAAAAATTTGTTATATGAACTGTCACAGTATGAACTCCCATAATTTTATCAATCAAGAATTTACAGCTTTGTTACACCCCAGCTTTATGTAAGACTTTTAATCACATCCTGGAAAACTTTCAAGGTTTTCTCTTCACAGTGTGTCTAGAGAAACATTTATTTGGTACTTGGTGGGAAAAAGAAGACAGAGACTCTACAACTCAGGACTTTTCCAAACAGCTGATCGATGACATCTTGTCCATAAGTGGGCAAAAGCTTCTCTTGAAGCAAAAACTCAGTCAAAGGCAGGAGTTAAGAGACACTGCCTATCTTGGATGATTTGAGAGGATATTTTATGTATTTAAAATCTACTCATTTACAGCAGGGCACTGGCCCTGGCTTTCATAACTTGAAATCAGGGAGTGGATGCAGGATGCAAGGTAATGGAAGGAAGCAGCACGAAAATAAATATTGATTAACTTTGCACTTGGGCAGTGCTGTTTGGAGTAATCTGTGGTACTGGGGAATTTTTTCCTGTCCCAAGTGTTGCTATAATGGACTTAAATAACAGAAACTAAACTCCTTCTCCATATTTGTGAGGTGTTCCCTGGTAATGTGTTTCTGCTGCTACCCTCAGAACCAGGATGATTTCTTTGAAAATCTAAAATGGAACGAATGATGCAAGGAGTCCATCCACGTGACAGAGGACACTCTGGTGGCTTCATTTCTCAGGCTCCTTAAGATGAAAGAAAGAAAGAAGGAAAGAANAAAGAAAGAAAGAAAGAAAGAGAAAGAAAGAAAATAAATTATTTCCATTCCCATGACATACTGTAAAATATCAGTCATTGAGGCAGACAGGATATACTTGGGAACAATTTTGATAAAATCTTCAAGACCTGGCAGTCCACATACTCTCCATTTCTTACCTAAAATGAAATACACACATAAAGGAGAAGGGGTTAATCCTTATGGTTCAAAAATAAATCAATATGATCTCAGTATATTTTGTTATCCCACCAAAGTGGATAACTGGATGGGAAATGAATATGCAAAGGGTTGCAACAAAAGAGCTTTTGGGTTGAGGGTTTTTTGGAGTCCAGAAAAGTTGTGTTTTTTCTGAAATCCACATCTTGAACAAATTTTATCTCTTTTTTGGCAAAGCTAGTATTCCTTGATTTATCTTTTTGTTATATCTCTCCTTACTGAAATTGTGAAAGATGCATTCTGTTTCAAAATTATGAACCCCAGCACAGGTGATTTAAAGAGAGACTTTGGTGTTTGGAACAGGTATGATTCTTACAGCTCAGGGATGGAAATTTTATTCCAGTCCTTCCCTTCCCACATGGACTATGTACTAAAAAAACCCCTCATGCTTTTGTGTTCTTTGAGAAAACTTTGCAGAAGCAAAATAAATAAGTGTCATGATAATAATAAGTAAACAAAGAAAATGAAACATCTGACAAGTGTGCACTATGGCCTTTGAAAATAAAAAAAGCCTTCAAATAGCCCAGGCCTCAGCTACATTATTTCTGTCAAGAAAATATTCTGCCCTTCTCTTTCACCCTTCTTTTATTAAAAGGAAACAGAAGTGCATTTACACCCAGATAAACATTTTCTAAACTCTTTCTCCTTCTAAGTCCATTTTTTAAGGTTTTCATGTTCTCTGTCTCACATGCAACAAAGTGCTTTGAGAAACTTAAAGTTAAGTGTGTCTTAAACAGAATTGTGCTCAAAGGAAGTGAAATAAACCTGTGTTCATGCTGTCTTGAACTAGATTTTTGACTATCCATGGAGAATTGTAAAGTAAAAATGTCATTTTTTACAGAGGGCCAAATGATTAACAGTTGGGAAGAGGGTAAGGGTAGGAGAGGGGATCTGTTATAAATTATCAGTATAGAAGAAATGAAACATTCCTTTAAAACATTTGCCTCTAAGGTGACTCCAGCTTCTCATTTTCTAAGAATCTAAAAGGGAAAAAAACTACTTGAAAAACAACAGAAGCAGAAAGAAATAGAAAAAAGAAAATAAAGATCTCCTTTTAGATTATTGATGTCAGTAGGATAAAAAGGTGCTTGGAGACATGGTTTGAAATGGTATTTCATTACCTGCTCTGCCTACTTACTGCCTAATCCATGTACTTATTTTTCTTCTTTGAAAGAATCTGACAAACTCCAGGCAATATTAGAATGCATCAACACTCCAATTAGCCCTGACAACATTAATAACAATGATGTGCCACCCCTATCTGTTAAATATTTCCCCATTTTAGATGAAGTTAATTGAAATTAATCAGCAGCACAGTGAGGTTAGCAAAATCCGAGAGAAATTTTTAAGGGATATGATGGATTCATGCACTCACAGACCTCACCCAAGAACAAAACACACATCTACATGTACATGAAGTGACCCAAGACAATTAAGAGGCAGGAGGACCTTTTTATTCACTTGTTTTAATAGGATGTAGAGAGAAGCCTGGATAAATTGTGCAAGAATTGAATTGATTCCTTCCATGCAGTATCCCCAGGGAGCTGACTATAACATCCTTCTATGCACCTGCATAAAGATAAATATTCAGGAAAGAAAAAAACATTTGTCTGTGTCAACACTTAATTAATGTCAACCCTGGATAGCAAAACAGCTTTGTTCTCCAGATTGTACTGGGCTGTGCATTTTGAGCAGGGATTTTCTCTCCTGTCTTTCTCAGAGGCTGATGTGCTGCTATTGGATGCATTTGGCATGATCTTCTCTCTCTCATTCAGAAAGAACATCTCTTGGTTAGAGAAGATCTCTTAGATCATAAATTCCAGCCATTAACCCAGCACTGCCCAGCCCAGCACCACACCATGTCCACAAGCACAACAACCACACTTTTTTTTTTATCAGGGATGGAGATTCCACCACTTCCCTGGGCAGCCTCTTCCCCATTTTGCATGTGGAAGTTCCTAGACTCAGCATTACATCTCTTGATTAAGTTACTTAAGAAGCTGGACCACAACCTTTAGAGTTTGAACTGGAGCTTTTTAATTCCTTTTAACCTGTAATGTCAGGACACTGATCTTAACCTAAAAATACCAGGCCAAAAAACCCCTAAAGAATGACTGAAAAAGAGAAATTAGAATTGCAGTAACATTCTTACTGGCTTTATCCTGATGCCTCTTATTCTTCTGTCTTCATTTCTTCTTTTTTAAAAAGCTGCACATGAACTTTGGCTCAGTCTATTTTAAGCAGCCACGTGTGGCAGCAGCTGAGAGCTCAGGTCAGCAGAGGAGCCTCTCAAAGCTGACACGGTGAACTCCAATGAGACCATCAGAGGCAGCTTCACTCCCTCCTGCTGATGTGGAGCGTGCTCAGCTGAACTCAGCACGGATTACCAGCCTGTAACTCATTTAGGTGTTGGTCAAGGGATGATTTCTGACATTTAGAGAAATAAATCTGCAGAAATCTGACAAAGATATAACGTAAAGCCAGCAAGGCGTGAAGGAATATTAACATCTGTGTGTGTGTAAGTGGATGTAGCTTAATCAGGGTGGGGATGTCAAACATTCAACCAGCCTGGAGCAACTGTACTCTCTAACTTGGTGTGACTTCAGGGAAAGAGTCAAAAAAAATATCCATATTGATTTTTAATAAAGCCTGTGAAAGATGTTCTTGGAGCTCCATCCCTCAGCACGCTTTCCCAGAAATAGATTCAGATGTTGGGGTTTCACTTGTTTGTGTCTGAAGGCCAATATGTTCTTGAGCTAAAAATGAAACACTGAGCAGATGCTGACTGGAAGTGACGCGCTCCTAAAATCAGGAGAGTTGGATGTTGTCAACATTCAGTACACACATACAAACAAGAAAAGCAAAAAAAAAAAAAAAGAAAAAAAAAAGAAGGAAAAAGGAAAGACACTAATTAGGCATAACACTCTTTGACAGGCCATTTATGAACAGGATTGATTAAACAGATATTATTAACTTCTCACACCCAATTCCTATTTCCAATCTCCAGGTGCAGGAAGCACAGCACTAATCAGTGTCACCACATCCCTACTGAGGGTTGAGGTGTTTGCCCTCAACCCACTCCTCTGTAGAGCCAAGTTCTGCAGAGATTTTCTTCTTTTCCACTGACTAACCTCCAGATTTACAGAATTATAGAATCACAGAATGGTTTGGGTAGGAAGGGACCTTCAAGATCATCTTGTTTCAACTCCCTGCCATGGCAGGGACACCTTCCACCAGACCAGGTTGCTCCAAGCCCCATCCAACCTGGCCTTGGACACGTCCAGGAATGGGCAGTCCACAACATCTCTGGGCAGCCTGTACCAGTGTCTCACCACCCTTATAAAGAATTTATTCCTAATTCCAATCTAAATCCTTCTCCAGTTTAAAGCCATTTCTCCTTGCCCTACCTTCTCCTTGTGAGAAGTCCCTGTCGAACTCTGAGTGTGGCAGATCTGTGGCTGATGCACATCAGGGAGTCAGAAATGAGACACTGGGATCCAAAATACACCAAGAGCCCATTGTACAAATAGACATGGGAGAGAAATGGAAAGAAAACAAACAAACAAATTTAAACTAGGGAATTTGATTGCTTCCAAAATTAAACCAACAGATTGTTCCTGTTTCTCTCCTTCCTGCTGGGTTTTCTTCTCATTTCAGCCTTGATGGGATGCCATTGTTTTGGAGACAAGACTTCTCTGATTTTCCTTCTTCTGGGCAGTGAACTGTACAAGAACAGTGTGGGCATGGGGCACCAGGTGGTGTGAAATCATCTCCTAATTGGGAGATTTTGGAAGAGTGAATATCAGGGGGACAAAGAACAAGTGTGTCCCCAGTGCAATCATCATGAATGTCATAAAAGCACATTTTGTAAAAAAATTATATTGTTAAGGATAATACCTAATAGGAAAATTGGAAGGTATCTGAAGTTCTTCTGCTTTTCTCCCTTTATATCCTTGCAAAACTTGCTGATGCAATAATTTCAGACCAAAATACATCACTTGTGTGAAAGTCACCTGACATCTCACCTATTATAAACTTCTAAAGGAGTTTTCTTCCAGGGACTGCTATTAGTTATTTTTAAAGATTAGCTTTCCTCTTTTTCAGGATAAATCTTTTGCTTAGGAGGCTCCTATATTTTCTTATCTGCACAGTACAGTTTTTATGGAAGTTTTATATAAGTGGTATAGTTATATGTAAGAAAGACATTATACCTTCAAGGAACTTAAAATGTTTATGAACTTCTGTGTTTTTTAAAATCTATTTTTATAGTAATTTAAATTCTTCCCTTCTTTGTTTGTGCCTTAGAAGGTAAGTGAACAGAAGAACTCTGATTAGTCTGAAATTTGTTTGTTCCTGAATCTCATCANAATATCTGATACTGGAATGATAAAGTGTATAAATATAAATATAAATATAAATATAAATATAAATATAAATATAAATATAAATATAAATATAAATATAAATATAAATATAAATATAAATATGTCCTAGGATCAGGCATTCTTAACTTTTCTGTATAAAAAATATCCACTTTCTTCGGTTCTTGCTCACTCAGAAACATTTTGGACATCTTTGAGCATAGACTGAGCAGTTTTATAGCTTGCTTCCAACAGAAGCAACAGACTTCCAAGGACATATGGAATCACAGAATCATAGAATCACACAATGGTTTGGGTTGGAANACCAGTGTCTCACCACCCTTATAAAGAATTTATTCCTAATTCCAATCTAAATCCTTCTCCAGTTTAAAGCCATTTCTCCTTGCCCTACCTTCTCCTTGTGAGAAGTCCCTGTCGAACTCTGAGTGTGGCAGATCTGTGGCTGATGCACATCAGGGAGTCAGAAATGAGACACTGGGATCCAAAATACACCAAGAGCCCATTGTACAAATAGACATGGGAGAGAAATGGAAAGAAAACAAACAAACAAATTTAAACTAGGGAATTTGATTGCTTCCAAAATTAAACCAACAGATTGTTCCTGTTTCTCTCCTTCCTGCTGGGTTTTCTTCTCATTTCAGCCTTGATGGGATGCCATTGTTTTGGAGACAAGACTTCTCTGATTTTCCTTCTTCTGGGCAGTGAACTGTACAAGAACAGTGTGGGCATGGGGCACCAGGTGGTGTGAAATCATCTCCTAATTGGGAGATTTTGGAAGAGTGAATATCAGGGGGACAAAGAACAAGTGTGTCCCCAGTGCAATCATCATGAATGTCATAAAAGCACATTTTGTAAAAAAATTATATTGTTAAGGATAATACCTAATAGGAAAATTGGAAGGTATCTGAAGTTCTTCTGCTTTTCTCCCTTTATATCCTTGCAAAACTTGCTGATGCAATAATTTCAGACCAAAATACATCACTTGTGTGAAAGTCACCTGACATCTCACCTATTATAAACTTCTAAAGGAGTTTTCTTCCAGGGACTGCTATTAGTTATTTTTAAAGATTAGCTTTCCTCTTTTTCAGGATAAATCTTTTGCTTAGGAGGCTCCTATATTTTCTTATCTGCACAGTACAGTTTTTATGGAAGTTTTATATAAGTGGTATAGTTATATGTAAGAAAGACATTATACCTTCAAGGAACTTAAAATGTTTATGAACTTCTGTGTTTTTTAAAATCTATTTTTATAGTAATTTAAATTCTTCCCTTCTTTCTTTGTGCCTTAGAAGGTAAGTGAACAGAAGAACTCTGATTAGTCTGAAATTTGTTTGTTCCTGAATCTCATCAGTGTAACATTTTCTAGTAAATGTGTATATACAGAGGAATTGTTTTTCTTTGTGCTTTTTTCTTAAGTTACTGTAGCATTGTTAGTGTTTTGTGTCCCCATGACTTCCTGTAATTATACCAGGGAAATTTAATTCCATGAGCTTTTTTCAAAGAAGGTATTTATATAACTTAAAACAACAGCTTTCTTTACTTGAAAGAAGAAAACTCTACAATTCCTGAATGATTTTCTCAAAATATTTTTACATCTCTCAAAATCAGCTGTAAATTTAATTCTGATATGTTGAATTTTGGACTCTTCTCTATGGAAAGAAAATGATCAGAACTGGTAGATTAAGTTTAAAAACAAAGATAATATTATATAAGCTGGTAGGAAATTATCACAAATTTCTTTTGAATTCATATTCAAAAGTGAAATCCAGCAGAATAACTTTAATGTTCTGGATATCTTTAGAGGAAAAGAACAACAAGATGTGAGATAAATAAATATAAATATAAACACCCCCCTTCCACAGGCAGAGACACCTTCCTCTAGAAAATGATACTGGACTGTTAATCATGGTCAGTTGTTCTCTTTTGTACTGCGACTGGGGCTGCAGAAAAGGACTTGGGGAATCCTGGTTGATGGCAAGTTGAATGTGAGTCAGCAGTGCCCTGGCACCCAGGAGGACCAACCCTGTCCTGGGGCCACCAGGCACAACATCACCAGCTGGACAAGGGAGGGGATTGCTCTGCTCTGCTCTGCTCTGCTCTGCTCTGCTCTGCTCTGCTCTGGGGTGGCCTCACCTCGGGTATTGTGTGTGGGTTTGGGTACCACAATGTAAGAAATAGGTAAAGCTGTTAGAGAGCAGCCAAAGGAGGGTAATGAAGATGGTGAAGGACCTTGAGGAGACAAGGAATATGAGGAGGGGCTGAGGACACTTGGTCTGCTCACCCTGGAGGAGACTGAGGGGAGACCCCATTGCAGTCTGCTCCTTGGGGGTAGGAGTCTCAGGATAATATCTGAGATAACTTTGGGATGGAGACGTGTGTCAGTCCAAAGAGAGGGATTTTGTCATGATTCAAGGGCTGCTGATTCAACAGAAGAACATCCTCCTTTATCTGCCTTGGTTTTCAGCTGCTGTGTGTGGTTTATCATCTGGGAAGTACCACTGAGTTCCCTCCCCTGCAAGGGGACAGATTTTGGCTGTGGGGTGTTCACTCTGCTCCATCCTCTGTTCAGTCCCCCTCAGACTGTGCTTGTGGGGGTTGGGTGTGCTGACCCTGCTCCATCCAGGGAACACAAACTGTGTTTTCCTTTATATATTCTTATCTTTTTATTCCCAGCCATTTTGCCACGTGCTTCATGCCTGAAGGAGCCTCTGGCATCCAGACCAGTGCCTTAGATTCTTGTACAAAATATTTGTCTTTCCATTAAATCGCCCGCCATGGCATTTGGAGACAGGTGGGTGGCAGGGGAGGAAGAGACAGCAGGAAGGAGGTGAAGTCAGGAGACACACACAGACAGTGAGGAGAGCAGGATTATACTGATTTGGCAGCAGAGTTAGTGACTTGAAAGAAATGGCGTTAAGCACGGATTGATTAATGGCAATGACAACAGAGACAAACAGCTCCCAGCTAAATCCTCTCCTCTGTGCATTTCACTGCTCTTGCTGCACACAGCAGGGATGTCACTGCTTCTGCCTGGTGGCTCTTTTTTGCCTGCCTGTTCATCTGGAGAGATGAGCAGCTGTGGGCAGAGACGAGGTGGCAGCAGTCACTCACCAACAGCTCCAGGGGCCAGAAGGACTCTGAGGGGCTGGAATGTGTCCAGAGGAGAGAACGGAGCTGGGGAAGGGTCTGGGGCACAAATCTGATCAGAAGCAGCTGAGAGAGCTGGGGGGGCTCAGCCTTGAGGGAAGGAGGCTCAGGGGGGACTTTGTCACTCTCTGCAGGTGACAGGAGGGTGCAGCCAGGTGGGGTCAGGCTCCTCTCGCAGGTAACAGGAGACAGAACAAAAGGGCACGACCCTAAGTTGCACCAAGAGAGATTTAGATTGGATATTAGGAAAAAAATTCTTCACTGAAGGGTGATCAAGCATTGGAACAGGCTGCCCAAGAATGTGGTGGAATCACCAAACCTGGAAGTGCTCAAAAAACAGGTGGAGGTGGCACTTGAGGGCGTGGCTTAGTGGTGAGCATGGTGTTGACAGTTGGACTTGGTCTTAAAGTTATTTTAAAATCTATTAAAGTCTATTAAAGTCTATCTTAAAGTCTATTTTTCCCAGCCTTAAAAATTATGATTCTGTGATTCTGTTCCTTCCTCCACCACAATTACCCCCACATCCAAAGGAGTGGTGGAAGGGAATAAATAAAGTCATAAATGGGAAAACTCACATCAGCCTTCCAGTGCCACCCTACTACAAATACCTTTCTTCTGCACTTTGATTTTGTCTTTTTTTTT
>VWZP01007235.1:160568-176999 GCA_013396995.1 Dicaeum eximium
TTTATGATGCAGTAGCTTGAAAAACAAAGAGAAAAACTCTCTAAACCAAAGAATGTATCAGAGGAAGTGCCTCCAGCTTTTCAGCCCAGCTGCAGGTGTAAAGGCATCTCTGCCTGCATCAGACATGTGCATGTCCATGTTTATATTCATAACTGCATTTGATATTTATAAGGAATAATATTTATATAAGTATAATAATATTTTTATAAGTAAATAATAAGTAATAATATTATGTGAAATACATTATATAATGTAAAGTATGTGAGCTATACACAACTAATGCAGTTTTTAAAATTATTTTCAATAAACACCAAGATATAAAAATTTTCCTTATTCTTGAAATCCTGCACCCATAATGCATTTCACTGGAGTTTAGAGTGTGCTGCATTTTTCAATCTAAAAAGCACTTTTACTAATATTGAATCAGGGACTATTTATCACAAAGTAGTCAGGATAGCTATAACTGTTTATTACGTTTGTGGTATTGTGGCTCATAAAAAAAATAGTTAACATCAAGTGAGGATAATATTTAGAAATGAGATTATTCATTAGAAGTCAGCAGAATGTTTAAAATCCCTGAGAATGCTAATTCTGGGTAAGAGCTCTCACCAGGACTCATTTAATTCATTTGGTAATTGAAAAGTGGGGGGTCTCCTGCAGCTACTTGTCCACACACCTTTGGTAAAGAGACACTGAGATCTCCAGAGCAAATTCTGCTGCATCCTTTCTGTGGTGATAATGTAAAAATTAATTTCCAAGGCTTCATTAGTTGTGGTATCTCATTTTCAGAGTGTTAAGTAGAAGTCAGAAAAAATCCTGCCCACAAATCAGGAAAATAAAAAACCAAACACCAAAACACTCAACTACTCAAGTTTTAAGCTCTAGCTAAAGAAATTATTTAAAGTCATAACAATTTGCTTTTAATAAAGTAGTTGAATTTATCTGGAGTTTAGTTTTCTCAGTATTTACTCTGTATTTGCTGTGAGTCTGCCAAAGTTTAGAGAACTGCCATTTTCCATGGCCATTTATGGAAATGTGTGGAGCTTTTCCTAAGAATAAATTTTCTTAAGAATAAATAATTAAAAAGTAAAAGGAAATTTAAAATCCATCTGTTCTTATTGCCTCCTGGAGATCTTGTGGGCTGAGAAACATTTCTGCTTTGTTTAGGAGTCTTAGACTTTAACTATTTAAAGGTCCAGTCAAACAGATCCATGGAAAAAGGACAACAGAGTTAGACAAATGCCAAAGCAAACCCAAACTGCTTTAGTATTGAAAACACTATAGAAATAAAATTAGGCTGAAGAGAAAAAAAAACCAAAACAAAACATATTTCTGAACTTCTAAATATTTTAAATATCTATAAATATTCATTATGCATCCATCCCCCACACGTATTTTAAACCCAAAGTCTCTGCTTTCATTAAGTGACTGCTACTGGAGATAAAAGTATGCTTAAAAGAAACAGGACAATTATCACTGGACCAGCTGTGGTGATAAATCACAGCCAGGCAGAGAGATTAGGTTCCAAAAATGGAAACAAATGCACATTCACACTGGAGTTCCAACAGAGAAAGGAAAACGAGGCAGGGAACAGAGGTTTGAAAACCAGTGCTGCTCAGCTAAAGAACAGAAAACAGAACTGCAAAATGATGGAAAGATTTTACTTCAGGCTGCTTTGGACTTTGACATTTTTGCAAACGGAAAGGGAGGACAACAGTTTAAATTAATTAGCCCTTTAAATTACAATAGCAGCTCAGGACTCCAGGCTATGCACTGTGAATCCCTTTCTTGTTACATGATTTTTTCTTTTTTTCTTTCCTGCCAACCACCATCTCTTGTGTGAAAGTAATTTGCTGGCAGAGCCCTTTGTTCTGTGTTAGAAAACTTCCTAACCCATAGATAAGTTTCTGAGTAATCACCACTTAGAAAACTTTTCACCACTTTTACAATACTGATTAATAGTATGATATTTGTAAAAAGAAGAGAAAAACCCAGACCCTGATGCAAACAGCAACACGGCTGCTAGACATGGTTGGAAACCATGGAAATTTGTCTTAAAATCATGATTCCTCCTAACCTTCTCTTCTCTGCCAAAGTTTACACTTCCCATGAGCTCCTTTAGCCTTTTTCATGGTGATTCCTGGTTTGTGTTTTATAAGGTGCAGGTTATTTGATGTCCACATTATCTAAACCAAACTGTGGTCAGAATATGTGTAAAGCAGGTACAACAAAGCACAGAGCTGCCCAAATAATGATCATCTCTACATCAAAGAAAAAACAACAGTCAAAAAATAAAGTGAGATAGATAATTTATGTATTTGGTCCACTGATGCAGAGGTTTGTGCCAAAGGACAGAAAAAAGGGGAAATCTTTGATTGATTGTGGTGACTGGGAGCTGTGCTGAAAGACCAGGAAAGAAAATATCATGATCAACTCCAAAAAGGGCAAAAAGGAGGACTCAGGGACCAACAGGCTGGTCAGCCTCACCCCAGCTCCTGGGAATGTGGTGGAGAAGTTGATCCTGGAAAGCATTTCAGGCAGATTAAGGAGCAGGGGGAGAGCATGGCTTCACCAAGAAGTCGGGCTTGACCAACTTGATAAAGCTCTGTGCTGACGTGACTGAGCCTGGAGGTGAGGGGAGAGCAGTGAAAAGATGAGGGGAGAGGAAAGGATTTTGCCTACCTGGGCTTTGGGGAGGCCTTTGGCTCTGTCTCACATCAGATCCTCCCAATAAAGGTTTTAATACATGGATTTAAAACTGGCTGAGTGGCCATGGAGGGTGGTGGCCAGTGGGGCAAAGTCTCACTGGATCCCAGGTCAGTGCTGGTCCAGTCCTGTCTAACAGCTCCATGAATTACCTGGATGATGAGCATGAGTCCATTCAGCCAGCTCAACAATGACACCAAACTGTGCAGTTCACTATTTAGTTTCTAGTTTCTAATTTAGTTTCTAGTTTCTAGTCATATCTAATAATAAATACCTAGAGAAACATAAATAAAGTTGCATTTCCCTCCATAGTCCTGTAGTTTCTTGTCACCTGCAACTGTGACATTGCTTATTTTGGTGAAATTCAGATGTCCAGATTTCCTTTAAATCTGGGCCTCGTTGGTTTGTTGAGAAAGGACTTTTCTAAGGCAGGACCATGAGTTGGAAAGGCTCAAAGTGACTCAGTGCAGATTTATCAGCTCACCTCCACTTCTGGGGATATCCATCATTTATGGGATCACTGTCAGAACTGACAAATTTAGGAACTGCCAGAGAAGAAAATGACTATGAAGAAAAAACTCAGCTGGAAAAGTACTTTTAAAACTCTCTTGGCACTTGGATTGCAAAGTTACAAATTTTATTAAGGCACAGTGAAATGCTGTCACAGAGGATTAAAAATAAATAGTTTTCATCAATGCAGTTCTCTGATTCAGAAGTTATGATTCAGATGGACTGATGTTTCTTTTCTAGAACCTAATTACTATCATTTATGCTAACAATGATAATTAACAAGCAATTTTCTCATCTATCTAATAGATTTTTGCTGCATTTGGAAACACTGTGAAAAAAATCAATCTAGTTTTTGACAGCAGACATAGGTCATCTGAAACTCAAAAGCACGTGTTTAATCAGAGTGTTTGGGATTTTTGTCCTGATCAGACATTTTTAAAACACTTGATAGTATTAAAGGCTTATGATAAGCACCTTAAAAGTTGGGGCAAGATGGATTGGATCCTGAATATTGTATTAGGCATGTGATAGGTCAATAAATGAATATATTAAGAAATATAATCAAGTAAATGTTACTGTAAGGAAAAGAGATGCTGAACAGCTTGTTAAAGAAGTATAGACTGCTGGTTTCTTTATAGAAAAAAGCACTGAGCAATATTTTTTTCACATCAAAAAATAAATTTCCAACTTCCAAACCAAATGGAAGCAATTCCAGGAGGTTCATTTTCTTATGTCAAGAATGGCTCGAACGCTACAAAGTTAGCAATGCTTGAGTTCCTTTTCTATTTTCTTGATATGATAAGAAAACCCCATTTGCCCTATTTTAATATCTTTCTCGTCAGAGATTTGTTCCTGACATGGATAATGGAGTCCTTGAGAATTACTGTCATGGGTAGTAGGGTTAAAAGTGAAATAAGGTGTCTCTGTACACAGAGCTAGGGAATGAGTGAGCCCAATTTCCCTTAATGAAAATGTTCTTTTTATGCCCCAGAATCGATGCCCGCTGCCAGCTGTGACTGATGCCAGCACCACGGGAGGAAAATGGTGGAATCCCCTGTGGGCTGCCAGTGGTCCCTGTGCTGCTGGCCATGGGCCATGTGGCACAGAGGGATGGGATTGACAGTGCTGGTCACGAGCCACAGACTTTGGGCAGCCTTGGTTTACGTCCTGGAGCTCTAACACCAATTTTTACCTGGCCAGGTGTCTATGGCTGGTCTGTTCTTCAGGTGTTTGCCTTTGCATGGTGCAGCCACAGTTTTGAACTTGATGATGTTCTGACAGGCTAATCAAGGTCCCTCTGGATGCCATCACCTCCCCCAAGCAAAGCCCCTGCTCCAGTTGGTGTTTGCAGGGCTGTAACCTGTTGGATTTGCTCCTAACAAACAACAATTTGCAGTTCTGTTTTGCCGGTTTCCTGGGGAAACTTGTGGGTGCCTCAAATGTCTCTTTTCTCTGAGGATTGTTCATTTTGGGTGATGTGAATCCCCTGCAATTAGACCAGTCACTGAAAGATGAGACTATCCTTTACTAAAAGGAATGTGAAGAAAGTTATTGTAGAGCTCTGATTGCAGAAGAAAAAGCAAAGCCCAACCAGTCCTGGGCCATTAGCAAAGACGGCAACACAAAAATCTGCTGCTTTCACTGAATCTTTCCATCCCCAAATAGATTTCTGTCAGGTTTGGGGTATATTTTAATTTATACATCTGTTCTCTCCCAGAAGTACTCGTGCAACTGCAGAGGTTGGCTCCTTCTTATGATCTACAGTTGCACCTTGTGAAAATACATTTTCAATTTGGCTCCTGAAACATGGATCAAGTGATCCTGCCAACACAAATATCCTTTGCTGTCAAACATTTTCATCCTCTGGAGAGTGAAACACCTGCACAGCCACTCAAGGAGAAAAAAAAAAAACCAACAAAAAACCAACAACTTTGTAGTGGGTGTTGTCTTTTGCTTTCAATTTTTCACTTGAATTTCATTTAACAATTAGTTGAGACAGCAATAAAGTACATTTAAATATTGACGTTATGTATTAACTTGTACATCCAGGGCCAAATTCCCAGCTGGTGATTTATACCTGCTGGATGAGTGGCCTTGGGCATTGCCTTATTAAAAGGCTCTTGTCGTCTCTTCCTAGACCACAGGGTTTGGGCTGTGCTCCTTTGACAAAAGCCAGGCTTGCAAGGTGCCTCCTCCAGCCTTTGTGCTGAACCAGAGACCCAGGTCAGTGACAGAAACCAGGAATGTGGAGAAATACTGTAAGAATGGCAAGTGATAGTTGTGAATTCCCAATTTTTTTTTTTTTTTTTTCAGAATTAAACCTTAGGGCAACCATATGCAAATTCCTGATACGTGGGTTTTAACTAGTGCACTACTCAGCTGTCAGACTTAGAGAGCTCCTCAATTTTTTCATGAAAGAAATACTAAAACAGATGAAAAGAAGGGATTATGAAATATGATAGATCAAAAGACACTATGATGAGAAAATATTGGTTTATTCTCCCAGAAAATTCCCTATTTTGCTGAAGTTTTGTTTATTGAGATGCTGTACATGATACATATATCTACATATGCACACAGAGAGGCATTATTAATATATTATATAATGCAATATTATAAATCATTTAGTATGTTATATATATATCTTATGGTGTAAATATGGCCTATGTATATGACAGAATCTTAGAATAACAGAATCACAGAAGGTTTTGGATTGGAAGGGACCTGAAAAATCATCTTATTTCAACCCCCCTCTATAGGCAGGGATGTCACAAACTTGGTCAGGTTGCTCAGGAACCCATCCAACCTGGACTTGGACACCTCCAAGGAGGAGATGCATCCACAGGGATGGAGCATCCACAACTTCTCTGGACAACCTGTTCCAATGTCTCTCTGCCCTCCTGCTCTTGGGCCTCAGGGAGCAGATCCACAGCTGTTGGTGAAACTGGAGCCAATACCCACATGAGCACCGGAATCTGGGAGGGGTGGATTATCCATAGGGATCTACACAGTGCTGTTTTTTCCACAGCCATCTCTAAATTGGGCAGGATGAGGCAGGCTGAGGGGTTGGAGGAAAATATCACCACTCATAAACGTTTAAATTACAGGGGGCAGGGCTGTACACACATAACCACAACCTGCCTTTATTCAGAGATTGGTGGGGGTGCTGGCTATTGTCCCCTCAGTTTCCTTGACAAGGGGACAGGAGTTGGATTTTGATGGTTCTTGTGGGTCCCTTCCAACTCAGGATATTCTATGATTCTGTGATTCCATGAAAATGCCTGTCAGGAAAGACAGAATAGCACTTTGCTATCATATCATGTAAATACTAAAGACTAAACTCTCAGCTCATGAATATTTCATTAGGTTTTCTTCCATGCCTGAAAGTTCTCTGTGGCAAACTGGATTTAAGTCATTTCCAGCTTTCCCACTCCTAATCATTTCTTCCTGTCCAGGACTGTATTTTTCAAACTTATTACTTATGTCAATGCAGCTATAAAACAAGTCAGTGAAATAACCTGGTTCTGTAAATCAGAGATTGCTGCATTTTTAGGGAATATGTGGGTGGGTATTTTGCTTGTTTTTCCTCCCTTGCAGATGTTTAGTTAACTAAGTTTGCAACATGATCCCATGAAGAAATGAGAATTAATCTGCTGTCTGAAGAGACAAGAAATTCTGCCCTGTGAGGGTGGTGAGGAGAAGCTGTGGCTGCCCCATCCCTGGAAGTGTCCAAGGCCAGGTTGGATGGGGCTTGGAGCAACCTGGGACAATGGAAGGTGTCCCTGCCCATGGCAGAGGGTTGGGACAAGATGATTTTTAAGGTCACTGCCATCCAAAACCACTCTGTGATTCCAGGATTCTCTGTAGAGACATGGGTGGGATTATTTTGAGACATTGTTCACATCTTTCTGCTCTTTGCTTCTCCTTTTGAAGCACAGTCACAATTCAGCCCCTTCAGCAGGAAGATCTACCCCAATTACCTCAGCCTTTCAAATTCAGCAGTGATGATCTGTTCCTGTTAGAATCAGGTGCTGCAGGCTTCATGTCTTCACTAAATTTGTTTTGCTTGATTTTATTATCTCTATCTGATTTCTCATCTCTTGTTACAACAGCATAAAAAATATTCCTCATCTCCTATTCAAGATGTGCCATGGCATTCCTGACTTCCCAAAAACATCCTGCTGGAAGCAGCTGCAGTTCTGCAGAACTAAGAAAGAAAAATCAACATCACACCCAGTTTGTTGATGGAAAATACCATAAAAAATACTGAGTGACACCATTGGATCTTGGCCTCCAGCATCCTGCTCATGAAGCTGACCAGTGGAAGTGGATTGGGCTGGAATTTAAGGAGAAATTAGTCCTTAGAAAGTGTTTTGTTTTTTTTTTTCCATACAGCCCCCCAGTCTCAAGTGGCTTCTGGCTCTTAGGCTGCCTGAAGAGAGGCCTCCTGTGGACCTTGGTGGATTTATTTTTCATAGAATGGAATCATAGAAAGCAATCATGGAATCACTGAAGTTGGAAAAGACCTCCAAGATCATCATGTCCAACGTTTTTATTAATTTCTCCTTCTTTCTGAGGTTGGTGATTAAAGATGGCAAAAAGGACATTCAGCTGTGTACACAGCAGAAGCTTTCATATGATGAGAGGTGACTGAAATAAAATTGAAGTTGAAAATGTTTTTTCTTGAGTTTTTTCTCTATCTTCACTTGTTATTTCCTTGCTTAGGGAACAGCCAATTCCCTTTCAAAGACAGGGTCTAACTGTCCCAAAAACATCACCCTGACTGCTCTGAGTGTTCAGGCTAACCTAGAGCAGAGGCAGTGGATTTCAGGGGAAAGTCAGAGGGATGATTAGCCTTTTATATTCATTAAACCTCCCCCAGACTCCTGGGTCTGACATGAAATCCCATTGAAGAGGCACCCTACACACAGCAAACCAGGAATTCAGCATCCCTGCCCCTCCTTGAGGGGGTGTCCTTGAGGAAGGTCGTGGCAGACACTTGTTTAGAGCTGGGATGTTTTGTGCCCCTCTCTGCTCTTCCCAGCAGCTCTCAGGGGTGAGGAACATTTTGTTGTCCCCGGGAATAAACACCAAGGATGGATTCCTGTTAAACAGCAGAGGCTGTCTCAAGTAGAGGAGATCAAACCCAGCTTCCTCAGCTCATGACTGGATACAGACTGATAAGTGTGAAGAGTTATTGGTGCTGGTGTCTGGTCACAGATTGGGGTCACCAATTATTGCTGCTGCCCAAGGGTGAATCAGGACTCTTTGACTCCAATATTAGAAAGTTTTATATGATTTATTAAAATTACTCCATTGGTCAGAAGGATTTTGGGTTATATCTGCCCAGGTACTGAGCTCAGATGCTTTCTCCTTCATGCTCAGTACAAAAATGCCAGAAATGCTTAGAATTCAGTGATAACAATTGTTTACATCATTGGCTAAGAAAGAGGGAAGGCTCCACATCCCCCATGTGGGACACAGGGCAGCCAAACACCACCTGTCCTTGAAAAACACAGCTCAGAGATATGTTCATCAAATTCTGTGCTGAGAAAATGAACTTCCCCATGGAAAGAAAAATTCAGCAAGTTTGCACCCAAGAAACCCATAAGATATGAAGACTAGAAATAGTAAGGAGAAGTATTGTAATTTGCAATAGATTTCTCCTTCTCTTTACCCCATAGCTTAGAGATATATTTAAAAACAATAAATTGTTGTTGTCTTTAATTACGCTGATTCCCCGTGGGCTGCTGTTTTACTGAAAAATAATCCTGCTTTGATAATGGAAGCTTAAAAAACTGGTGGAACAGATTGCAAACCATTCCCAAGCCTGGTTTAACTGCTTGACTGCCAGCCTATGGAACTCATTTTCAGGAGAAGTACTTGTACAACTCTCTCTAGTTTCCCCTTGCTACTGGGCTACAATGACATCAAAGGAAATGTCTTGGTTATTGCTCTGCACAGGCACAGATGAGACACAGGGAGAGGGTGGGTGACTGCAGAGAAAATGGTTTTGGCACTCCTCGAGGAGAAAAAAGGTGTGAAGAGATAGGAATTCAAACAAAATAATACTAATAAAACACCAAACCAAACCACGTTGTCTTAATTATTGGTCACACTTCCACACTGAACTGAAGGAGGTGGTAGAAGCAAAATGTCAGTTATAAAGAACAAGTTTCATGCAAATCTCTTGAATTTAGGTTCATTACACTGAAATTTGGCTAGGTAAAAGATACATGATCTGACTTAAACTTTCATTTAGTCCTCAGCAGCAGCTCACTGAAGGTTGAGGAGGTTTCCACAGGGAAAATGATGTCTTCACTGCTCCAGAAGTGACCCTCTCTCCCCACTGAGATTTGTGGGAGTTTCAGCTGCCCAAACACTTTGTATGAAGTGGTTTTGTTCTGCTAAAGTGAAGGGAGCTGAAACTTTCTGGAAGGTTCTGTGTTGATCTTGTGCAGCTGGGTGGGGAGAGTGACCCTGGCAGCCACAGCCCAGTCTGCACCTGGAGAAGCACCAAGCTTCATCTGCACTGCTGTGCTGTGTAAATCGTGTCTGAGCATTGATTTCAGAGCGAAAGAGGAGAAACAGGGCGACACGGTGGTGAAGCAGTGATTCTGGCCAGGCTGGGTATGCCAAGAAACTGGAATTTGGTTTATTATCATTGTCAGGTTTTTTCTTTTTTCTTTTTCTCTTCTCGATCCCGACAAGTGTGGGAACCCATCCCCTGGGCCCTTTGGAGTGGGTTCCCCCTACTGAGTTCTTTTCTTTCAGGGGTGAAGAACGAGCTGGACTCTCTTTTCTCTCTTTTGGTCTTCAAGGTCTTGTTTATTCTTATCTTAAGTTCAGCACACCACACTTAACATGCTGGAAGCAAGGCACAGAATGAACCAAGAGGGCCAAAGTGGACAAAATGTCCCCAAACCATGGTCTTTTAAAGCTATTCTACCCAATTACGTTCTAACACGTACTTTGTTTTTACTTTTCTACCAATAACTCTTATTAATCTGTCCACGTAACTTCCACATTACTACTCACCCTAACCAATAATATTCTACCTCAAGTGCTACAGAAAATGGAGCTGAAGAGGGACAAGAAGGAAGAAGGGGCAACTCCCAAAATCCTCCATCTTGTGTCCTATTCACTCTCATATTAAAATCCTAAAACCCTAAATTCTTCACTCTGTGATACACTACTACTACTACCACTACTACCACCTGTGCGCTCTAACTCATCCCAAAGTTTTGGCATTTTTTTCCCCAGGGACGAAGGTTAAAAGCAGGGCTCTGCTGAGGGTCAGAATTTCTCAAAATAGGCATAGAGACATTCTCCGTGCCCTGGACTCCAACAATCATAAAAGCAGGGCTGATGTCAGGGCTGGTTTAAGAGTATGTAAAACTTTCTCTAAACTCTTCTATGTTCTGTCTACAGCAGAACCTTTTATCTTAAAAAATATGTATGGGTGTATGGGTGTGGCTTAGATATGGACATGGGCCACACTCCTGGGGACCTTACACAGAATGACAGCAACCTGATGAAGACAACAATGAGATGGATTCTGTGAAACTATAGCTTTTGAGGAGGAAAATAAAGTTACTAATGGGTTTGTCATCTTCTGCTCTCACAGTCCTTCTCTTCAACTCTTCATTTTCTTCTTTTGTCTTCTCAAGGACAGCAAAGTTGAATTCAGAGGAGGTAAGGAAATCTAACTGCTGTGCTGTGTGATTGAGAAGATGTTAATACAGATTTTGTTCGGTTTTTGAATAAAAAAAACTATTCTTACTCTATTCCACTTTCCTCAGCACCACAACACCTCTTTGGACCTTGATCAAGGGTGGCAGAATGCTGGTCTCTGAACAGACATCACTGAAACATGATATAACAGTGTTATTTTTCTCTCTGGTTGGGAGAAAAAAAAATTTTGAACCCCACAGGTTCTTAAGTCCTTTATTAGCTTGGTTCAAACTCTCCAGCATGCAAAGTGTGAACACATGAAGCAGGAAGAACAAGGATTTCTAGTGTAAAATTACTCAGAAACAAGGTGAAAATGAACAGAGCAATGCACAAGTGTGCAAGCAAAATGTGTGTCAAGGGAAATTTCTGATACCAGCCCCAAACAACCCATCCCTTAGCTGTAAACACTCTCCAGCTCCAACAACTCTCAATCTATTTATTTATTTATTTGTTTTCATTCTTCCTTGTGCCCAGAACTAGGAAAATAGAAATGTAGCATGTTCTTTTGCTGGGGTTTTCCCAGTGCAAAGGTACTTTCTGGGTTATTTTCTTTACCTGGACACTTTCTTTTCCTTAGTTTGCACAGCTTTTTTCAGGATTACACCAGGCTTTTAAAAAACCCACATCGTGAGAAGATGCCACTGCACACGGCATACACAACTATCTCTGACTCATGGATTTAAGCTGAAGAAGGGTAGATTTAGATCAGATTTTAGGAAGAACCTCTTCTCTGTGAGGGTGGTGAGGCCCTGGCACAGACTGCCTAGAGAAGCTGTGGCTGTCCCATCCCTGGAAATGTCCAAGGCCAGGTTGGATGGGGCTGTGAGCACCCTGGGATAGTGGAAGGTGTCCCTGCCCCTGGCAGGGGATTGGAATGGGATGATCTTTAAGGTTCTTTCCAACACAAACCATTCTGTGATTCCAATTCATCAACAGTTTCCAGAGACTGAACCTATAATAAAAGCAGGGCTGATATCAGGGCTAGCTTAAGAACGTGGAAAACTTTTCTCTTTTATGTTCTGTCTGTCACAGAAGTTTTATTTAAATAAATATATGTATGTATGTAGGAGTGTGGTTTAGATGTGAATCAGTTCTGTCTGGCAATTTAAATAGGGCTCCTAACTGCTAAAGAAACGAGGTTTTAAAAGGACTGTCTGGATCCTATAAGTGAGTTGAATAGTGACATATCCTCAGGAAAATCTACAACTCCCCAAGGAATATAAATGATTGTCAATGTGTACATTTTGTTACATCCCTGACTTCAGGTGAGCTGCTGCACCTCTCTTAGTTTGCACAGACAAAACTTCAGAAGGCTATTCCCTCAACTTCTTTTAAAACTTGCGAGAAATTATAAATGAAGATGACAATATCTCTTCCTCAAAGGATTATATATTTCTCGTTAAACTTTAACTTCATTTAAAATCCATCCTTGATCCTCTTAAAGTATTTGCGTAAGTGAATGAGGGCTGTAAAACACGACTGAAGCTTTCCTCCTTGGGGAAGCAGCTTGACCAATTTACATATTTATTAAATATTTTATATTTTACCAGATTGTATGCACTTCGAAACGTCGCATCTTATTTTTGGTCTGAGCACTGCATAACCATAATGGCTATTTCTAGTCCTAGAAGAGGGGAAAAAAAAAAACTGCATTTCCTAATTTGACCACTTCTTAAGGACTTGAGTTTTTTATTTCTATGTTTTACTCTGTTCTGCGAAATTTTAACTTTTAGTGTTATGAAGTTTTACTAGTTCTGTGCAAATTAATCTCCTGTGAGGCTACATGACCAACCTCTCATTTTTCCTCTGGAATGAGATTCAGCTTTCTAAGCATCCAAACTGAACTTCTGAACCTGTTTGATGGTTATTTTAGCTTTAAATAAAATAAACACAAGGCTGTTGCAAACCAGAAATGTATATAAAGTGCTTTCCTTTGTGGTGCAAGGATCCATCAAAGCAGAGCTGATTTTTCTGGTGTAATTCCTCCCCTCCCTCACCCTCACAGTTCAGCTGCCAGCATCTGGAGCAGAGATTTTTCCTTTTCTGATGATGTACAAGGCTAGGGTATGCATGAGATATCATTCCTGGGGTTTCCTGTGAGCAGTTTGGAGTCTGGAGTCTGGAATGGATTAAAGCTCCAACAGGATGCACGAGGTGAGGGCACGTGCCCAGTTTTGCTGCTGGACTCCTGAGTGCTGTGGGACAAACCCCTTTCCTCTGCATGTCCCCATTTCTGATGGAACCAGCCTCCTTCACAGGGTGCTTTGAAGTCTAGCTGCTGAGAAGGGAGTTTGAGAAAAAACCATTTTATTTAGAAGCTGTGGAGAATGTCCATTACTCTCTTTTCTGGCCACCTCTAAAATGCATGGCTTCCATGGACAGCACTCTGAATCACAGAATAACAGAATCATTGGATCATAGAGTCATAGAAACATAGAATGGTTTGAGTTGGAGGAGTCTTTCCAGATCATCCAGTTCCACTCCCCTGCCATAGCAGGGAACCTTCCACTATCCCAGGTTTCTCCAAGCCTTGTCCAACCTGGCCTTGAACACTTCCAGGGATGGGGCAGCCACAGCTCTGAGTAAACTGTGCCAGGCCCTCAGCACCCTCAAGGGGAAGAATTTCTTCCTACTATCTGATTTAAATTTACCCTTTTTCAATTTAAAGCCATTTCCCTTTGTCCTTTCAGGCCATGCCCTTGTTTAAAGCCCCTCTCCAGGTCTCTTGCAGACCTTTAGGGACTGGAAGGTTCTCCAAGGTTTCCCTGGAGCCTTCTCTTCTCCAGACTGAACATCCCCAACTTTCCCAACCTGTTTCCATAGCAGAGGAGCACCAGTCCTTGGATCAACCTTGTGTATTTTCTCTGGACTCACTCCAACAGATCACGCCTTTCTTGTGTTGGGGGTGCCAGAACTGGGTGCAGTGTATTATTTTTTAAGATCTATTCTTTAGGGAAAATGAAACAAAAACCAAAACCACAACACACCAATAAACAGATTTGTAGATGAAAATATCTGACAAGAGAGAACTTGCCACATTGTCCAAGTGATCAATTATTGTAATATCATATTGCCTTTGTCTACATTTTGAGGCAATGGTTTTTTGCATTATCCTTTCTGCAGAAGTCAGCATTCCTATGATAACTTTTGCCCAATTTGAATTTTTGCACGGCCCTGTTATGCCATTTCTTTCCTTTTCTCGATAAAATAAAGAGACCAAGTCACTCTCTGAAGGAAAAGGCTGGCAAGGGTTAGACCCCATAACTGTTACTTCAGCCTGGGTGAGGTAGAGACAAATCCTTTTCATAGTCATATCTTCCCTGGGGAGAGTCCACATTATTCATCCTTTCCTCTTCATAGGTCCTCTGACAGCCTTATCAGTAAGGATTTCTTCCAGGTCACTGCACAATAAGCATGAAGGACAGTCTTGAAGACTCTACTAGGAGCAGACCATGCTAAAAATAGTCCTGCATTCTAATTTCTGGATAGGAACAATCTGCTGACCAATAATTGCTCCATCTGATCTGTGCCGTGTCCATTTCTTATTAAAATGTTAAATACCTTATAGGAGGTAGATCTGGATGTGAAAAAATTCCTGATATCTGTGTCCAAGCCCAGGAGTGTGTCTTTAACAGAGGCAGATGTTATTTCAACACATACTGGAGATTAAGCTCTATTGTTTTTATCATGTTATAACCTCACATGAAATTGATGGCATTTCTTTTCCATGGATTTATAACCTTGTTATGGCTCATCTTTAACTACAGACGCTGCATGACTTTGACTGGAGCTGACATGCATCTTTTAGTGCCAGAGTGAGTCAGGTGTGGATACACACCCACAGCTTCTTCCAGCAATAAAGGTCAATTATATCTTAACTGGGCACAACTGGACACTCTCACATCACAGCAAGTTAAAGGAAAGAGTATTTCAGCTGTTCCTTTCCATCACCCCTTAATTTCCTTCTAGCTGATATGATGTGTTGATCTCAGGAGATGGCAAAGGACAGGATGAAAATTTACATCCCTTTTGAGGGCATGAAATAGTGAAGCAATTTTTGTAACGAGGAGCCATGCAGGTACTTTAAGGGCCTTGTGGGTAGTTAGGAATGATGTTTTCTGAATGCCATCTCTGTTTCCAAGTCAATATAGAGAGAAGCACATTCAGAAGGGGATATTGGCAAAGATCACCTCCTGGGCAGCTCCTGTGTGGGAAGGCTTAGAGGAAAACTGCTGCCTTCCTGTTTGGAGGAGAGACCACTGCTGTTACGAGGTTAAATTACGCTCTAACTGTGCTCTGCACACTCCAAATACATCAAAAAGTTCTATTGTGGAGATTTATTGTTTTGGGGTTTTGTTTTGGTTCAGATTTTTTTTAATTGGTTGTTTTTGGGTTTGTGTGCATTTTGTGGTTTTTGTTTGGTTTTTTGTCTGTGGCAGTTCCAAAAGTGTCTCTTTTCTTTCAACAAATCTGTCCTTTGCTGACACCATGCTTAGTAACCCTTCCCATTTAATAGTTCCAACCCATCCATGGGCAGGGATGACCAGGTTGCTGAGGGCCTCATTTGACCCAATCCCTCATTGTTGTAGCACTGACAAAATCATGGGCAGGATGTGGATAAATGGGATTTATGAATCTATGGCCTCCCCTGTCTGACAGAGGGAACAGCCTCAGTCTGTGAGCTCAGGACAGGACCTGGCACTGCTGGTTAATGGAGTTTCCCCTGGTGTTGCCTGAGAGTTTTTCCCTTTGCATTTAATGTCAATAAGGGAGGTGTAAAGATGGATTTTCTTTAACTGCTGAGCACTGTGCAGAAAGCACAGAGTCTCTCAGGGTGCTGTGGACAACATTCACCTAGTCACTGTCCATGACAACTGAGTTGTGATCCTCCCTCGTGTTGCTATTGGCACCCAACACTGAGAAAAGGGAGGGAATTTGGCTCTGAGGGATTTTTTTATGGTTCCCATGCAGGATTCTCTGTGCCTCATACTCAGAAGATCCTCAAAAGGTCCGGACCTACCAGCCCTTGTGTGGGGAACTTTACTGATATGTCTGAAAACCAGAATTTATTGATTCACATTTGGATATCTGAGACGTCTCTGCAAGGCTGGCAGGTGGAATAGGGGATGCAAGAGAGAAAAATCCTTCTGGAGCACCAGCAGGAAGAGAATCAGGAAAGCTGCAGAGTAGATAGGTAGATAGTATAGAAAGCATAAAATTATTGAGATTGGAAAAGACCTCCAAGATTACGGAGTCCAACCATTAATCCTACACTGTCAGGTCAACCACTAAATCATTTCTCAAGGCACCCCACTTACACAGTTTTTTTAACATTTCCAGGTTGGTGATTCCATCTTTTGCTTGGACAGCCAGTTCCAATACCTGACCACTGTTGGAATCCAGGGCACAGAGAATGTCTCTCTGCCTGTTTTAAGAAACTCTGACCCTCAGCAGAACACTGCTTTTAACCTTCGTCCCTGG
>VWZP01007235.1:177078-198621 GCA_013396995.1 Dicaeum eximium
CTTGAAGAAAAGAACTCAGCATTGGGAACCACCTCCAAAGGGCCCAGGGGGTTGGGTTCCCATCCTTGTCGGGACCAGAAAGGAAAAAAACAATCCCAACAGACCACCCTTCCAGTGAAGAATTTTTTCCTAATATCCATTCAAAACCTTGCCTGGTTCAAATGGAGTCTGTTTCTTCTAATCCTATCCCATGTTACCTGGGAGAAAAGACTGGCCCCCACCTGTCTATAACCTCCTTTCAGGTAATTCCTGTAATAGGAGTTGTAGCCATACCAGAATGGATGAAAATCAGTACCTGTGGTGGGATTAATTTCAAAATAAAGGTGTTAGAAGTTTATTATTTCCACTGGCTGCCTCTCTAAAATAACCAAAAGAATCTTGTGAACTTGACCCAGAGCTTACTCTCAGTACCCAAAACTCAGCACCATCGTGTGGCTGATGGACCCAAAGTGCTGCCTTTACTGGAAATAAATTAAACTTTGCAACCTCAGGAATGATAAAGTGATCAGAGCAAGTATTTAAGGTTGCTGTGATTCATGGCTCCCTCTTCATTTACAGCAGCAGAAACCTAACTCAGGTTTTAGGTTTTACACAGCTGGCATTGAAACTGTTCTGACTAGCAGTGACCACAGGCTTTAAGAGCAGAAAAAGCAGAAAAAAGCCCACAGAGGTACAATATATCAATACTAAATTAAATTATAATCCTGAATTAGGAGAGCATTTGTACACTTGTGTGACAACAACCATGCTGAAATGCCTGGAAGAGCTGAATTAGGGCCTAATAAATTGATCTAAAAACTGTAAAAGCATGATCAACATTAGTCAGGTAAACTATCTTCTCTACTCTCAGAAGCTTTATGTGACTTGGATTTCTCCTGCAGAAAGCAGATTGCTCAGATTCTTTTCCTGACTGAGAGGTTTAATTAAACTTTGCCATGTTTTCCGGTAGAACAATGACACATTTCCACCCGATGGTGGAAGGTACAAATTCCCCTTAGGTTCCCCAGGTATTTCTGGATAAATAATACAAAGAGACCTTGTATTTCCTGTGGCCCTGGAGAGCACATGAATCAAATGTCACTTTATGACTTGATATTTCTTCTCACCCAACAGAAGGAGAGGCAAGGCTTTGATAAAGAGATCATTGTCTTCTGTGTGAGGCCTCTTCAAACACTGCCACCATGAAGTCAGAGGACACAAACTGCATGAACTGTTTATCCAGCCTCATCACTGCCTTGATGAGCAAAAGAAACCTGTGAATATTAGAGGTGAAAATGTTCTTGCCTTAATAGTAGCTATCAGGTGGTGATGTCGTGAGGTGCTCCCAGGCTAAGTCAGATTTTCTTCACAAGCAACTCCTCACCAGATAAACCCTTTTGCCTGCTTCATTTTCCCTTTCTTTCAGACACGGAGTAGAGATCAACAAAATGAGATTGGGAACTTGATCCTGTTACAGCAAAATTTGGGACAACTGTTTTTTCTAAGACTCTCTTAAAAGTAATCATAATATTCTTGAAAAATACAGTGCCTTGGTAGCTGTTCTCGCCTAGAATGTTTTAAGGCACCAGTGTCAATTATTCCTCTGTATCTGTGTCTTTTTTTAATTTAGGCTAAATCCAAAATTTGCATCCCAGTTTCATTGCAAGGAGTGCTTTTAGTACCTGGAAAGGCCATGGTGTGGAGGTGTTAATGCTCAGAAAATGTGCAGGGCTTTTACTGTGTGTGTTCAGAAAACTGGCCCCAGATACCCTCAGAGTGGTTAATCTGTCTGCTCTTCTCAGTTTCTTTAGTAAATGTTCTGTGACACACTCAATTAAATCTGGTGATAAAACATCTTCCACTGGGATGTCTGACGTGCTTGAAGTTAACCCCACATTGGAGGGTTTCTTCAGCTCATGGACCTGTTACAAATTTGTGGTGCTGAGAGTTTTTCTGTGATAGGTGCCGGAGCTCAGTATTTCTTTTCATGTGGCTCCTGGCATTTAGAAATGCACAAAAAACACCCCTAAAAACAAAACAGAAACCACCCTAAAGTAAAACATCCCCACACTAACATCACTAGGCTGTGTATTTTAATCCTCAGTCTAGTCTGGGGTTGTTTCTGCCAGAATATCCCCTGGTGCTGTGTCCAGATCAGTTTTAAATGCTTTAAGTGGTGATGAGTTCACAGCTTCCATGGGACCATCATCATCCAGGCTGATAGATCAGTCTAATAGTGCCTAATGCCTGTCAGCATAAGCCTTGCTCTCAGTTTCTCAGCCTTATCTCTGCTGGAAAAAAAAAAAAAAAAAAAGAGTACTTATCCTTTTGCCTTGCTAGTGGTTGACAGAAAGTTAATTAGAGTGAGAAAAAAACCTTTTTCCCCAGAAAGTTCAACCAGAAGTGGTTTTGACTGAGGAGTCAGTCTAAAGAGTACTTTCAACACTCTCCACACAGGCAGAAGTGCTGAAGTTTCTGATACACATATTTTTGAAGGAAAGCTTCTCTTTCAATATTAAAATGTGCATGAAATTGCACGTAGCATCTCAAATCCCCTGGGAGAGCAGGACTCTGCAGAATCAGTCTGCACAGAGCAGCATGGCTGAGGCTCAGGTTATTTCATCTGCCTCTTCCAGCTGCTGAATTGCATTTTTAAACTGTTCCTGCAACTCTAACCGGGTGGGTTGTGAGCTTCATGCTGACACTGCAAGTTGGTGGATGAGGAGCTCAGCGTGACCTGGCCATGTGCTCTGGCAGCCCAGAAAGCCAAAGGTGTCCTGGGCTGCCCCCAGAGCAAGGTGGGCAGCAAGTGAGGGGGGATTCTGCCCCTCTGCTCTGCCCTGGTGAAACCCCATCCAGCTCTGGGGTTCTCAACACTGGAAGGATGTGGAATTGTTTGAACAGGTCCAGAGAAAGGCCACAAAGATTCTCAGAGAGATGGAGGACCTCTCTGGACATTAACACAGCTGGAGTTGCTCTCATTAACTCACATTAGCTGGTCATGCATGGAGAATGGATCCATTTTCATGAAATTATCTGAACTTTTCATAGACTCGGACCTTGCCCAAGTCACTCACTGCCTGGAGTTATAGCCCAACAAAGCTACAGCCATAAGGTAATTTTCTTCTTGTCTGTTTTAAAAGGTCTCAAATTGTTGGGTTTTGTACTAGATACTTTCACCATGGGTGTTTTCACAGAGCAGAACAGAGAGTATCTCCCTCTTAGGCACTACAACAACCCTGATGCAACCACACCTTCACTTTTGGGGACCATTCCACACTCACTGGAGATATTCCAGCACTGTCAGGACACAATCCTGTGCCCTGTGCTCTGGGATGACCCTGCTGGAGCAGAGAGGTGGGACCAGATAACCCCTCTGTGGTCCCTTTCAAATTGTACCATTTTTGTGATTCAGAGATTCTGCAGCTGGGAGTAGCTCTGCCAAACTGAAACAACACAATGTGATAGGTGGAAAACAGGCAAAATTCCCATTAATTAGGAGAGTGTAAGAAGTCCTCATGACACGGAGATGCCACCCCAGGGTACATTCAGGGGTGGTGTGCAGCAGTCCTAGGCTGCCTCTCATCCAACAGCTTCCATCTGCTCCCATTATTTGCACCAAGGGGAAATGAGCTGTGTCCCCTCCACTTTCTCCTGAGGAAGTCTGGATCACCTGTGGGAACAGGATATTTCTGACAAGGAGAATAAAATTAATTATAAGGTAAAAAAATGTTGTGACAGAGGTATCAAAATGACAGCTAAAGACCTTCCCTTTGAAGTGGTCTAATGAACCCTCCATGCCTGATGTCTCCTGAGGAAATGCCACTGGTACCTGCTCTGATTTTAGAGGCAGGGATTATTACCTTACAGCAGCTCTGTCACTCTACCCCAGTCTGGACTCAGTTGAGACCAAAAAGGACTGTTGGGGATTTTTTTCTCCCCATTCTGAGATTTAAAGGCTTCTTTTTAGCTCTTTGTCACTTTCCCAGACAGAAGGAATATTAAAGTAATTATAACACAAAGCTCTGGGCAAAATATTTAGGTCAGCTCCTGATAAGCACCTGACAATAGGCTTGTTCCTAATGGTGTTTGAAGCAGGTTTCCAGTAGATTTTGTGAGTTTCAAATAAGATACTGGACAAATTTAGTACTGTGGGTTATTTTCTGTGCTAGTTTGTGAGGAGAATGCAGATTGGTGAGTGGATGAATAACCCAGATCCAATGGATGGCTTCCACTGGGGACCCAGAGAGAGCCAGGGCACCAACGCTGATATTTAGAAGTTCAGGGTGAAAAAGAAGGACAAAAGAGGACACCTTTTTCCATGTGTTGTGCGTGGAGTGGGAGCTTCAGAAAAGTTTATTAAAGAAGCCCTGATGCTGACTTATGAGGTGTAGAGAGGATTCCCTGGCTTTCTAAACTCCTTCCCAGAGAGAGGAGCCTGGGGGCAGCTGGATCTTGTCTTGGGCTCAGACTGTCGATGGTTTCAGTTTTGAAACTTTGTCCCACAGTTTTTAATGATGGCAGATCAGATAAATTTGTATAAAAATGAATTATCATGATGAATGATTAGACAAAAATATCTCAATCAGAATTATTTACAACACAGTATGAATGCTAAAACTACTTGTATAGTATAATATAATGTACTGTATTAAAAGCAACTATATTAAAGCTAGCAAAAGAAAAGCTAGCATTTCCAGTACTACAGAAAATGGAGCTGAAGAGGGACAAGAAGGAAGAAGGGACAACATCCAAAATCCTCCATCTTGTCTCCTATTCACTCTCATATTAAAATCCTAAAACCCCAAATTCTTCACCCTGTGATAAACTACTACTACTACATACTCCTACCTGTGTGCTCTAACTCATCCCAAAGTCTTGGTGATTTTTTTCCAAAGCTGGAAGTGTTCTGCTGAGGGTCAGAGTTTCTTAAAACAAGGAGAGAGACATTCTCTGTGCCCTGGATTCCAACACAGACAGACAGAGCTTGCTGAAAAGTTTTTGTTCAAGCATTTTTTTCTTACATTAAAAAAGCACTTTTGTTGAAATACTGCAATTTTGAATTGTAAAAACAGATCAAACCCCGACACTATTTATTTGTATAAGGGTTGCTTCATTTTGTTAAATGATTTTAATCATTCTAATTTTGTCTCAAAATTATGTTTAATATAATTTCTTTTTCTGGATTAGCTGTAGTATTCAATTTTTCAAATTGAAATGTTTGAAGGTTGAAACAGTTTGGATGGGCAATTTAGACCATGTGGTAAATTTTGAAATTTTCTTTGACAAATGAAAACTGCTTTCTGAGAAGATAAAATTTCCCAGAGGACAAAAATTCTATTTCCCAGACACCTCTGGAGGAAAACTCATGTGAAAATTACATCTTTCTCTGCACTGTATTAAAAAATGGTCTCAACTGAGTGCTATTTATGACCAAGCCTACAAAACTATGATTCTATGAAAAGCATAAATAGCATCAAACAAAAAACATCTCTCATTTCCTTAAAAGCGGACAACTTACCTCCAAGTGTTTTGTGTTATTTTTAATAGTTCTTTGTAAAAATAAAATCCCTTCTCTGATGTGAACTGAATTATTATTCCCCTGCATTTGGTTTAACTGTGTGAGCTGATCATCGAATCATAGAATGGTCTGGGTTGGAAGGGACCTTCAAGATCACCTAGTTCCAATTTCCCTGGAATGGGCAAGGACACCTTCCACTAGACCAGGCTGCTGATACAAATTAATTTCACAAAATGGCCTTGCTTAGGTCAGATCATGGACCATTTTTGTCCAGTCTTGCAACATTTCTCTGACATGGGCCAGTAGCAGCAGCCCCAGTAGACTGTAGAACTGGAGATCTCAGAATCACAGCATGGTCTGGGGAAAGGACCTCAATAATCATCTCATTCCAACTCTCTGCCATGAGCAGGGACACTTCCCACTATCCCAGGGTGCTCCAAGCCCCTCCAACCTGGCCTTGGACACTTCCAGGGATGGGGCAGCCACAGCTTCTCTGGGAACCTGTGCCAGGGCCTCAGCCTCTGCATAAAGAAGAGTTTCTTCCTAATATCCAATCTAAACCTTTTCTCTGTCAGCTTGAAGCCATTCCCCCTTGTTCTGTTACTCCANGCTTCTCTGTGCCAGGGCCTCAGCCTCTGCATAAAGAAGAATTTCTTCCTAATATCCAATCTAAACCTTTTCTCTGTCAGCTTGAAGCCATTCCCCCTTGTTCTGTTACTCCAGGACCTTGTAAATAGTCTCTCTCCATCTTTCCTGCTGGCTCCTTCAGGTACTGGAAGATGACATTTAGGTCTCCCCAAAGCTTCTCTTCTCCAGGCTGAACAGTCCCAATTTCCTCACCCTGTCGCCATAGCAGAGCTGATCCATCCCTCTCATCAACTCAGTGTCCTCCCCTGTACCTTATTCCAACAGGTCCATGTTCTTCCTGTGCTGGGCACCCCAGGGCTGGATGATGAAAGCTTTTTAACCTTCTAGCAACTTCCACCAAAGTTAAACTAAGAGAAGTTATAAAGAACAGCAAGAAACTCTGCACCCCCTTCCTTTCCTCAAGCTCCAATTGCTTTATTTCACTTTTTTACGCCCTTTTTGGGTGAAACACTTAGTGGAGAACATTTTCTTACCTTTATGGGTACAACCCCACCATTTAAAGCTTCACTTCAGAAGGTGCCTAAGCACCCACTGAAGTCCCAGTTGTGTGCTCAGAGTGGAGCTCCTGCTCAGAGAAGGTTTTTCTAAATGCTGCTCAAAACAGAGGGAGCGTTCATTACAAGCTCTGAACTAAATACAAAGTCAAGAAGGAGTAATAATAAGAAAATAAATGCAGAGACAATGTTTGCAGAGGAACAAGCTACGACTAAACTGCCCATGAATAAGTTTAGGCTGGCAATTAGGAGAACATTCCTAATCATTAACACACTCATGTTCTGGAAACTGATTTTTGGTGGGAACAATGAGGTAAAAAGGAGCCAAAATGGGGCTTCATGAGGCTTGATAAATATCTACAAGGAGCAGGGTGACACAGGCTTGCACTAAGAGAATTAGATTCTGCTGCCCTGAGGGTCTCAGGAAACTGCCAGAAACTTCACACTAAAGCAACTCTTGAAGCAAATCAAGGTGGTTCAGTGTAGTACCTCGGTACTGAATGTGTGTCAGGTGAACCAAATTTCAGTGGAGCTCTAAGTGGTGACAAGTCACCCAAGTTTACAACAGCTGAGGGTCTGATTCTACAACTCAAGGGCATTGAAGAAGAAATATGTGGAACATGTTTTGAATCTTTACTGATCTGCAATGTTTCTAAATTCAGTGGCCAATAGAAATAGCTCCTTATTGACAAATACGAAAAAAATCAAAGGTGGTTTCTTGTTCAACTGCACTTTCTTAGCTCTATATAAGAAACCTGTGAGTCCCATAATTTACCTCCCAGGCTGGCTGTCTCTGAGGTCAATGATTTTTTTTTGGTCAGTGGCTTCTTTCCCCAGGTTTGGGACAGTAAGGGAGAGAAAAGTGTCATTTGCCTTCATTTGTCGTATGCCTTTAAGAGTTGAACAAGGATTTTCAAAGCATAAAGATAAAACACTGGGGTTGGAGGTTTGCCTAATGACCTGTCAAAAATCAGCCCACTTCTGTTTCCTCATGCAGGGAGAACAATATAAGGATGGTTGCATGATTTCCATTAACAGTAGAGTTTAAAAAGCTACAAAAGAATGGGCAGATTGAGTAAAATCTGCTCAGCTTGTTCCTTTGTCTCTGACAGCAGCAGAGGAGCACAAGCTCTAAGCTGTTTCCTCTCAGGGAATAATATTCAGGTTTCATGGAATGTTGGAACAAGTCCTGAAGAGGCCATGAGGATGCTCAGAGGGCTGGAGCACCTCTGCTATGGAGACATAATGGGAGATTTGGGGGTGTTCAGCCTGGAGAGCATCTTCCAGTCCCTAGAGAGCCTCCAAGGGAGCTGGAGAGGGGACTTTTCAGAAGGGTGTGGAATAACAGAACAGGGCAGAATGGCTTCAAATTGACAGAGAAAATGCTTAGATTGGATATTAGGAAGAAATTCTTTACTCAGAGGGTGGTGAGGCCCTGGCACAGGTTGCCCAGAGAAGCTGTGGATGTCCCATCCCTGGAAGTGTCCAAGGCCAGGTTGGATGAGGCTCTGAGCACGCTGGGATAGTGGAAGGTGTCCCTGCTTGTGGCAGGGGTTGGAACTGGATGATCTTGAGGTCCCTTCCAACCCAAACCATTCCTGGTTCTATGGCTTGCCCTATGGAGTGTAATTTCTATTATGTATGTACTGCTTCAACACTGATTTCATAAATCTTTTTTAGTGACATCCCATCCAAGTAATTCCTTTGAAGAAGGAGGTATGTGTGTAAAGAGGGCAGTGTCTGGTTAAATTAACACAGTACCCCAGTCCCAAACTCAGTCTTTGACCTGAATTTCTCAGTGTGAATCTCCCAACAAAATTTTTTCCCTGTCATTCACCATTAGAGAGTTTGTAAAGATTCATTTTTATTATCCTTCAGAGAGTCATAGAATCATTAAGGTTGAAAAAATCATCAAGTCCAACTTTCAAAGTTTTATGTGTAACTATCCTGGGGTCCAGATGTCTTAATGGTGCTGTTTTAGATTCTTTACTTTTTCACAACCCATGTAGTCAAATGTCTGGTAAAAGGGAGTAGGGAGAGATTTTAGGAGCATCTGTTCACACCGTGATCAAAGTGACTTGAGATCCATTATAAAATCTACCACGGAGGGTCCTGCCCCAAGTCACTTAATGAGCCTGAGGAAAAATCCTGCTGCAGGCCAGGGCTTTGTCCTCATTGCTGCAGCCTCTTTCTCTCCCGTGAAAAATCATTTTGTTCAGGATTAGAACTAAATCCCAGGGTTGTGTGGAATAAAGTTGTCAGGATCACAAAATGAACACAACCTTTGCTTAAAATCAAAACCATAGCAGGTTTCCCCAGAACAGAATTATTTTACAGGCAAACACATTACTGAATAAAATCTAGAATTCCCTGTAGCCTCCCTAGCTTAGTTTATATATAATTCCTCTGCTGATTAATAGAGTTAATAAAAAACAAAAATGTCTCCCTTTAATGCAGTGAGAGACTCACATACTTGAATATACCTATCTCCAGGATAAAGTTTTAATTACCTTGAGAAAAAGCCAGAAGAAAGATGAAACTCAGGCACCTGTTACAGCTGGGAAGAAGACAAAGAGGGCCAGCATGTAGTAATTAAATCTTTATCACCCAGAAAGGAGCCTGCAGCCTGTGGTGTCTTCCTGGTGAATATCACCATGTTTATTTTTAAAACTGCTCCCTGCCAGCATGTCCCAAAGTTATTCCATATCCACAGCTGGCTGGGAAGAGGCAGGCTGGAGCTGGGAAAAGCAAGATCTAAAAGGAGAAAGACAGGGGCTAGCAAAAAATTTAGTGGGAAAAGGGCTGGGATGGAAACCCTTCCAAGTCCTGCAATAGGTGACCTACACTTACAAACCTCTTTGAAAAAGCCAGATCTTGGTGTCCCTCTTTCCTGTAGGCGCTGTGTTTACTTAAGCAGTATTTTTCAGTTCTTCTGGAAGTCTTGCTTTTCCAGATAAGGTGATAAAGATATGGATTTAGGGACTAAACCCCCCCAGAGGAGGAACAACATGGCCACAGCTGGTGAGTTTTGTAAATGGTGGAAAACTGGTCAGAGACCTTAACCCACAAGTGTGAGGGATGGCAGTGGCAGCTCAGTGCTGCCTTCTCCAACCCACCCATGTCACCCCCAAAATTCCACAGGGTTTTGGTCTGTTGGTGACCCTGGGCCACCCCAGTCTCTCTGGGCTTCATTTAGCAAAAAACACCAAACTGTGGCAAATTATTGTGTTGATGTGTGTAAGGATAAGTGAACAGGCATCATATTTATTTATTCATTTATTCATTTATTTATGCACGTGTGTCCATCCAGCCTCAGATGTCTGAAGTTAAGTCTGTGTGTACATTGATGTGTGAAACTATTTATTAACCTAAAATCACTGCTGGAGAAGTGAATCAGCTGCAATAAATAACCGAATGCCTTAGGGCAAAGGGAGAGATTATTCCCTTCTGCCTGTATTTAGGTCTTCTCATGGAATCAAAATGTAACAAAGAGGGATTTGAGCTGCATAAAGCTTTGATGCTGTCCCTACTCCATGTGACAGGCTGAACCAGAAACATCGGAAATTCCTCACAACTCAAGCTATTTGGCTCTCTTGCTGATTTTTGATCAATGAAATCTGTAATAATCACAAGGGGCACCTTCATGAGACTGCGCGGGCTGGAGAGACTGCAGAATAACTCAGAGCTTCCTTGGAGAAAGAAAGAGGCGCTCGTGGCATGACCTTCCTTCCTTCCTCCCTCCCTCCCTCCCTCCCTCCCTCCCTCCCTCCCTCCCTCCCTCCCTCCCTCCCTCCCTCCCTCCCTCCCTCCCTCCCTCCCTCCCTCCCTCCCTCCCTCCCTCCCTCCCTCCCTCCCTCCCTCCCTCCCTCCCTCCCTCCCTCCCTCCCTCCCTCCCTCCCTCCCTCCCTCCCTCCCTCCCTCCCTCCCTCCCTCCCTCCCTCCCTCCCTCCCTCCCTCCCTTCCTCCCTTCCCTCCTCCCGTCCCTCCCTTTCTCCCTCCCTCCACAGAGAGGGAGAGCAAAGTCTGAAGGCTTTATTAAGGTTCAAGCTGCAGATGGCACCACCAATGTCTGATAAAACTCTTCTGATAAAACTCTTCAGTGAGCTCTTGCCCCACTCTAGTCTGGTTTAATCTTTTAGCTCGCAGCTCCACCACAAGATGCCTGTGTTGGGTTATGGTGGGATTTGGATAACCATTTATTTATCTTCCTAACAGAGTGGTAAAATAGATTTTTTAAAAATGTGTTTCAAAAAACAATGGGCAATTTACAACCCAGAGGGGTGTGCTGCAATCCTGAGTGTACATGTCAAGAACTGAATATGTTTTTGAGTGTAGCTATGTTGCTTCATTCTTTATCTTTCTCTGTGTGTGTTCTGCAGGGATTAGTCATGGATTCACAAAATGGATTTTCTCAGAAAATATTCTTTCTGCGTCTTATTCTTTTGATACAACTTCAACATCTTTTTCAGTATAAATTTTTCTCCTCCTCCTCCTCTCTGTACATTCGTGTGTCTGTGCTGTGGGTGTGTATAAATATGTACATATATTCTGGTTGGCTGGAAGTAGAAAAATTCATTTTCTTTAACAGTCATATCTCTGAGAAGCAGACTCACAGGAAAGCTTTTAAATACTAAATTAAAAGACTTTAACTGCTTGGCTTTTCTGGTCAGCTTCTCCTTAATTCTTTTCTCTCTCCCTCTTGCTCTCTCTCTCTCTCATTCTTACCCCTGTGCTGAGTTTTTTTGCTTAATTAAAGGGAAAGGAAATAGTGACATCAAGTCAAGGACACAATCTCTTTCCAAACAGGCAGAGTTTAATCCTCCTGGCATAGTCCCTTCCAGGAAAAGGAAAATTCCCTCCTAAAATATGAAGCTGAGTTAGGTCCTGATGTAGCACTTTTTGAAAACTGAAAATCTTTCTTGGTGCTTCTGTGTTTTGCTTTGGTGCTGGATCCCTTTGTCGGTGGTAAAAATCTCTGGAGGCTGAGGATTGCCACAGCCAGAGGTTTTTGCTGAACTGTCTGCAGGACCTTGGGATCAGAGAGCACATTTCTGACTCAGGAGATAATTTCCCGTAAGTAGGCTGATAAAATGCTCTATGATTCAGCCCCCCAGGGCAGGACCATAATCCTGTGTGGTTTCCTGTCCTCAGGGTGAGAGACAGCTTTCATCACCATTTACTCATGCTGCCCTACAACACAACTTTTTTTTTTCATTTTAACACTCCATGCCTTGATTCATGTTCTAATTTTCTCCATTCTGACTATAAGTCACCTCAGCTGAATCCAGCATCTTGCATAATTTATCTATGATAACTTCAAGGATATTCATATATTCCCCTTTTTGGAAGGATGGTTTGCTTATGGAGTTTTGATCCCCACTGATGGTGAAGTAGATCTTCAAACCTACTTTAGATGCAGATCTTTTAATTGTTTACCATTAGACATGGTGCTGCCGCTCTGAGAGAAAAAATTGTGCAGATGAGGAGCAGAACTTCCAGCTTGAATCCCCGAAAAGCCACGGGGAGATCTCCTCTCATCCTGTTCAACAGGAAGAGGATTCAGTTCCTGCAAGAGGAGTCAAAGACAAATCCTATAATCATGATGCACCTTATGATTATAGGAAAACATTTTTCTCTGAAGTCTCATGACCATTTTGCATTTGTGAAGCATTCATTATAACGTTTTATCCTAGAGGGAATTTGTGATATAAGCTGTCAACCCTATTTACCTCTAAACTCCTTGCTGCAAACTGTGGCGACTGTAAGATGCCCACATACAACAAATGACAAATGTCTGCAGTTGTTGTTTTGTGAAATGCAGCACATTATTTCTCATTCTTCCTGCAGAAATCACCTTTATTTGGCATATTGAGGGCTGCACCCAGGTGCACACGGGGAGCAGGTTCTGGAGTGTGGATTGGCCTCAGGTGTGCAGTGAAGGCTGAATGACAGGGAGTCTCCAGAAAACACTCAGTGGCACTAAAATGCAGCTATTTCCTGCCTGCAGGGTGGCAGCTGAGATCCTGGAGCAATTGTTTCCAGGCAGAGAAGTGTGGGACTCTGTCTCCAAATGAAATTATAGCTTGAGGAAAAGATTTCTTTGAGGCTGGATGGAATGTAATTACCCAAGTTGGGCTTCTGCCAGGACAGTGATGTTTAAAACACTTCCAGCTCTTGTGAAAAGTGCCACAGGACCTTTTAATGACTGTAAAGGAATGGGCTTTGGAATTTATTTTTTAATTTTTTTTTTTGTTTGAGTATCTCATCCAAAAGGCAGGATAATAAAATGAGAAAGGAAAAACTATCAAAGAAAGAGCTAATCTTTGCAAAGTGTTGGAATATGTAAATCCCACTTTGAAATGGTAATTTATTAACTTCTTTTTAAGATAAAAATGCAATTAGTTCATTCTTTCATTTCCCTCATCCCCCAAAAATGCACATATATTGTTATCATGCCTTTTGCTCCTGTGTCAAATCTGTATCATTTAATTTTGTTGCAGTGAAACTTGTGGATTTTATAAAATGTTTTGGAGAGGGTTTTTTCCTGCCTTGTTTCAATCCTGACTGTAAATAAAAGAATACATTACTACATTCAGAAACAATTGCTGTCAAAAATCTTCACTTTGTTGAATTTTATAAAAGCTGTGGGCTATTTTTGTATTAGATGCCATATCAGTAAAGAATAATCACAGAGTGAAAGGGACTTTTTATCATTCTCAGTTTATTCCCAGAAATACTCTCTTGAGCTCTGAAGGAAAAAAAATAAAATATTATCTGTGATAGAATTGTAAGCTTGCCTTATTTTCCCCTTGATCATTTTTGGTGAGGGGATGAATGTAGCTGCATGTTTATCTATGCATCTCCAAGCCCAGCACATGATTACTCCTGCCTAGACAATCCAGCATAACTTTTCTGATTCCATGGCATTTTTATCACATTTAATTAAGATTATGTAAAGCTGGGTTTAACTGGCTGGTCATCTAAATTTGGGTGATGTACCTGTAAATGTCAAGTAGAAATAAATAAATGTATTATGAAAGAATTATTGTAGCTGTGGCAGACTTTGTTTGATACCAGTGAACTCTGGATATACCAGTGCATATTAATACACAAATTTGGATGTTCATGGAGGGTGTTCATGGAATTCAAGCTATTTTCTGCCTGCAGGGACTGGAATTCCCAAGTAGGTCTGATGAGATACCTGCTCTCACAAAGCTCTAGAATATCCCATGCTACTCCAGCTCTCAGGGTCCTTGGCAGAACTGCTTCGTATTGCTTAAAATATTTAAATATCTACGAGCCTAAAAGAGAAAGAGTCAGAGGGAGTCACTTGTAAAGAATGAATAAGATTCTTTGGCAGTGAAGACAGGGAGGGTGGGATTCACCTCCTGTTTTTAGGTGCCTTTGGAGTAAATGCCTCCATCTGGATTATGTGGGAATCATAGAATTACAGAATATTCGGAGTTGGAAGGGATCCACAAAGAGCCCGAGTCCAATTCCTGGCTCTGCACAGAGCAGCTCCAAAAATCCCAACATTTGGAGCTGCTTCTCCTCACTGGTGCTTTTGATTCAGTGCAAAGATAGATGTAGATGTTTTACATGGTGGTGGAACTGAAGAAAAAAATTAAAGCTGGGGATATGTCTGTGGTCAGAAAGAAACAACTCATTGAGGCACAAGTTAAAGATTTCTTCCCCTTCCTCTGGATGTGTTGTGTCATCTCATGAGCAAAGGAGCCTCTAGAGGATGGTTTAGGATGCACAGCACCTCTCAGGAAGAAACCACACCAGGTCCAAGCCTGTAGAGTCTCTATTCCCTCAATTTCCACCCATGAAACACTCAGTGGAAAATCTGCACCTTCCCATCCATCCTGCTTCTGCTGGAATTTCATGATCCTTCCGACCTAACCCATCACAATTGCCGTTCCACTGGCAGCAATTTTAGTTCTCTGCATGATCTGACATCTTGCTGGATTTCAGTGCTGGGACTGAGGCAGCAAAGAGGAGTCTGGGGATGGAGGGTGCAACGATGATCCTCCAAACCTGGAGTGGACCAGCCCCACTCCAAGGGCTGTGGTGCTGTTTCAGCAGTTGCCTCACTGAGGAGATGGAAGCACACTTCAGGAGCAAGGATACAAACCATTCATTACCCCTCCAGAACTGGTGATGATGAAATCCTGGGATTTGTGCTCCCCATGCCCATGCCCAGCATTCCATGTGTCCCAATGTGTCCATCCAGAGCTCTCGACCTGCTGCCTGCAGCACCAGCAGCTTCACCAATTAAGGATTTGCCGTGGTGAGCCGGGATTAAACACTTTTCATTAGCAAGTTTAGAGATTCTAAAGCCCCTTTACAGACATCTTCCACCCACACTGTGAGGGGAACAGCTGTACAGTGAGTGATTACAAAGCAGGAGGATGAAGTGACATTTTGGAACTTTATTGTTCCAAACTCCATACCTTGAACCCTAAAATCCCATGGGGGCAATTCTGTTTAATATGAAGCATTGCTGTTTCCTTCTGAGTGGGAGGGCTATTTCTCCATCTCCCCATAGAGGTCAAAAATAACAATGAATGGCTCACTTTGTGCTTTGTTAAGATTACCTCACATTTCCACCACATTAAAAACAACAAAAAAATCTATTAGGAATTGAATATTCATAATATTGTGCTATATAAAGCTCATGACGCAGGGGAGAGCTGAATTGTTATTGTGTATTTTCCTTATTTAACAATTATCACTGTGAGAGTTTCTAGAACACAATTTTGTGGCGGGAAAAAATGAAATAAAATAAGCAGCCACCTTCTTTCAAAGTTTGACTCCGCAAAGCTTTAATTCCAATCAGCTATAACAAAACTGATGACAGAAGGGGCTTTCAGCATGTTAATAGCATAGCAACATCCTGGGTGCACTTGCAAATCCATTTGCTCGGAGATGCTTTGATCACTTAATGTTCTACATGCAAAAAGCAATGTTTTCTGAAGGCAACACCCAGTGTGTGAAGCATCTATAAAAGAAAATAATCTCCCTCATTCCTCAGAAATTCTCCATTTGCCTGGCAGAATTTACAGCCGCCAAGAGCTCCTGGAGCCCAGAGTTTTGTAAGAATCACAGGCCAGCACCACCCCTTGTGCATGGAAACTCAGCTTGTTGTTGCAACCACTGAAAAATATTTATTTTCAAACAAACATGGAGTGTTAGAGGCCACCTGCTACCAGGGTGTCCAGAGCCCAGGTCCCCACACAGTGAGGCCATAAGGGGACTGCTGCTACACTAGGAAATAAAACTGTGTTAGGAAACAATGCTGGGCACTGGAATTTGCTGATAAACATTTTTACAATGATCCCTGGTAGGGTTTTCACCTGGGCACTGTCTTTACAATTCCTGGATGCTGATGGATGGCTGGCACAGGCCCAAAACCCCTCCTAGGGGGTCAGTCTGGATGCAGCAACTTCAAATCCCAGAATAAAAAAGGTTTAGTTGTATAGACATAGCTCATTTCTGGCCTCAGTGCTGGAAAAAGCTCTCAGATCTCCTTAACTTATTTGTGGAGATGTTGCCTTATCATAAAAAAATAAGTAATTACTGGTTTAGGTGCATGTAGGACAGTTTTATCTGCAGCCTTTGGCACCAGGGTGTGCAAAGTCCTTACAGCTGGAGCTGGCACAAAGCAGAGGCACAAAACATCCCCCAGTGACCAGGAGCGGCTGTAAAGTGGCTGTTTCCTGGCAAAAGCCAGGGCTCAGCCATGGATGTTGGAAAGTGGTTTTCCTTCTGGAAAACTGGAGAAGAAGGTGGTTCTTTCCTTCTCCAGGGGCTGCTGCTCTGTGTCTGAGCCGAGTGTGGGGGGACGGAGGTGTCCTGCTGGGACACTGAGCAGAGCATCCTGGAGCTCAGGAAGGTGACAGAGCTTTTCTCCAGCTGCCTGCAGGGCTGAGATGATCAGTGACTCATGCAGGGTCACCAACAGGAGCCTGTGCTCACCCCCACAGCCCTGAGGAGTTTCTCAGCCAGGTTTGTTAACTTGGGCTTAGAGAAGGTAACGTGAGGGGAACCCAAAAAAGAGCTGGCTTGTGTTCGACCAGCCTGCAGTGAAATAAAAATAAATATTCAGTTCTCAAGAACTGGAGTCTTAAATTAGCCCAAAGCAGGACTTTTACAGAAAAGCTTAAGCATTTCATTTTAGATGTGACACAGAGGGTTCAGTAGGTAGGGAGAGATCTCAGCAGTTCATCCTGTTAATTAAAAGACAAGGTTTTAAAGGGTATTTTTCTTAACCTCCTTTGTTTTCCACTTATGTGGTCATATAACTGGTCAGAAGACTCATTATATTCTTTATTTTTACAAATAGAATCACAGAATGGTTTTGGATGGAAAGAAACTCAAAGATTATTCAGTTCCAAGCCCCTGCCATGGGCAGGGACATTTTCCACTATCCCAGGTTGCTCCAAGCCCCATCCAGCCTGGCCTTGGACACTTCCAGGGATGGGGCAACCACAACTTCTCTGGGCAACCTGTGCCAGGGCCTCACCACCCTCATCATAAGAAACTTCTTCCAAATATCTAATCTAAATTTACCTTCTTTTGGCTTGAAGCCATTCCCCCTTGTGCTGTCACTGCATGCCCTTGTAAAAAGTCCCTCTCCAGCCTCCCAATACAAATAACCAGTAACAATAATGAAATTAATCACTAAAATCACTCTAGATTTGTAAAACACTAAATAAATATAACCTGTAATGCATCCTTTGCAAAGCCTCAAAGCTGGGATATCTTGATCTCTGTAAATACCTCCTTGTTTCTTATATAAGGTGATGGGTAACACACATCCTCCTATTTGAGGTGTCTGAATCTAAGCTCCCATTTTAGTTATGACAGCTTCAATCACCAAGAGAGTGATTTTATATCTTGATAAAACATGCAGAACTACTTAGGGAAACCAGGAATCTCTCTCCAGTCCCTGCTGGTGAAGGGGGTGGACTTCAGCTGCTGTCAGAGGATCCTGAGGGGGTTTGTGGATGTTGAGGATTTTGCTGCAGACACCACAAGAAGTCATGTGAGAAACAGCCAAGGTCCTAAAGCTCTGCCTAGATGGCCACAGCTGTCTGAGATGGGTTTTATAGAGACTCAAAGAGCTCTAATTCAGCACCAGCTTGGCTTTGCCTAGTGTGAGAACAGCAGATATCAGCAGATATCACCCTCTGGGTGCAGTGCTCACAAGCCTAGCCCAGCCTGGGGCTGGTGATATCCATACTGGGGGAAAAACGTGTGGAAAGCAGGATATGTTTTGAGTATAACATTCCATCCCTGGTGTAAACCTCCCAGCTGCTGCCTGCAAATGGCTTGGAAAATAGTGCAGGTAATGATTTCCTTCAGAACAGGGAGTTTAAGGGAGTCTATTTCGCTTGCCCTTCACCATACTTCCTTTTATTTTCAATCCAGACATGGATATAAACTGATTATTGTCAGCCCAAAGATGCACAGTAACATATGTTGTGACTTTGTTTAGAGTGGTAGTAACACTGAATGCTGGCAAAAAGTTTTAATGCTGAGAAAATTGTGATTGTGCAGCCTGGAGAAGACTCTGGGGTGATTTATTGTGATCTTTCAGGGTCTGAATGGGAACAACAAAAAATGTTGTAGAGGCATTTTTGACATGGAAATACAGTGATAAGACAAGGGGGAATGGTTTTCAGCTGAAGGAGGGTAGATTTAGATTTGATATTTGGAAGAAATTCTTCCCTGTGAGGGTGGGGAGGCCCTGGTACAGGGTGCCCAGAGCAGCTGTGGCTGCTCCATCCTTGGAAGTGTCCAAGGCCATGTTGGATGGGGCTTGGAGCAACCTGGGATAGTGGAAGGTGTCCCTGCTCATGGCAGAGAGTTGGAATGAGATGATTTTGAAAGTCCCTTCCAACCCAAACTATTCTGTAATTCTTTAATAAGGAGAAGTTCATGTGAATGAGGGAAGATGGGGTGGATTTGAGGCAAGATGAGGGTCTGTGGCTAACAAAGACAGACAAATATTTTGGATTTTATCCACCCCCATCTTTCTTCCTGCTCCTAGAAATGTTCTTTCTTCAAAATCTCACTTCCATTTTTGACATTGCTTCCAGTGCCACAGGGACTTCCTTGATCAACAGATCAGTTATTTATAAAATATAAAAATATGTCTGTTTGTTGAGTCATTTTACACAGACACTTTGATTTGCTGGCATTTCATTGAGCTGACTTCTGAAATCAGAAATGTGTGGCCTTAAATGCCAGGATTATTGACTGAGTGCACGGGGTTGGAGGCAGGTGCAGGGTTACACCTGAGTGTTTGCTCTTGCTGTCAGCTTAACTTCAGTGTCTCTGGGTAAAATGGGCCCAATGCCTTCACTGTATTTGCGTCTTTCTTTGTGCAGCAGTGTTAAAAAAAACACTCAGTACTTCAGCAAATAGTGGGGAAGGTTTGCAGTACCTGCAATGTGTCCCACTGCAAGAACAAATTGGTTCCATTTTTCACTCTGAGAGTTTAAACAGTAGATTATCCTCTGCACTTCGGGCAGATAATATTTCAGTTCAACATTATTATCTGAATTTTGCTATCATTAGAGGCATAGTCAGGCTGCTGTTGTGTTGGGTGCAAAACTGACAAACAAGGAGGAAAAAAGTAGCCTGTGCCAGGGAGATTATTTCCAAATGCATTTTCACTATTGGAAATCACACTCTCAGTTATTTCCATCCGATCAGAGGACACAGGTAATGCTGTGTTAAGTGATAAAAACAAATCTCTGATTCTATCCCAGCCGGTCACACGAGCCTGAGATGTCACTATCAGCAAACTCCACAGATAGTTACACCACTGCAGCACACAGAGCATGAAAAGGCTCTGAATTATTTATAACAACTGTGTCAGCTTTTCAGCAGGAGAAGACTGGCAGAGCTAATTAACTGATATCCCCCAACTGATCTTCCAGCTCGTATTTGAGGAATAACTCCAAATAATTCATGGAAGTCAGGAGCTGCTTTGCCTGCCACAGACTGTTTTGCTCTCGAGCTTGCAGGAGGAGCACCTGGCAGGATGTGCAGAACAAGTGTTCTGAGTGGTTTGTAACCAAAATGTGCGTGTGTGATTCCATGCTGGAGCAAAATGGGACGCATTCCATTTTCCTTCCTTGCCCCACTAGAGAATAAACCACAAGTGCTGAAATAAAGGCCATATTTTATGGCAAGTACAGTGGGAGGGTCATTAGCTTTCCCATTCGGCTCCGTCAGATGGCTACACAGCAGGATGCATTCCAAATTTATTTGATAGCTTGTCAATAAGCAGCTGCCTTTTAATAGCTCTTAACTTCATGGACTTGAAAAACAAAATGCCTCATGCTCACATTAAACCAAGTGGTCCATCACGGGGATCTCAGCTTTTTCTGGCGTAGAAGGCAGAGCAGAAAATGACCTCTGACTGCAGCTTTCACTGTAATTTTGTGAACACTCATCAGCAGCAGGGAACAGAGACAGAGAGAGTTGCTGGGCTGGGAATTACAGTGAGGAGAAGAGGGGTGAGTCCTGCTGGCTGTAGGATGGGGGGGATGCAGGAGGGACATCAGCAGAGAGCAGGGGCAGCAATGGGGACTCAATGTGTCACCTCTCTAAGTAGGGACAAGAGGGTGAAGTGATCAGCTTGTCAGAGGTAATTTTAATTAGCAGTTGGCTGATCTTTAAGCTGCTTTTGCTTGGCCACCTCCTGCATATTCTGGAAATGCTTGAGGGTGATCAAAACTAAGTATTTCAAGGGAGGATGGGAAACTCCACTGTATCCCACCTCATCCACAGGTAGGAGAGTCTATTCTGCAGGTAGAGCCGGGCTGAGGGGCTGGATTATCACAGGCATCTTATCAGCTGGAAACTCATGACCAAGGATCAATCCTTTTGAGATCAAAACACAGAATCCCAGCAGTTTGTTATAAAAGGGCCAAACTCTTGCAGACCAGTGCCAGTACAAGGCACCTTTGTAAGGTGTCCTGCTTGAAGGTGCTTCTCAGTATTAAATTGCTTCCTTTTATTGTCCCTCCAGTCTCTGAATTCGTTGAAGACACAAAGTTCTACTGTTATGCAATAAAAAATCTCTGGATTGAATTTTTCTCCTTATTTTAGCCCCAGAAGAACCTGAGAGATTGGCCCATCTGTGTGATTGCCCTTTCTCTGTCACCAGAGTTTGTACCATCCTCACACATCCTGTGGAGAAGAAGCAACACTTAATTGTGTCACCTAAAAACTGTGGAAGTTCATTCAGTGTTGCTTGGTCCTACAGGGACACCTTCCTCTGGATTAAGATACTCAGAGCCCTATCCAACCTGGCCTTGAACATTTCCAGGGATAAAAAGTCCACAAACACTCTGGGTAACTTCTCTCAACCCAAATGTGCTTGGCCAGATTTCCTCCATCCCGCTGATGCAGCTTCCTCCATCTGCAAAGGCACCAACTCCTGCAAAAGCCACTTGCAATCAGCCAGGAGGGAAAACATGACCACAAATCTGTGGTTTTCAAATGCAGATCACATCCCCTTCCAGTGGACTCCAAAGAATCCCTTATTTGCTCCAGAGCGGCAGCCCCAAAGACCCTGGGGCATGACCTGGTGGGGTGGGGCTGAGTGAGGCATTTTCAGGGACAGAAGGGAAGAACTGGACACGAGGGTGGAGTTGTGGATACAGATGAAACCAGAGGAGGGGTGTTGGAATCCTGGGCACAGAGAATGTCTCTCTGCCTGTTTTAAGAAACTCTGACCCTCAGCAGAACTCTGCTTTTAACCTTCATTCCTGGAAAAAATTGGCAAGACTTTGGGATGAGTTAGAGCATACAGGTAGGAGTATGTAGTAGTAGTAGTAGTTTATCACAGGGTGAAGAATTTAGGGGTTCAGGATTTTA
>VWZP01007235.1:199035-233768 GCA_013396995.1 Dicaeum eximium
GGCCCAGGAGGTTGTGTTCCCGCACTTATTGAGACCAAAAAAAAAAAAAAGCCAACAGAGGGGAATTACCAAGATCTTGTAAAATGGTCAGTGATTATTCTTTTTGCTCCCCCTAAATCTTCACCTAAGATTGTACAGGTTGTGTTTTTCTTCAGAGCTGTCCCTCACCCCCCCCAGTTTGATTCTACTTGTTCTCTCTTGTTATACTTGAACTTTTGTCATCCTGTTAAACTGACACTGAATAGTCTTTAGCTGAGCATCTAAACTTGTTTTTACCTATGGATTTATTTGTGGCTGTATTTTATACCTTCCAAAGCATCAGTGAGTAAAACTCAAGTTCAGAACAAAGTTCTGCTGCCTCCCTCCTTTGGTCAACTCTCCTTTCAGTCCTTGATACAGACACAGAAGCAACAAGAATTCTCTTGTTCTGTTACCAGGGTCAATTCAACTTTTAATTCTAATGAAATGATGGAAGAGGAATCGTGTTGAGTAAGTAGGCAATAACCAAAGAGCAACCATTGCAATTATTAACTGCAATTTACACCATGTCCTACCCTTTTGGGAGGGTAAAACCCAAGCCAGGTACCAGATACCCGTGGTGACATGGGGTTAGGGGTCCTTTCTGCTTGAAATCAAGTTCATGACTCCTTCAGCTGAACTAGCTGGAGGAAATTTAGAAATATACTCATTGAATTTCCATGTAGAAGTGGGTGCTGACCATGGGTTTTTTCCCTCTACATTGCCATGCAGGCAACACAGGGAGTCATCACTGAGCTACAAAGTGGAGTTCTCAAAAGGCCTCACCAAAGAGAAAAGGATCATGTCAATATTTATTAGACTTTGCAGCAGCTTGTTAAGTCAGTAGGAGAGCTGAATCCCAAACAACCTCCAATTAGATTTAGTTTCAAAGTGAATGCTTCTTCCTAAACTATCCAACAGGGAAATGTCACTGGCACTGGTGTGGGCCTCTCTCTTAACTCTTTCTTAACTCTTTGTTATCTGACATGATCCTTTTGGCCAAGGTTTTGATGGTGCTGGAATAGGGATCATTGCTCTCCAGAAATGGAAAAAGTTGGGCAGACACTTATGAAGTGTTTGTTTCAAATACCCCTATTACTTACAAAATTTTGGCAAAAGATAATGCTTGTGTTGAAAACGAGCAGAATGAGGATAGATGTAGATTAGGTATTAAGAAGAAATTCCTTATTTTGAGAGTGGTGAGGCCCTGGCACAGGTTGCCCAGAGAAGCTGTGGCTGTCCCTGGATCCCTGGAAGTGCCCAAGGCCAGGTTGGATGGGGCTTGGAGCAACCTGGGACAGTGGAAGGTGTCCTTGCCCATGGCAGGAGTTTTGGACCTGAATTATTTTAAGGTCCCTTCCAACCCAAATCATTCTGTGATTCCATGAAAATCTCTTTTCCTGAAGAGGAAGAGCAATTTCTCTGTAGATGGGGATGGGTCTCATGATTGCAAAAATCCTCACAGCAGCACCTTCAGCTGATTCACTCAGACTGAGACTCAAGGCAACCAAAATGCCCCTGGTTTGGAGGGCAACTAAAGTGCAATCCAGAAAGATCTAACAAGAATTCCTTTTCTGGTCCTGTAAGGGGCAAAGCCTCTTTCCTGGAGGTGTATTTGTGCTGTGTGATGGAGGAGTGGAGCAGGTCTGGAAGGAAGGAGGGAACTGGGCTGAGACATCTCCTTTCTGCAGCACTTGGGAGATTTGGAGGCAAATGTGAGATGTACCAAGCTCCTCTTCCCAGCTTGCAGCTGAGGTGGGACAGGGATCATAACCCAAAATAATTTATTTTGGAGACCACTGTGGACTAATTGCAAAGGAAAGAGTTGTGGAAAACCGGAGAGAGAGATGAAAGCAGCTGCTCCATGAAGATTTAGCCCCAGGGAGAGCTTTAGGGTAAAAAGTTCCCACTTTGCTAAAGAACTTGGCAGAAGTAACACTTTTCCTCTGAGTACTAGAGAGACAACCTGGGCTTCCCTGGGGAAAACAATAAAATAAAACCATTAATTCAGATCAGCAGCCACTTCTTCTGGTCCTGTGGATCTTGTCACTGGATCCTTATTAAGTGCACATTAGTAGTCAAAGATATTCCAATGAGAATTCCATGGCTCACTGCCTAAAGAAATAATATTTTCATCAAAACTGACTAGATTTGTGCCCCTACCTTGGGGGTTTAGCCCTAAGGTGCTTTTGAAAGCAAAATTCAGCCATTTCAGCCACGTGACCTTGCACTGCCACGAGGAGCTGGTTACACCGTGGGCACTCCAGCCTCTCACACTAAACACAAGTCAGGGATCTCTATTCAAACTCCTTTTTCTTGGCCTTTCATTTACATTCCTACATCAAAGCCACTACTGCAGAAAAGAGTAAAAACCTATATTTCTGTTTCAATGCCCCCATTTTGCAATTCAAGACAGTTTTACTTTACCCCAGGAGCAAGTATTTAAATCCAGATTGAAAATCATTTGTTTGAAGTGTGCTTGTGGAGATTGGTTTACTCTATTCCCTTTCTGGGAGCACAAATATAGAATATAATCCACCTGGGAAATGAAGAATTCTGTTGATAGCTTCATTTAGCAGTCCTTTTTGCAAAAATCTACTCCTTTTACAAATCAGGTTATGTTCTTTCCTGAAGACCCCAGCTGATATGTTCAAAATTCTACATGTGTAAATAAACAAACAAACCAGGGATTTTTACTTCCTCATGCTCTTCCTACTTCCCTTTCCACCTCTGACCTTTTCTTGCCTGCAAATGTGATTATTGAAAAAGCCTTATTTAAGTACACTATTTCTTCATAATAGTAAGGTTATTTTTTAAGAGGAAATTTCCACATAATGTCATGTTCAGAGCAAAGAAGTCACGGGACTTCCTCCCCTTTTGGATAGTGATTTGTGAAGAGAGATGAATAAGAAAAAGTAATATGACATAAGTCTGTAAGGGAACAGGCCTGCAATCCTGGTACCAATCTAGTAAATTTGAATTCAATTTAGTAGTTCCAGATATTGCCTGTGGGAAACATCAGGTTGAATTTTAGCTCCTTGGTGGAGTGAAAACCCAGATTACCTGCTCTCTAAGGTTATTTTAGCCTAAGTTAAGATTTTTTTTTCCCATTCCTGATAGCGTTCATGACCTATGAAAATTCATCTCTGGCATGGCAAAACAGAAGAGAGCAAATAACAGAGCTTTGCCAGCTTTTCTCCAGGATCTAATCATTTTTCCTACTATCACCTTCTATTTTTGGTACATTTATTTCCTCTCCAGGATTTTTGTCCCATCTTTCATTACTGATTTCCCTGAAATATTATAGACCTTGGTAACTTCTCTTTCATTCTCAGCCTGCATCCCCTGCAGCTTGAGATGGACTGGCTACAGCCCTCAGAGCACTGACAAAACACAACTTGAGCCATTTGAAAGTTGGCTAAGTCTAGATGAGCCCATATCTAATCCCAAGATAGACTCAAGGCACCGAGACAGAGCCCTGCTGTAAAACCTGGGGCAGGAACAGCAGAACTGATAATGAGGAAAGCACCTGAGCTGCAAAACTCCTGAGAGTCCCAGAACTAAACCAGCAGTGAAAGTGCACAGAGAATTGCAGCCCCCTACTCCATCAAGTTACAAATTTGCAAAAATAAATATTGAAATATACTCACAATATGTTTGTGCTGAGGATGCACAGAATGGTTTGGGTTGGAAGGGCCTTAAAGAAATCCAGTTCCACATCCCTGCTGCAGGCAGAGACACTTTCCTCTATTCCAGGTTGCTCCAAGCCCCATCCAACCTGGCCTGGAAACTTCCAGGGATGGGGCAGGCACAGCTTCTCTGGGCACCCTGTGCCAGGGCCTCTCCACCCTCACAGGGAAAAGAATTCTCTTTAATATCCAATCTAAACCTTCTCTCTTCACCTTAAAACCATTCCCCTTGTCCCATTACTACATGACTTGGTAAAAAGTCCCTCTGCAGAATTCTTGTAGCCCCCTTCTGGTTTTTAATCAGGTGATTTAAGTTGTTGGAGGTGTTTAATCAGAGTATGATGCTATTAATTATCTTGAATGCTGTAAAGTTGATCACTCTCATTTGAAAGGGGCAAAGAACCTGCCCCAGCTCAGCAGCATAATTCTGCAAAGCCAGGCTTGAGCCTCCTTCCCCATGGAGACCAGGAGTTAGCAAAATGAATTGTTTTGTTTTTCCAATTGGCCAAGGCAGTGCCAAGCTTTCAGCGTGGTGACCACTCCTCTGGGCTACAGCACAGGGACACAAGAGGAGGCCACCTGGAGAGCAACACACTGACTTGATCTCCAGTAGATGATTATAATTTGCTATTTACTCAGCACTATAAATAGCATGACATTTTTCAGTAGTTAGCAGAGCAATAATCAGCTCCCCGCCCCGAGCTATTGTAGCTTGTGCTGGCATAATGCAAAATTATGCTCACCTATTTATTTTTTTGTTGTTCTGACAGATGTGTGACCCCAATCCAAAGCATCCTCTGGTGTCTGGTTCACCATGTGCTCTTGGCCTGTGGGGTTTCTTTTCCAGTGTGCATGAGGGGGGAGCCAGCCCTGGGGACCTGCTGTGCACACTTAGTGAAAGACTGAGTAACTCACCTGAGACCTGATCTGGGAGCAGAGAACAGAGGCAACAATCAGAGGGAAAACCAGCAGCAGCCACAGCATGGTTTCCTCTGGGCAATGTCCCAGGTTCTCAGCTGACTTGTGCAGGTGAGGTTTGCAATGTTGAGCGAGTCCAGTGAGGGATTTTTGGCACTGTGATAAAAATATTTAACACAAGCAGATGTAGGTGTGGATGATTTGTGTGCTGCACATGTACATGCAAACAATTATTACCTGTGTTTCTACCTCAGCAGGATTGTGTAATAACGGAGAAGATCGACCCTGAATGTGAATTTTCACTCCCAGGGCAGCTGGATTGTCAATGGGCTACCCTGCAGCAGCAAACTGGTGACATTTGGGAAAGAGCCCCAGGACTTTGCTGAGGTGGTCCCAAAGATGAGAAGTTCAGCCACACAATGGATGCCAGTGATGCATCAAACACCTGGGGACACAGAGCTCCTGTGAGTCACAGCCAAGGTAAAACCCAATAATGCTGTGCAGATGCCACTTTCCATCCCAGATTTGTGCCTTCTATTGTTTAGGCCTTTGTTTGGGGGAAATAACTCTCCATCCACACTTGAAAAGCAGTTTCTTTAGGCTTCAAAATTCTTCACTCTTATGAAACTCCAGAAGTTTGACACGAAGAGCTTGTCAGCACATTGTAAATCTTTTGTCTCCAAACATTGACTTCTCACCCTTCCCTGGTCTCCATCTCTACTCATTTGTCTTTTATTAACTACTCAGCCTATTCAACTCCCAGGACTGTAACCTTCCTTTCAGCTGGTGATTGTAGAGCATCTTGCACACAGACTTTGTCCCAGGGTTGGGATTCTGAGTAAGTGCAGGTAATTTCTCTTGTTTATTTTACCTGCAACATAAGGGATAAAAAAGGATTTGCCTCAAGACATTTATTAGCAGTGAACTTTGCTCATGATACAGTTCCTCACTCCTTCTCCACAGCAGACATTTATTGGTAAATTCCAAATGTTCCAGATAAATGAATTAACATTACAGTGGAACTGTTTTCAGTTCTGATCCTGCCAGCAAAGAGGGAAGCTCTGCATATTTCCTGATGTGTTGATTTGCTATTGGAGGTAACTTGGGAATAACATTTTTTCCTCTTCAAGATGTGTCAGTGAAATAATTCCCTCAATTCATCATTTTATAGGGGAAAAAAAAGTGGCTTTTTTGGCATCAAATAATAAAAGTTGGCGTAAAATGTTTTTATGTGGCTATTTTCAGTCAGGCTTATCTCATTTAGGAGATTTCTGCTGAGCCATCCAATGTGGATATCTGAGTCTGTAAAATTCTGCCTTGGGATATCCCTGCCTTCCATCTCTAAGTCTGGAGAGGGAGAGAGCACAAGAGAAATATTTGGCCACAGAGACTTTTAGAGACAAAGAATCATTGGGGTTGGAAAATCCCTCTAAGATCATCAAGTCCACTTGATCATCAAGCACTGCCAAGCTGCCACTAAACCACGTCCCTAAGAGCAACCTAAACACGTCTTTAAAACCCTCCAGGGGCTGTGACTCCACCACTGCTCTCAGGCAGATCTTCAATCAATCTCCTTTGTTTTTTTTCTTTCATCTTGCTGCTTTTCCTTGCTGAGTAAATTGAACTGAAGAGTGTCTGATCAGAGCAGGCTCAGAAGTGCTAAGTCCACTCTGCTCATGGCAAAAAGATTCCAAATTCCATAACAAATCTCCTGGGATAAAGGCCCAGACCTTGAGTAAATGCGGCTCCGGCAATGAAATAATTAGAGTTATAAAGGAATTTTTAAAGGAATATTTAGAAATAACAGTATTCAATTGTTTCTTTCTACTTGATTTTCTCAACTTTATTTTTTATAACAAATTAGAAGAGTCCTAAAGATTAAAGTGTTTTGCAGTTGAGAAATTGTCATTAATTTTGTGAGGATAAGATCACAAAAATGGTAATTCAGAGGATGAGGTTTCAGTTTTGTATTACTTTTGAGATACTGAGAATTTGGCTTGATTTGCTTTCCTTTGAAGGGGTTTCTTGCTGATGGGGTGACTGCTTATGTGAGTGACTTCAGGTATCAACCTGATTAATGCTCAAAATTAAAAAATTGCAGCTTTTCAGGACTGTGCCTCAGACTTAAATTCAGAGTCAGCATTAAAAGAGAGAAGTGTGGAAAGCTGGGAAAAGATGCTGCACACCTAATTGTAACAATAACCAGTGAAATATTAGCAAATTTATTGAGCTTCTTCTGCTTGAAAAAAAAAAATTAAAGGAAGTTCATTATGCTCTGTAATCCTGCTTAAATATTCATCATGTTGTTAATGAACCACATTCATTTTTAAAATGTTCAACCTGAGACGCCATCTAGCATGATTTGATAATAATATAATTTCTGGATAAGCGTAAAAGGGACAAGAACAGTAAAAATAATTGTATCTCTAAACACCCTAACCAGTTTTCTCCTGACTAATGAGCAGCTGTTTTTCATTAGCAGCGTGGTTTTATCTCTTGCCTATCAACCTGCACAGCTGGGCATATCAGAAATAGCTCAGTGCACTGTGGAACGTCTGTTTCCCAAACTGCAGAAACAAATGAGAAGGAGGTATTGGAGCTTTTTTCTTTTTTTAAAACAAAAAAAAATGGTTTGGAGCTGATTTCTCTCGCACTATTGTTCACCATGGTGTCATATCTGGAGGCTGGATGTGGGAATGGGATATTACTGCTCTGCCTGCTGTAGAATGGCAGAAAATAGTTCAGACCTTGCAGAACTTGTGCTACAACTCGCAGAAATTGAGTCGCGGGGAGCTGAAACCTTTTGCTCGAGGTTATGAGGCGAGGAAGGAGCAACAGCTAAAGCAGGAATTGTTTCATCTGCCTTTTCCATCCCTCTCACTTGTCCCCTGCTCGGTATCAGACAGGAATCCAGCTGAAAGATGAACAGAGAGAGAGTTCGGAGTTTGAACGGTGTAAAATAAACCAGAGCCTGATCCTAAATATTTCTTTGTGATCTTGCAACTGTCAAGGCAGTTGCAACTTCAGGCCAACAGATACCAACTGAGTAAGACTTTTGAACAGCTCTCATAGTCTTAAAAAATACAGAAATAAAGCCTAAGGCAAGCTTAAAATGAGGGAAAAAAAATTTTTGAAACAAAAGAAGTTAAGAATCATTAAGGTTGGGAAAGCCTTCGAAGATCATCAAGCCCAACCCTTGATCAAATTTCACATGTCCACTAAACTATATTGCAACCATATTGCCAAGTGTCTGCTTGGTGGCTTTTGGTTTTATTTTGTGTGTGTGGTTTTTTTTTTTTTGGGTTTTTTTTTTTGGGTTTTTTTTTTTGGTTTTTTTGTGTGTGTTTTTTTTTTTTTTTTTTTTTTTTGGGTGGTTTTTTTTTTTTTTTTTTGGTTTTTTTTTTTTTTTTTTTTTTTTTTTGGGAACACTCACAGGAAGATCCTCCATTACTGTTATTTATTTCATTTATATTGTATTTATTTGAGAATCACAGAATGGGTTGGATGAACCTTAAAGACCATCCAGTTCCACCCACCTGCCATGGGCAGGGACACCTTCCACTATCCCAGGTTGCTCCAAGCCCTGTCCAGGGATGTCCAACACTGTCCAACACTTCCAGGGATGGGGCAGCCACCAAAGCAGACGTTTTGCATTGAATGAAGTGGAATAAATGCAAACAAAGCCACCTCATGTCAATGTGGATGTGATTCTTCTGTAGATCACAACATTGGAGGGAATCACTGGGACTCAGGAATTCAGATTAAAGAACTAATGCTTTGTTTAGAAGGAACCTCTGGGTATTCCTAGTTATGTTTTAAAATAGGATTGTAGCCAATACCAAATGTGGAGTCAGATGTAGGATGAGAGGGAGCCTTCCCTGTCCTTCCTGCACAATAAGGTACCTTTACTTTTAATTGCAGTGCCAAAGCAAAGCATTATTTTGTAGTATTTTGGTCCAGTAGAAATACACAAGTCATCCTCCCCATTAAAATAAAAAATATAATCTCTTCTTAGCAGGCCCTAGTGCTGGCTGCTTGTTTATTGCAGCTCAGCGTGTGAAGCTGAGGTCTCATTATTTACTTAAGCATCACTTGGTATTTCTTTCTTTAAAGATAAATGCAATTAATGAAAACCTTAAAATAGGTCTTGTGCTTTCACTCCAAAGTATAATGTACATGTCTCCCTGTACACTCCCCTGGTGTAGGAAAGCAATCAAAATCCTATTACACTGACTTAAGTACCTGCTGCCAGCTTTGTTGACCTTGTTTGTTTGGAAATGAATAGGCAGGTCATGGCAGAGCTGAGCTGCACAACCTGGTAGCTCAGAGAGGCAGAAGAGAGGTGCTCTGTGCAGATCACACCACACTTAGGCACCAGTTTTGGAAGGGAGCAATGTTTGAAACTGGCTCCTCCCAAAAATGCAGAAATCTTATATTTTTGTGCGCTGTGAATGAACAATTTGATTTTGTTTTGTTTTGTTTTGTTTTCCTGTTTTTCTCCAAAGAACTTGTGAAGCCAGGTTTCTGCTGGGCTTTATTAGCACCCACTGGTGTATTTATAGGTGTATAAATACACATTCTGCTGCTAGATAGCAACAGCTAAAGCAGCTGCCACCCTTCCACTCTCAGGAGAGAAATGCACACAGCTCCTTGAAACAATGGCACCCAAAAAGTCACAATACTGTCTTGAGAATGGGCAACTGATGTAGAAAGAAGATTTAAGGAGGTAATTTATCATGGTAAAGCAGGATAGTTAAGAGCATAAATTACCCTAAATAAGAAATTATCTTTTTTATTTTCTGGGAAAGAAAGAAAGAAAGAAGAAGTTGCATTGATTTACAGCAAAGAACCCACAGTGTCTCCTCATAGAAAATAAGTATCCTAGGGTGGACCAGGAATTAGTTTGAGATAGAAAGAAAGGAAGTTTGGGTCTGTGTTGGTTAACCCTTCACTCACCTTGTCCTGTGCCATTTCCCTTTGGGCAGGACACATGGATTGGTGTTGGCCAGCACAATTTCTCAGGGCTGCTGCTCAGAAACCCCCCTGGCCCATCCCTGTCCCAGGACCCTGATCCTAACCCTATAAACCTCACTAAAACTTGCCTAAAATCCACTAATCTCTACAGGAGATTAATTTGACTGAAGTGGCACAGGGTAAAGTGACGAGGCAAAGCAACTCATATAATTCTACCCTTTCTCCTCCTTTTTTATATTTCACATTTTATTTACCATACAGCAACAGGAGCTCTTTGTGCAGAAGATTATGCAAGCCAAAATTCCTCCCAAGACCACTGAAAATGGCTTTCTGTCCATCTGTCCTTTACTTTCCCCACTCACATTCATCCAATTAAATGTGGAATTCAATAAGTGAACTGGAATCTGGCTCCCTGTTTCACGGAATTGTAGAATAATTGAGGTTGGAAAAGACCTTTAGGATCATCATATCCAACTGTCAGTCATGTTCACCATGGAATCATATCCTAAAGTGCTACCTCCACCTGTTTTTGGAACAGAGAGGTGCAGTGACCTGCAATGCATCCTGGTTTAAAGTCATTGTGCAAAGAGTTCTGCTGAGTGTCACCCTGAAAGGGCAGATTTCTCTCTGTTGCTTTATAAAATCAATCAGGGATGACTGGGTCAGGTGTAAATATCTGTATATATTCATATATATATGTATATATAAAAGCCAAACTGTCCTGTTTGGTTTAAGTGGAGGAGAGGAAGATGGCTCATACCTAAAGATAGAGGGAGGGAAATGAAGCAATACATCACAGAATTAAATCTTTCTGGAAGAGCAGTTTCTCCTAAAAAATCTCGAATGATGTTTTCCAACTGAGACTCAGAAGACTGGCTAAATCCTCCTTATAACTCCCACGCTCGTTTTTCTTTTAGATGAATAAAACTTTCAGTACAGGAAAAACTCAATGATTAAAAATTACAAATGTACTGAATATGCAGCACTTTGATGCAAACATCTTTGCAGTAAAAGGCCAGGTGTTATATTAAACAGTGTTTTTATCTGATCCCTACAGAAATATTCCCTCTGGAAATGTGGCAAATCTTTCATTTTAAAAGAATCTGTGAATTCTGGAGCATTACACAGTTGCAAAAAGTGCATTCAAATGCAAATACAGCTTTGGATAAAGCTGTGGAATTGCCTCCTGCTTGACAAGTCTATATGGAGAGGAATTTTCTTCCGACTTTCCAGAATTCCTGATAATAGCTGAGTACAAAACCTGAAACTTCAGCAGGGGTTGGCTTGGAGGGGTGATGTCAGCTCAGTCGTGGCTGGAAGAATTGATCACACACATATATATGGGGGCTGAAACTGCCAATGAATCTGCTCATTATTAGAGATAACTCTGTCCTTTTGCTTCCACCACATGTGCATTTTATAGCTATACCTACCAGAAGAACAAATGCCTCAAGCAACAGCATGAATGGTCCATAAAAGATCTTTTTAAGTGGATTATGTTAAAAAGCAGAGTTATTTATGATCCCTTGTTATGACATGTTGGCTACACGGCTTACACAGCTTCAGAGAAATTCAATTTTCTTGCCTTAATTTTCTTTTTTTCTCTGCTTTCCCTCCTTGCCTTTGTCAGTATTTCACAGCTAGGGCTGGCAGAGAAGAGAGAGGAGGCCAAGGAAAGCTCAGTACCATGGTTCTGTCTTCTGACAGGCCTGCTCTAAGCAGGGCCATTTTCTTATTTGCCCTCTTTAAGTTTTGTTCCCCTCTACTGCTTGTCACTAAAAAGGATCAAAATTCAGCAGGAATGATGGATCTGATAGCAGCATCACCTGTGAAGCTGGAACTGACTTCAAAATCATCATGAAAACCTGCCTGGGGACAGACCTGTCACCATCAGGGAGGCTCTGATCTCCAGACTGTGGCCAACATTTGGAGGGAGATCCCATTTTTGAGTAATTAGTCAGAGAGGTCACTGCTGAAACCCCTCTTCATCACTCCTGCCTTGCACTTGTCTGTCTGATTCCCCATCAGAGCTGATCAAAATGTAAAATTAGTGATTAGTGGCATTCAAAGGGAGACCACAGCAGCCAAAATCAGCCAGGCTATGAACCATAGAATCACAGAAAGGTTTGGGTTGGAAGGGACCTTCAAGATGATCTCATTCCAACCCCACTGCCATGGGAAGAGATACCTTCCACTATCCCAGGTTGCTCAGGGTTCCTGAGGTGTTTTTAATTAGCAACAAGCTCTTTAAATAACAGAACCTCTTTAAATAAAGAGGTTCAGTCATCTCCTCACACATGAAAATAGAGGGGAGAAATGCATGCTAAATAAGAGAAAAAGCCTCTCCTCTTTAGCTGAATGTGATAGCAGTTTGCTGTTAAAGTTTAACTAAATAAGGTGTTTTTAAAGATTTTTCTTTAAATTTATTCAAAGAAGAAAAAGCTATAAAGATCTGCTATTTTATTTAATATGTGGGTGTTTGGGGTTTTCTTTGTTCTTTTGGATTTATTTTTGTTCATCAGGAGATTCTCTGGAACATTTTTTCACCTGAAGTGTCTGAAAACCTCTGGTCTTGCTCCCTGCTAGAGTCAGTCACTTGGAGGGAGATCCAGGCTTTTGAAAGGTCTGGTTTTCCTCAGCAGTTCTTATCTCCAGCTCCCAAAGCGAGGCACAGACTCTGCAGTCACACAGATTGCAAGGGAAGGTGAAGCACCTGCTGATCCAGAGGAGGAACTGCTGCTCCTGGTGCAGATGTGCACATGTTGTCTACTTTATTCCTGGGTATGTCCATAAAGGCTTGCACATGCCTTTTAACTAAAAGCTCACATGGGTGGAACTTGTCTGCTTTCAACAGTATTTTAGCAGGCTTAAAAAAAAATTAATTCAGTTTTACTCTTGGAAGTGAAGTGACAGATGGTAAAAGAGCAGGAGGGTTAGCAGGAAGAATATTGTGGGAGTCTGTGCAGATATAAATACTTAGCTAATAAATAAGGTGGAGGTAATAATGCCTGTGAATATATATATATATATATATATATATATATATAAACACTGCAAAACCTGGAAGTAAGCTTGTTAATATCTCTCTCCTTTTTAATAATGATTCCTAAATCTAGCAAAGCACTTTTTGAGAGTATATTTGATGGAGGAATCACTGTGTGTTGCCATGGTGTTGGGTTTTCTTTTTCAGAGTGGAACCACACATTTAAAAAAGAAACCTTTACCTTGTTGCTATGCAAACAAGACTTGGTGTTATTACATCCCCAGAAAGCAGAACAACAATATTGCAAGAAAGTCAATATTCTGATAAGATAAATGCTCCCTCTCTTTGCTCTTTCACTCAAATACAATGCTGCAGTAATACTTAAATCTGATGAATTCTCTGGAGGCCAGGCTGCAAAATTTCCAGTGTGCTTGTCATTTCTGTATAAAAATTTCCCACTAATATCCTACCCACGGCTCTATTCAGACCCAAACTCCAACCTTGTGATATAAAGGTTCGCTCCCAAGCAGCAAAATTTAGTTCAGGCTTGATAGGATTTTGTTCCAAGTGATTGGGAAGCATCTCTTGCTAAAAAGGGATCAAAGGTCCTTTTTAAGTGTTGTGTTTATACCACTCCATGCTACAGCTGCCCATTTTATTCCACAGCAGTGATGTGGCTGCTGCCATATCCATAATCTCGGGCTTCCTCTGCCACTCACTGGAATGGATGCAGTGCCAGGTAGCAGCTGGTTCTGACTAAATCCTGATTCCCTTTTTCCACAGCCCAGCTCTGCTGAAAGATAAAATCAGTGACAGCAGCTTTTCCACTAGAAAGGTACAAGAGATTCATAAGCATAGAATCACCAAAGAATTATTTGGGTTAGAAAGGATCTTAAAGATCATCCAGTTCCAACACTGTGCCATGGGCACGGACACCTTCCACCATCCCAGGTTGCTCCCAGCCCCATCCAACCTGGCTTTGGACATTTCCAGGGATGGAGCAGCCACAGCTTCTCTGGGAATCTGTGCCAGGGCCTCACCACCCTCACAGGGAAGAATTTACTCCCAACAGCTGATCTAAATTTGACCTCTTTCAGTTCAAAGCCATTCCCCCTTGTCCTGTCACCTCCCATTTGTTCCATAATTCTCTGTCCGTGGTGCTGGGAGGGGGGTGGCTGTTCCAGTTCCTGGGATGGGAGGTCACTGGCTGAACAAGGACTTTTTAAGCAGAGGTAACTGAACCCCAACCTCATTTGGACTCACTTGCATTATTGCACCTTAAAGCTTGCCCAGATGAGAAAATTATTTAATTATTTACCCTGCAGATTGGTTCAAACTCTTAATTATCAGAAATGTAGAACAGCAGCAAACATGCAGTATCCATACAAAGAAATCAATTTAGCACAGATACAGGAAAACAGTTCCAAACATGATCATAGGACAGTGCTTCCAGCAACCTTTTGTAACCAGAAAACATTGGAGACTCGAGCATTTGCTCCTTTTTCCCTTGGAACAGAAAGGGCTGTGTCCTGCTATGATTGTGGTAATCCAGCCCTGTGCTACACCACAATGTGCCTGTCACAAAAAGTGCCACCAATTAGCCCAGACACTAATTACATTTTTCCTCTTGCTTTGCACAGGGTCTATAACCAGGCCATGAATAGAAACATCCCACTCTGCTTTAGGAGTTAGTGGAAGCAGTGAATGAGATTGGTTCCATAGCCAATCTCCTTTGATTTACTTCATTAACCAATGAACTAATTTGATTTCTTGCTCCTCAAAACACTTTCTGACAGTCTTATTTTGGCAGTTACAAAGTCTGACATGAATTTTTCGGTGCCTCTTTAACCCATTTAATAATGGATTAACATTGAAAGGGCTGGAAAGAACAATTAGTGCTTAAATGAAAAGTATTGAGGAAAAACTAATCAGCTCTAAAACTTTAAAGCTTGTGTTTCATCCAACTCTTATTTTTTTACCTGCAGGGTAAATGTTTTCACTTTGAGGTGTTTATTTCTTTTTCACATTCCTCTGAAGTGTCTGTTCAGAAACATCATCAGGTTGTTGGGCTGCTTATCTGAGCTTAAGTGGCAGCTTCTTTCCTAGAATAAAAAGATTGCAAAAATTAGAAATTGAACTTAAACCTCTGAACTTCTCAGTGTCTAGATCAACTTTCTTTTCAAACAGGCTGCATCTTGCCTGTCCTCAAATGACCCACTCATTAAAATGATACTTCCAGGAAAGCCATCCCAAGGACCATCCCTTCTGATAATTTCATGCTAGACAGATGTTCTTGGAGGTCATTGCTGTAGAGAACTCAGAAATTCTGAATTTGAGACAAGAGCATCAATTTCTCTCAGCTGAAAGCAAGGGCAAGACACAGCTTTGGTGTGTCTGGGAAGGCTCATTCAGCCCTGAAGCCAAAACTCCCACTCAGGGAATTTTCTACTTACAGGGATTCAGAAGAGAGGCCTCAAAACATGGACAGTGCCCTCCCATCCCAGCCAAGCACTGCTGGGAGGGAATTCTCTGCAGGATATATGGTGGCATTCAACCCAAGACATTTGGCTGTCTTGTTTTTCCCTGTTAGGACATTTACAGTGATCAATATCATCAGGCAGATGTCTTGAGGCAAATTCTGTCTCTATAACTGGCAAACATTTCCAAAGACACCTCCTAATCCAACCCCTACATGATCATTGGGCAAAGAGGCTTTTGGTCACTTTGCTCCAGGCTGTATCTACTTCTTTGGTGAATACACAATATGCAACACTTCTTTTTTTTCATTCTTTCTGTGCCTGGAGAGTTTTGGATTTACTTTTCCTGCCTGCATTTGAACTAAATTAACTGTCTGCAGATAATGAACACCAGAACACAGCTGGTTTGGTGTATGCTATGCATTGCAGTCTGAGGAAGAAAAATACAATTTGAATGCATTTTTACAGCCATCCATGTATTAATCTCTCTGATAATTTCTGCACAACATTCTTGTAATATTCTACAAGGGCCATTCCCTTGCTTTGCTTCTCTTCCTACAAGCAGCCTGTCCTGAGTAAATTTCCTTTCACAAAGAATGCGAGATGCATGAAGTCTTGAATCGCTTCCTAAACTGAAATCATCTATCCACAGAGACTGTGAAATAAAATTTCTCTTTATCTATTTTTAATAAACAATTTAGAACTTTCATCTGGGCTGCCTATAAATTCAAGATTTAATTTCATGGTCTCGATTCCCCAAACTTACTGGAAGATGAACAATTATCACTGCTTTCTAAGTTCATTTCTTCCTTCAGGACAAGTTCTTTTGGTGGCTGTTTCTCTTGTGACATTCCCTCTGTTTGTCCTAAATCATCAATCTCATATTGGCTCTATGAAGTAGCAGGAGGGTTTAGGGTTAAGATCAGTGAAAGAAAACCAGATCAAATGCTCTGAACCTCAGTTCTACCTCTGTGTCATTGAAAACAAACCTCCTGGAACAGGTCCCAGCAAAACTTCTCTGTAAAGAAGAAACAGCCCAATGCACAGAAAATCTCTAAGTATGGTGAACAAAGTATGGGCTCAGCAATTTCCTGAGCTTTTTAAAAAACAATAACTGAATAAATGTAATTGTGATCAAATCAGACAAATCACAATCAGATAATCACTTCTGAATTTCTTTTAGGGATTCCCTAAAAGCCAGTTCAGTCAGGTTTTCCTCTACAGATTTCTTTTGTGCCACACCAGCACTTCTAAAGTTTGTAGTTGTTTCTATCAGGTGATGCTTTTTATTTTTTAATCACTCTAATCATCCAGCTGAACCCTGTGGCTCAGAGTAGAACAGAAATATCACCCAGCAATTAACAAGTTTACCCTTTCTGTGGGAAGACTGGAGCAAAAAGATCCTGATATTCTTGAAACCTGTATTTCAGTACTGTGGGTAGCAAATACCCATCAGTGGTGATCAACCCACTAATGGACAGAATGAATTTTTACACTGCTTGCATCTGATAGCTGAAGGCTAAGATCACTACAGCTGTGTTTTTTAAAGTCCTCCAAACCTGTCAAATGAGATCCTTTGCTCCAAGCAAAAAGACCCTGCACTCCCTGCAGCCCATTTGCTCTTTATGATATCAGGAAGAATTTTTCTGCCTGGAATTTGGAAGGACATCACTGGACATAAGCAGAGCTAGGCTTTGAGGAGCAGATTTTAGTTCTGTGGGTCTATTTACACGACCCTGTGAGCAGGCACAGTGAGTCACAGTGCTGAGTGGGAATGGAACATCACAGGGCAGGTAAGGAGAGCTCCCATCCCCAGCCTGTTCATCAGACACAGTGAACTCAAATGCCCCAGCTCTTCATCCTACTAAACCTTCCTTATGCTGACTGCTAAGAGATCACATCAATCCTGCTTTTAGTGCTGTCACACATGGAACCATCTGGCACCAGGACAAGTGCCAAAACATGACTTGCATATTTGCTGGCTTGGGGGACAGACGTGTTTCACTGTGAGCCGAGCCAAATTTTTTGTGATATGCACAAATATTGCTTCTCCCCACAGCTTGGAGAACACAAGTTTTCACAGAGCTTGTTATCTCCAATCCTCATCCTCTGCATTCTGCCCCTGCTCTGAGCCGTAAAAAGTCTTTATGTTTGGCAGGTCACTAAAAACCAGAGCATCATCCTGTTTATTTTATAGCTAACTTCATTAGCAAGAAACAGCAAGGACTGAAATACAGGGCTGTAAAAGCCCAGCTTAGGTTTGTAATGAAATGTTATTCAAGTAATTAGTCCACTTAAACTTTCTAATGCAGTCTCTTGGTTTCCAAAGTGCTAAAATGCTTTTTAATGGCTTTTCCACGGTTTTTCATTGGTTTGGCATCCTGGCTTTTGGCATGAAAGAACAGGGCATGTCTTAATATCTCTGTTCTTTGTGCCAGGATCTCAGATGGCACATGTTGACGTGACACCCACGGAGCCAGTTGAAATATGTCACTTTTCACCAGCTGAACCTTGTCGTGCTTTTCATTAACAAGTCTCAAAGAACTCAGCTGTACTTCCAGTTCAGTCTTCACTTTTGCCTCACGATAGGGGAAAAAAAATCAACTAAAGAAGTAGGTTCATAACTTTAGAGTGAATTGCTTTGCACTTGTGCAGTGCAGTTTCTCTTCTTGTGCTTAACAGACCTGAAACTTTGATCTCCTGGGGCTCCACCTGCAGAGCTGCCTCCAGCCCTGGGGTCCCAGCACAGGAAGGATGTGGAGATGTTGGATTGAGCCCAGAGGAGGCCACCAGGATGATCAGAGAGATGGAGCAGCTCTGCTGTGAGGAGAGGCTGAGAGAATTAGAATTGTTCAGCCTGGAGAAGAGAAGATTTTGGGCTCACCTAATTGTGAGAAAGATGGGGAGGGACTATTTACAAGCACATGTAGTGACAGGACAAGGGGGAATGGCTCCAAATTGAAAGAGAGTAGGTGTAGGTCAGATATTGGGATGAAATAGTTTACTCAGAGGGTGGTGAGGCCATGGAACAGCCTGTGCAGAGAAGTTGTGGTGGTGGCCGCATCCCTGGAAGGGCTCAAGGCCAGGTTGGATGGAACTCTGAGCAATCTGGTGTAGTGGGAGTTGTCCCTGCCCATGGCAGGGGTGGAACTGAATGATCTTGAAGGATACTGGACTTGGTTAGATCATGTATGCTCTACTTTCATATTAAAAACTGTAACCCCAGCTTTATTCTGAGTTTGAGTTGCTAATGACTTAAAGGATATGTCCTTTGACAACTTTTTTCTCCTGATTTTCTTATGCTGTTGACTCAAAACTGGACAGAAAACTATTTCCTTTCTGTGGGGGAAGGGTGAAAAAAACAACAAAGCAAAGGCAGTTCAAAACATTTTATTTTTAATCGGATTGAATCTCATGGCAATCATATGCAAAGCTTGATAAGAAATGTTAATGTAGCCTAGACAACTTTCCCAAAAAGAGAACTAATCAGATAAATATTTTCTGTACCAGAAAAACACTTAAAAGTGTTCAAAGCAACCTTCATAGCTTTTGGAAAAAAGCTTTTGTGTAACTTTTAGACAAAATTTTTGTGAAGAGTTTGCATGGGACTCATGTCACTTAACTTCATCAATGAGGACAAGTCTCTAAGCTAAACTGAATTCTCCCAGTTTGTAAGGAGAGGTAATATTTTTATTATGTTGTTTTATACAGTTGGAAAAACCTAAAGACATTGTTCAGATCACTTCAGATCTGAAACTGAAGATGGAGAAAAAAATGCACTTCTAGTGGGTGATTCATCCCTTCTTAAGATAGATTGGGTGACTCACTCTCTGTAGGTGCCTATTCATCTCTATTGACCAGAGAAGGATTCTGGCTGACAAGTAACAGTAAACACCCAACTTTGAGACAGAAAGAAAAATAGAATAGATGATATGGTCTCCACCTTGCAGTCATAAGGGTTTCTCATATGAACTTTACTCTTCCTTCCATTTTTTGCATTGATTCAGGTGCAAGTTTTGAGTATAATTACAGTTCTTATTTTTCAGATACTGACAACCCATACATTGTCCTGTGAAGACCAGTCAGAAACATTTTGGTGTTCAGAATGACTAAATTATCTATCCCCAGAAAGGCATTTTTGCTCTCTAAATAATTCAGAGCACTCCTGGCAAACAGATCTAGGGAACTTCAGGGACTACAATATCTCACATTAATATCTGGTTGATTTTAGTTGATGATGAAATGACAACATAGTTATTGGTGCAGAATATTGTAGAATAAAACATCCAGCAACTGCTGAATATGTTCTCTCCACCTCTCTGAAGTTCTCAATATATTATCCCATGTTTTCCATATGACATAAGCATACAAACAACTTTCCTCTTTTGGTCTCCCACTGTGATTAACAGTGAATTTTAATAATAACCAGGGTAATTAAAGGTCAGTACTTGCTGGAGACCATTTCTAAATCATTCTGGTAAAGGACAAGTGTTCATAAAGGCATATGCAACATGGCATGTAAATAAATGCATCAATGTGCATGAAATGCCAATCTAACTGCAGATTTCTGTGTGTGAGGTATGGCACCCAAGACTGAGTGACAAGGTGGGGTGTATTGTCAGAAATAGCATCACTTGTTCCTTTAGTTGGGCTAGAGACAGAAATTGATCCATTTTACCTCTCTGGTGGTGTTGGGCCTTCTGTAAAGAGGAAGATCAAAAGGAAGAACCCTCTAGCAAGGCCAAGAAAGAGAAACACAGCTCTGAAAACAGACCAGAAACATCTGACAGGCACATTTCCCACAGGCATCTTTAACAAACCAGATGTGGCTTCCAGAGGCAGATCAGGCTGAACTGACTCAGGAGAGGCTGGATATTGAAATACAGCCCTTGAAACATTTCCATCTTACCTCTATTAAGTTATGGAGCTTTTTTCCCCAATACCTATGACCATTTCTGCCCCTGCTTGGTGAGTGAACACTGACAACAGCAAGATTCCCTGAAGTCCCAGCAGCTCTTTTCCAAGATGTTAGGTAGGTAATTGCCTTACTCTGCTTTGGGTCCCTTCCAGGCGTCTCTGCCTACTCTGGACATGCACAAAAGAGACAAAAGACAGAAGCCTGGAGAGATGACTTCACTCTGGATGAGACTGAAGACTGGACTGCATTTGCATAGATGCCACTGGAGGGTAGAGAGGCCAAAGCAGAGCAGCCAGAGTTCTGTTTCTCCTCATCTCTCATGAAAGTCAAATATCTCCACTCTTCCAAGCACGCTTCCTGGTGTGCATTCCCTCCAGCTGATGAGGTTCATCCACCCTGACTAATGGACCTGCTGAGAGAAGCCAAATGCTGCAGAGCATTATGTGGCTCACTGGAGAGCCAAGACTGGCATGCTCTGCCCATCCTGGACCCATTTGTAATTTGTTTAATTCTGTGAATGCTGTGGATATCTGCCAGGTGACTGCTAGAGGTACACATATATTAGAGGCTGGCCAGGGTAAGGATGAGAAATTGGTGAAAATGTACTTACTTTTTGTCTTATGTTCTTTATAATTATATAATTTACTATTAGTGACTAGGTACCCTGACAATTGTTTTTATTTTTTTTTTAACATTTTCCCACCCTTTCCAGCAAGCTATTGAACTCTGAAATGGCTGAGTTTTGCTTCTTCTGTGAATTTCCATAAAGTTTAGACTGTGTGCTTTGCCAGGTGTTGCAGAGGCAGGCAAATCTCCAGGGAAGTTATGCAAATGGTGGGATGCAGAGCGTGGCTGGGAGCACACGACTGTGTGGATTCAGCTCTGGCTGTGGGCTCAGCAGGGTATTAGTCCTAACCTTGCTTTCTCTCTGCTCTGTGATTATTGGCACATCACTCCAGGCTATCCCCTGTACCCAAAGCTGCAGCTTGTAAAGTATATATTTGTCTGAGCTGTCTCCACTCTCTTCATCTTATTTCCACAGAATTCACAGAATCACAGAATGTCTGGGTTGGAAGAGACCTCCAAGATCATTGAGTCCAACCCAGCCCCAACACCTCAACTAAACCCTGGCACCAGTGCCACATCCAGGCTTTGTTAAACACACCCAGGGATGGTGACTNGGCCAGAACTGGACACAGCACTCGAGCTGTGCCCTCACCAGTGCCAGTGCAGGGGCAGAATGACCTCCCTGCTCCTGCTGGCCACACTGCTCCTGATCCAGGCCAGGAGCCATTGGCCACCTTGGCCCCCAGGGCACTCTGCTGGCTCCTGTTCAGTGCCCCCAGCACCCCCAGGTCCCTTTGTGCCTGGCACTGTCCAGCCACTCTGTCCCCAGCCTGTCACACTGCAGGGGGTTACTGTGGCCAAACCCTCTTTTATTCAGTAGTTTCTTGTCTTTTCCCCTTTTTAGTACCCAGATTATGAACACTGCCCTCCTACCACCACCCAAATCAGTGTAATGTTTTCTGCACTCCCCACAGGCACTCAATACATTCTCTTTCTCCTGCAAAGGCCATGAGTGGCCATGGCCTACTTGTGCCTACTCCCTTAGGCCTCATCCTAAAAAACAGGGACGGGATTAATGATTTGTTCCACTCATAACCTTCTTTTCCACAAATTTCAATCTTTTCAGGCTGGGAGTCATCTTTATGTGTATAGTTACAAAGTCTTATATAGACTAAATTATTTTATGTGAGTGAAAAGTCTTATAAGATATCTCATCTCAAACTTCATTTAGATAAAATTTGAGAGTTTGAGAGTTGGATCCTTTGCTGAAGAAATTTAATCTTTCTTCTACTACACTCATTTACCATTTTTCTATTTACTCACTTAACACTAGCAAAACTCCCACTTTGTGAAAACTATGGGAATATAAGGCAAGTGATGACAAAAAATTGGATAAATGGAAAAAAAAAACCCTAAGAAAATCAAGCCTTCTTGGTTTTGTGTCCTCCAGATTAACTGTCAGTTTTTAATAAATCCATGAAAAATCACTACCTACAATTAAATTACCAAAAATCAATCTTAAATTCTCTCTGGCTCCTTTCAGAGACTCCCCAAAACGATGCAATTTAGTTCATATCTGGATGGAAAGTCCAGATCTCATGGACAACTACAGAGTCCTGCCTTACAGATGAGCTTCTCAGAGTTCATTAAAGCTGAGGGCAAAGCCTCCACCTATGGACAAAATCTGATTACCAGAATTCACTGATCTGACCTTTATCTCTCCATCATCACAATGAAGGCACTGCTCAAGTGTGTTTTGGGTCCATGAAATGCCAACCCCATTCACGACTTTGATCCTGAACATCCAAGTCCAAAGGTGTTTCCCTGCAGCCCCTGTGTTTGTCAGAGACATAGAGACACATCATCTGTGCTGGATGAGAAAAATGTACTGATAATTTAATTGTTGGTAATTTGTGTTTGCCCTCTAAGAAGGACTGTTCAGTTTCCTGTGTTCTGCATGAGGAGCTGGGAAGAAGAAGATCCAGGACAGCTGACCTGAGCAGGCCAAAGGGATGTTCCCCATCACACAACACCACTCCCAGTGTATATTATATATATTATATAAAGTGTGGGGGAGCTGGCCTAAAGGTGTCAATCACTGTTTGTGATGGTGAGTAATTGTACTGTCCATTATCTGGTTTTTGTTGTTGTTTTGGTTTTTTATTGAGTTTTATTTTTATCTCTTTCTTTAATATCTCCTCTCATCATTATTATTATTATTGTCATCATCATCATCATCATCATCATCATCATCATCATCATCATCATCATTTTGTTTTACTCCAATTATTAAATTGTTCTTTTCTCAACCTACAGGTTTTACCTTTTCCTGATTCTCCTTCCCCATCCCACTCAAATGGGATTTAGGTAGGAAATGAGCAGCTGCTGGTCCTTGGTTGTGGTCTGGAGTTTAACCTTGGTATCACAGAGGGAAAAAAAAAAACCAAAACCAAACCATAAAGAACCCATCCTAATATTTTATGGACTCTTGAGCACCAGCTTGAAAAACACAGAGATAAGGCAAAGTGTGCCAAATAAATGGTTAAATACATTGGTTAAATGTGTGTCCCACTTGGATAATTGCAGAGTTGTGCCTGCTCTTAAGGATATTTGCCTTCTTCCAGGGAATACTGATTTTGACCCAGCCAGACCATCCCTTGACACTTGGACTTTCTTGCCACAGAGATCTGCAAGAAAATCCTTGAAATCAGGAGGTGTGCAGGGCTGAAGTGGCTGTTTGAAAGGCAGAGGCATGAGAGAGCCCTGAACAGAAAAACACTGACCCTTACAGAGACACAGATTGCTACAAATTTCTCAATGTCCCAGGACCCAGCTCTGACAGAGGCTTGGTGACCCTGGTGCCATGATTTGAGTGCACTGCACATTATCAGGGAGGTGTTTGTTCCTTTGATTTGACCCTCAGGCATGACAAGCAAGAGAAAGAAAATTATTTTATTTTGAGACATCTGTTTTGAGATATTAACTAGTAAATAATGCATAAGTTGGGATGATGCTTTGGCACCACAGGGCTGTGTAGCTGATTAAAACTAATAAGAGGACCATGAAGTAATACTGAATTTTGCACTTTGTCCATTTCTGGCTAGATAGAGCTTAATAAGTCTGGGGGACTACAAACAAAGGGGAAATAGAATTTTGTTTGGGCTTTTTTTCTTTGTTTCCTTGTTTCCCCAGGGTTAGCATTTCCCTAAAGCAGTGCATGGTCATTCCCACCAGGAGATGTGAAGGTCGTGCTCTGTCTGGTAAGGAGGGAATCAGACCATGGTATGGCTAATGGAAAACAGCCCTTGGCTCAACCATCCTTCCCTCCCTTCCTGCAGTGCAGCTCAGTCATTTCTGAGTGGCTTCAGTTACCAGCAAGAATTCCAGGAAAACCTCCTCTGAGTTTGGATTATGTGGAATTTCTGTGCTACAGCTGGTGGAAGTTCAGACTCATCATTAACTCAGCTGTCCATCCACTGGGATAGAGGAAAAAGTAAGGAGAAAGCGGGAAGGAACAGCCCCACCTTCCTCTAGCCAAAATTCAAGTCAATTTTTTTACTCCATTTGTTTTGTGCAAGAATAAACTCACTCCCTTTGCAGGAATTAATTTTTTATCTCCATCTCCTGCCTTGGCAGAGGTGTTGGACTAAAGGATCTCCAAAGGTCCCTTCCAACCCTAAAAATTCAGTGATTCTATGATCTGTATTGAAGTCACCAACTGGCCCAAATGGACACAGAGTTTAATTTTGGATCATTTTTCTAGTCAGGAGGATTGAAAACTCCACCATGTTCCCTTAAGAATTTGAACTGAATGAAAACCTGGGGCAATTGTTGAGTAGAACTACAATGTTGTGTAGAACCCAGATTTGGTTGTTTCTGTGCATTTTAAAGTTGCTTTGCAAAGTTGCTGAAGTGAGCATGTCCCAAAATGTGGCTTTCATAAAGATTTTTATCTGTCTCTCTGAAGAACACATGATCATCTAATAATGGAAGATGTTGGAATCCAGGGCACAGAGAATGTCTCTCTGCCTGTTTTAAGAAACTCTGACCCTCAGCGGAACACTGCTTTTAACCTTCATTCCTGGAAAAAAAATTTACCAAGACTTTGGGATGAGTTAGAGCACAGAGGTTTGAATTAGGTAGTAGTTTGTAATAGTGGTAGTTTATCACAGAGTGAAGAATTTAAGGGTTTAGGATTTTAATATGAGAGTGAATAGGAGACAAGATGGAGGATNAGAGGATAAGCTTGTCTTCCTGGCAAAATGAGAACTCAAGGAGAGAGCAAAGAGAGGGCAGCAAAGGAAGACCAGCAGTGGAAGGTGCATTTCTAAACCAAATGGACAAAGTTGGCTTCCCCAGGGCACATCAAGGCACAGACAGGACAGAGAATGGATGAAGCTCCAAGATTTACACTCCTCATTGTAGCTGAGGGATGCCCTGATGGCCCTTAATTAGTATCCAGTAACCCCAGGGCTTTACTGGGTACTGATCAATTATTGATTTATAAGGAGAATATCTTTGCTGTGAGGGTGATGAATCATAAGAATAGAAATTCTGGATGCCCCACCCCTGGAAGTGTTCAAGGCCAGGCTGGATGAGGCTTTGAACAAACTGGTCCAGTGAGGATATCTCTGCCTATGGAAGGGGGATCTAACTTAATTAGATCATCTTTAAGGTGCCCTCCAGCACAAACCATACCGTGATTCTGTGATTCTGGGTTTTCATGATACTGTGATATGACAGTAGAAATATTAGCAAGTTCATTAACTGAACATTTCATGTCAAAAGTTCATCTTGATCCAGCAGGACATTTGATCATTGATGATGATGTTCCAAAAAGCTGGGAAATTGTCTTTTAAACCATTGGTCCATGGTGTTTCTCAGCTCAGAGACATTGCCAAATCTTGGCTGAATGGATTTCATTCAGGTATCCATAAATTCATAGAGATTGTTATGACAGAAAAAAGCTATTCAAATCCCAGATATTTCTAAAATAGGCACAGTCTCCCACCCCAGAATATTCAGTTAAATCAGCCTCTAGAGGCAGGTTTAGGGTCACAGTGAAAAGGAAGAACATCACAAATTCTTAACTCCAGTGAGACACTGATGCCATGCTAAATGATCCTTCTCTGTGATTTTTGTCCTTTATTTGTAAATAGTTGCCTTTTGCCACATTATATCAATGTTTGTAAAATCTGATGGGCTTTAAAACACTCAAAAAGGGATTAAATGAATTTAGCAGAGATCTGAGGAGTATTTAGCATTTTGTACAGACTTAATATATTCCCCTGTGTTTAGCATCTCTCACCCAATACCAATGAAGTTTCTACCAGAATTAGTAAATCTCTTTCATTTACTTACTTAGAAGAAAATATTTAATAGATGCCACAGGAATTTTGCAAATTGCTCTACTTCTGATTCTGATTAATAGGAAACCATGTCAAATGTATAAATATTTTATAGTATTAAAATATTGCTCTTTCATACTTAAATCTTGGGGATAGATTAGGCTCAGAATATTTCATTATAACTGTTTTAGTCATGCTTATTTCTTAATTTAGCTTCATATTAAGGTGAAATAGAAGCATATTTAGGATGGAAAGAAGAGTGTCATTGTCATTTTCTCTAAAGGACAAAATGGTGCCAGTCTGTAAAAGTATTTAGTCAATCTCAAGTTGTCTTGATTAGACAAAAGTCTGACAAATTATTTTAGGCTTAAGCACCTAAAATCAGAGAAGGTGGAGAACAGTCTAATAAGCTTAGTGGGAAGTGGAATATCTCCTAACTCTGACTGATGGGTGACCAGTTAGTCATTTTCTGCAATGAGTTACAATTTAAATTAAAAGCTTGTTCTTCTGGAGCTGGATTTGTTAGATTAACTGAATTATTTGAAAGATTAACTGAAATATTTTTAGAATTTTTTAAGAACGGATGCTTTTTGTCTTGGCGGTGCTTGAAGGCATTTACTTGAGTCATTTATTGCACTTATATTGATGCTGTGGGCAACATTTACTGAACTTTAGTTGAGAGAGAGAAAATTTCATCAGAGGCATCTGATTCAAGCCCAGCCTACACCTAAACAGACTCAGAATATTTATCACACATCAACTGTTTCACTGAAACAAAACTAGGAACTGCAGGAGAAATATTCGCAGCATAAAAGCTGCAACTGTAAATTGGCACATAATTATCCCCTTGTTGGTAGTCTCAGCATACAGGTGAAATTCTAACCGTGGAAATGGTCCTGAATTTTTGTCCACAACAGGCTCAGACACTTTGGTGGGGCATAAATGGGAGGTTTGATTGCTGTTGCACAAATGGAATTATTGTGAGGCTTTTTTTTTTTACATTTTCCCCCAGGATTTCCAATTTTCTTCCAAGAACAGAGAAGAAGAATGTGTTTGAGATCAGCTATAAGGCCTGGTAAATCCTGACTTACTGAAGATATCTGGTAGATTTTGACTCTTTGGGAAAACACTCAAGCAAGACCTGCTGGTTCCCTTCATGGTGAGTGGTCAGGTGCCAGCAGACATGTCCATGGTCAGTTTATTTCCAAGGAAAGGAGAGAGGAAAACACAGATCTTTCCAGCTGCTGTAATCCCTTTGAGCCTGGGAGGGTTGCAGGCAATAGTAGGATAACACACATATGGCTGCAGCCCATAAAAGTCCCCATTTGGGTATCCAGCAATTCCCAAGAAGTTGTTTAAACCTCCCCAGCCATCACGCAGGAGAGATGGGTAATTCCAGAGGGTGATTCATCCCAGTCTGAGATGGATGTCTAACATAAGTGGGATGAATTACTCAGCAGACACATTATGTCTCTTCAGAGGCACAAAGGGACTGAAATAAGTACATCACTGAAACTGCAGGGGAAAAAAACCAAAAACCTTCAACAACATTTTTAGTGTTAGAGAATCGAGGCACTGCTTTATTCTAGCCAGGACGTTCTTCTGGCCAGGATGTGCAGCAGAAATAATTTCATCCACACATTGGGCAGGTTGTGCAGAGAAAATCCTTCCATCACACATGAATTTTAGTAGGTTTTTAACAAATTTTATACAATCAAAAAATTGAGAAATTCAATGGTTTGATGTTCATTGGTCCTAAGTAGCTCAGTTCTGAGTGTTTGGTTCCTACTGGACACGGATTTCTTTGCCTCTGGTGTTAATTTGGTTCTCATTCTTCTCCCTCTTTTCCCAGACCAGGTGTCTCTGACCATGCCAGGGGTGATGTTTGGAGCTGATGTTCATTAATGGTCATTAATGTTCATTAATGGTTGTTAATGGTCGTTGCCTTTTGTGTATCTTCTGCTCCACCTCCAATCTGTCGAGATGTTCAGCTCAGGCCTCGCCTGGTGGAGCAGTCCCCTGAAAAGGAACTTCAATTCCCTTCCCCTGGCACAAAGGAAAACAAAACTGACTTAAGTTATATTAAAAAAAATTAAACTTTATATCATTTCCAACAAGTACAGAGAGTGGCCTCTGGTGGTTGAGACAAATCTGCACCCCAAAGTGTAATCAGGAACTTGGGGGCAGCAGGAAGCAGAGACACCTTACAGCATCAAACCTCACTGTTATGCAGCATTACTTACTAATTACTAATTGCAACATTACTTACTGCAGCATTACTTACTAATTACATTATTAATTACTCCAAAAAGGGCCTGCAAATCTTACACAAACATGCAATTTCAGAAATAGGTTCCCCCAGTTGATGAACAAAAGTACAAATTTACATATATGTACACAGAGGCTTTAGAAGTACATCATTAGTGTGTCAAAAATCCCTCTCCCCCCAACAAAACAATTTAATTATTCAATCTGATATCTGAAGTTTGGACATCAGGAAATCTTGTTCACCACTCTAAGGACTATTTGTGAAATCTGAGGATTGAGATCTAATCTATTCTTCTGTCACTTCCAGTTACTTACATATTTCTTTGTGTTCTCATCTAATTTCATATTAAAAAATGAATCCATTTGCTGCAAAGCCTTTCCTGCCAGCTAATGAAACAAGCTATTGTAAAGTTATCTTGCTGTTGGTCGTAAAATTCCCTTTGTTTTTGTTCTTCATTATTCACTACAGACTAAAGGATTATTCCAATATTTTACAGTCACTATCTAAAGCAGAGTGATTTGTCTGTCTCATGACATGCTATCAATCATCCAAACAGTCCAACTCCTCAGGTATTCTGTCTGAATGTGAACATAATTAGTGCAAATAAAGTTATATGGGTAAAAGTTATGTGGAGCGAATTCCAACTCCAGGTTTTATCTTTTATTTTAAAGTTAGTAGCAATATATTTCCATTTAACTATGTAAAATATATTCTGGTGGACACTTACAGTTAATGGCAATATTACACATATTTTTTTACTATGTTAACTCTTGTTATATTAAGATTAGTCACCTTGTTGCTGTGCCTGTGAAGGCATTTCTCAGATGACAGGATTATCTGATTTATCTCTAAAGTCTCTCCAATTTTAGCTGTCAGAGTCACTGAACTCATACAAACATAAATGGATTTTCTGCACTTCTTTGGCTCTAATTGCACTGGTCATCCTTGCTGCTGAATGGCTTCATCTCAGAAAATCTTTCCTGACTGTAATAGTGTGGCCTTTGAATCAGTCCTCCTGCCCACTTTTCACTCAATGCACTGTGCTTGATCCCACAAAGTCCAAAATTTGTGGTTTGAAGACAAATAGGAAACAGAAACGAATGATGAGCTTCAGATGAGACAAAAAACCACTGAAGGAAATGTGGAAACCTTTATTTCTGTGCACATCTCTGGACACCCAAACTTCTCTGGACAATCTGTGCCAGGGCATAACCATCCTTTAAATAAAAACTTTTGTACACAGATATTTGAAATGCACTTTCTATAAGCTGAGAAAATAACTTCCTTTCTTCCTTTTCCCTCTTTTGTCTAAAGCCTGTTGAATCTAGCAGCCTTTACAATTCTACATAAAGGAGTTTGGTATTGTTGCTGCTTAAATAGGAACCATTTAATCATCGACTCTATTAGGAGACTAACTGGAACTTGCTATTCTTTAATTTACTTGCAGACTTTTTGCTCTTGCTAAGTGTTTTTGGTTTAGTGTTCTGGAACTAAATCATTAGCAAATGTGCTCAGTAAGGCCTGGAGGAACAAATTACCTGTTGAGGTAATTTAAATGCTATTTTTTAATGCTTTTTATTTGTGTGTAGGAGGATGGACTAAGCTGGGGCTTTCAGGAGATTTACCTACTCCTGAAAGTGTCACTGTTTGACTGTGTGGTCCCAGATAAATTGTTTGAGCCAACATTTTCTAATTTGCATGACTAAATCAAAGTATGTAAAAAGGGCTTTGTTGTTTCAGGAGTTCAAACACTGCTGCTCTTACTTCAGTTAAAAAGTAATTAATCCAGGAAAAAAGTGTGACTTGCAGGAGAGGAGGCCAATGGTGTGATTTTTATGTCTCTGTGGGTGCCTATAGTGTATAAAGTCAGGGCACTACCAGCTGTGATTCTTTCCTAAAACCCTAAAATCTACAGGATGAGCTACACTTCGCTAATAAACATGCCCAAGTTTTAAAATATTTTTATCGCTTAAAATTCAGTCTGGACTCCATCCAAATTTTTCAGTTTTGTAGGACTGATGCAAAGCTGTTTTCTCCTGTTATTTTTCCCTGTTAGATGTAAATGAGTTTAGCATCCTTGAAGATGTTCTTGCAGACCAGAAGGACAGTGGTTCCCATGAATGCCCTACTCAGTAGTGCCAGAATTATAACTCTGTTTTGATTTCCATGCCCAAAGGATTTCAGCCAGAATAAACAAACATCTTAGAAATTTTCTGTGCTAAAACTGTGTTACAGATTCAGCTGGAGAATTTAAATGTACCCAAACCTCTTCCATCCTTTTCTTCCTGGTGTGTGCAGCCTCCTCGGCTTGTTTTCCCAGACCACAGTGATTCCATTATATTACTGTTTTCACAGCTCTGAATCCTTCAAAGACATTTAGTAAATCATAATCTCTACATGGCAAAAATGGGCTGCATTTCCGTATGAAGAGTGAAATCCACCTTAAGTACAGAAACTCATTAGACAGAGATTTAGATTTAAGATTTAGATAGGGAAAACCAATCTGATAGCACTGAATGGGCCAGTGAGGGTGTGAGACTTGTAACAGGAATGTCTTGGTGTTCTTATTTGTATTCCAGACCCGAAAACAGTTTAAGGGTTAGTTGGGTGTATTGTTATAGGCTTATCTGAGTGAAAAACAGAGGGACAGAAATAGCAGGAGATGTCCCAGAGTTCCAGGAAATAGCCTGAATAGGGGCCTCGAGGGTGCTAGACCAGTGTATTTACTGCACAGTCATAAGCCCACTCATTAAAAGGCCATTAAGCAAATTAGAAAGTGGGTAACCACTCCTCACAGCCTGTTGTTTATTTGCAGGTCAGTGTAGGCTAATAGAGCTTTTTGTTCTTTGCAAACACTTCTCACGACATTAACAGATTTCAGTAAAAATCTACTTCATTTATTACCATTTCAGGCTCACTGGAAGAGATAAATAGGACATTAAACATGTACAGAAGTTTAAATTAGCAAAATCCCATCTGTTCTCATCCTTCCTCTAGAAAAGCAGGAGCCTAGCATCCATCAGTCTTGTGGCACCAGCCAAGCAATTAAGGGTGCTGACACAGTCCTTTCGGAGTGACACGCTGGAGCTGAATGCAAAGTGAGATTTGGTGTGCACTGCACGCTCTGGGGAAAGGGGATGAAAATCCCACAGCCTTTTTTCAGCCCTTTTCCACCTCAATAGAGCGTTGAAATGGCATTTCGGAGGCAAGGAAGAAAGTTGGCTCACCCCAAAAACCCAAAATTACCCGGTTTTATAGCTGAAGACAACTCTGCTGCAATAATAATGACTTTTCTATGGAGACATAATTGTGGGGTAAAGTAGTTAATATTCCTGACATTACCAACCACACACCAAAATTAACATATGAATGAAACCCATGTGTCAGGTATCACATATGGAGGAGGACTCAGGACTGAAACTGCTGCAGGAATGGTTTTAAGATGGGCTTTGACAATAATTTACTGCAAACCCAGCAGTCCTTAGAGGGATTATGCAAGATTTGAGCACGCAGAGAAATCTCAAGAAAAATAAACCATGTCCACGGTGTCAGACCCTCGTTGGCTCAGTTTTCCTGACAGCTGGGAACTGGGATTGACAATCAGCACCTTTCCAGTACTTGATACAGTCTCAGGAGCTGAACTTGAACAGCTCAAGTGCTAATATATTTCCTTTCAGTCAGGCAACACATAATGTCATGTAAAATTATGATTTCTCAAAATGGGAGCCTCTATTTCACTTTCTATAGAAATTTTGATGTATTCAATTAAATAGTCTGTTCCTAAGAACAGGATTATGGATCCTAATGCGACTCTGTTAAGAAATAAATTATATCAAGATGATCTGATTTGCATAGATCAGATTTGATTTAGATATTTTACTTCCTCCAATGTTTTGAGGGAGGACTCAAAATCTAGCAGGTCATCTCTGTCAGAGATTTGCATGCATTTCTCAGAGGATGAATTAAATTATAAATCTTTATGTATTAGGACAAAATAAGAGGAGATAACCTTGAGGTAGGACAGGCTTAAAAGCAGGAGAGGACTGGGAGGGTCTGGGGGAGATGGGCCTGGTGTAGATCACAATAAGTTTCATGAGCAACTGCAGTTACAGGACACAAGAAATGGCTTCAAATTGAAAGACAGTTGGTTTAGGTCAGATGTTAGGGAGAAATTCTTCTCTGTGAGGGTGGTGAGATCCTGGCACAGGCTGCCCATAGAAGCTGTGGCTGCCCCCTCCCTGGATGTACCTAAAAATTGAAGATGACACCTGCAACATTTGAAATATCTGGTGTTTTTTTTTTGTTGTTTTGTTTTGTTCTTCACAAAAATAAATTTAATAATAGGCCCATTGTAAAGGAATGTCAAGGTCAATAGTCAGGGATTTAGCAGCTGTCAGTACCCCAATTAGTTGTGCTGTTATAGTATTTTTTTCTTCTGAATCTCTTTCATGATTTCCTCAACAACACAGTCAAGATGTTGCTTCACTCTCTCCAGTGCTTTCTAAAAAAAGGAAAGTTGGAAACAGAGGAACCTCTGACTGTTTCCAGATCTTCTCTCCTGACTCACATGAAAAAATTATAATTCTGCTATTTGGATCTTTTCCCCTCCAGAAATTCCAACTATTTTACAGTCCAGCAAAGAGGGAAACAGTTCCTCTTTAAAAACCACCAATGGAAAAGTCAAAATTTCATTGACCAAAACTGCTTTGGGCCACATTTGAATTACCATTCAACAGAATGATTGTTTCAGCCATGATATAAGAGGAAGGTGGTGAGTAAATCAGGCTGGCTTGGTACTTAGGTCAGACAAGCTTTGGTTCCCTGCAGAGGAAAGAAAATGTGAGAGAGAAATAGGCATTTCATTAAAGAAGCATGGAAGAATTGTAATTTTTTTAACTTCATCCCATAGTAAATAATAGGAAAATATCCATAATTCTTATTAAGTGGCACATTTAACTTCCATGTTTTTTCTTCTTGGATAGATTGGAGAGAAACCAACATCATTATGGGAAGTGGGAGATCCAAAACCTTCAGTCATGCTCTGACAAAAGATGTGACAATACCTCTGATGAAGGAGAAGGTGGAATCCATTTATTGAAACCTTTCTACATCTGAACAAATCACCCACAGCTACCTTTACTGCCACTGAAGAGCTGGAGTTTAAATCAGTTGTGGAAGCTCTGGCACCTGGTAATAACGCCTTAAGGGACCTGAGACCTCAGACTCATAAAACACCAGACCTTTAAGAGACCCAAGCTCTTTTGGACCACCAAATAGACCCCCAGAGGGATATTCCAGGGCATCTCCAGCTGCACTGAGGTTTTTGTTGAGCTGCCTTTGGTGAGGTTATGCACAACAGAATCGATAGACTTGATGTGTAATTCGAGTCTCCTAAGGCAGGAAGTGAATCAGAGGAATTGTGCTCCCGCCATTGTGTGGACACAATGTCCTCCAGCTACAGCAGAATCTCAAATAACTTGGCTCAGCACAGACACCTACCCTGCAGGCATCTGGATTTAGTGTGGATGAATCCTGCTAGGATTGAATTCAGGCACTTTGGATGTCTCCTGCTGAGCGATGGTGGCACGGGGAGCTCAGCTCTAACACCACCACCCTGGCTCTGCCTGCTGATATTGGGCTCCTTTGTTTTTGTTATTGCCTGTTATCCTTGGTGGATATCCTGTGATTAAAATGGAAAAGTGTAACTGCTGCTGTGATTAACTTTTCCAGTCCTAAGGTTTGGCTCATCAGCATCAGTTTTTCTGCCAGCCCCAAGCAAATATTAAAGGCATGCTGGAAATGATGACATACCCCATAAAATACTGGGCTTCTGTTTCATATAAACCACATCTGAATTGAAAATATTGGTCTTCTTAGATAGGCACTATATTTCTTCCCTCTGCCTTGCCACAAGCAGGCTCAGGGAGATAATGACCCTGGCCTTAGAAGGCCACATTATTCACCTTGAACAGTAGCAAGTAATGCAGTCTCAGGTTGCTAACAGTACTTTTTCCCAGGCTGAAATTACCTGGCAAACATAGATGGATGAGCAAATGGTCTTCAGCAAGAATTGATTCTCCCTCCTGGAGTTTTGCATATTTGTGTCTTTGTGTGTTTGACTCTTCCTTCTTCCCGCTGATTACGGAAAAAAACCTTTTTTCCTCCACACAATAGCACAGTTCTGCAATGAACTGAAAGATGGATACCTAATGTAAGATGAATGCAATGCTAAAGGGAAAAACCTTCTGATTATTTTGTGGAAGAAGAGAGAAATGATTGAGAGGGTCACAGTCCCTCGTCTATTCCCCTAGAGCAGGTTCAGAAATCCATGCTCCCTTACATCATTTGAATGCATTTTTTCCAAGACTTTTTCTGGTATTCCCACACACTTATAAAACCCAGAGCAAGAACCAAAGCAGTAAATAGTGCTGAAGAGCAAGTTTGGAAGGGGATGCAAACTTGAGAATTTCATAATTTGCAGGCACTCTACATTCCTGTGGGTGCACCTCAAGCACACAGACTGTTCTTTGGAAGAGTCAGGGCCTGAGGAAGTGATAATAATAATAATAATA
>VWZP01007242.1:8639-33536 GCA_013396995.1 Dicaeum eximium
CACCATCACAGCCACCACGTCACCATCACAGCCACCATGGCACTGTCACAGCCACCATGGCATTGTCACTATGCCACCATCACAGCCATCGTGGCAGTGTGACAGCCACCATGTCACCATGACAGCCACCATGGCACCGTCACAGCCCTTGTGGCACCGTCACAGCCACCGTGGCACCATCACAGCCACCACAGCACTGTCACAGCCCCCATGGCACAGCCACTGCGCCACCATCACAGCCACCACGCCACCATCACAGCCACCATGGCACCATCACAGCCACCACAGCACTGTCAGAGTCATCATGGTGTCACCACAGTCATCATGGCACCGTCACAGCCATTGTGGCACCACCACAGCCACCGTGGCACTGTGTCAGCCCCATGGGAAGGCAGCTGCCCCTCCTGGCCCCTCCTGGCCCCAGGAATGGTTTCCCTGGCCCAGCACACGCCGAGACTCGTCACAGACCACGACCAGAATCGAGTCCCACATCAATAAACGCTGCCCAGGATGCTGTGGCACATCTTGCCCCTCAAGCCCAATTTCTCGTTTCTTCAAGGTTTCGTGCATTTACCATGGGAATCAATCAGAAAAAAAAAAACCCTCATGTTTTATTATGGAGTGNCTGTGGCCACGGCTACACCCAGAGGGACAAACAGTGCCAGGCTGGATTAAAGCTTCCAGAAATTTGCCAAAGTCTGTTGGTTTTTTGTTCTTTTCTGTTGTATATATATATATATACATAAATTTTTATTGGGGAGGACATTGCAACGGAAATGGGATTTTTATCGATTCCTCATTCCCTGAAGGAGCTGTAATCCCTCTCCAACTGCGTCCAGCAGCTGCAGAGCTCATTCCAGGCACCAAACCAAGCACTGGAGGAAACAGGGACACGCTCAGGGGTTCGAGTTGTAGATAATAGAATTCTTTGGGCTGGGGGGACGTTAAAATTCCTCCTGTTCCACCCTGTGCCGTGGGCAGGGACACCTTCCACGATCCCAGGGTGCTCCAAGCCAGCCCAGCCTGGCCTTGGGCACCTCCAGGCTGGGGCAGCATCTCCCATCCAAGGTTTGCATGGTGCCCGTGGCTGGGCAGTGCCACCACTGTCTCCTCAAAAAATAATTATATTTTACTTCTTATTACAACTTATTATATTGTATTTTATATATATACTTCTTATACTACTTATTACAAAATAATTATACTTCTACTAAAGGTTAAAGGTTTAATTGTCCAGCCTGGCCTTGGACATTCCCAAGAAGGGAAGCAGCAATGGCACAACAGGCTGTGTTTCCTTTGGCCTGTTTGTTTTGCACCATTGGAGACTCACACTCGTGAGTCTGCTCCTGTAATTGCTCCTGCTGATGAATCTGCGTTGTTTAATTAGGGCTGTGCATGGAGCTCATTGTTAATAGATAATTGCCGATTTGCTGCTATCAATTCTTCCTCAAGAAAAGACTTGTCTGTCCCCAGGAGCAGGGAATCCTCCCCAAGGTGGGAATTGTGGACGGATTTGCTGCTGCCATGCACAATTCCTTGGTGCCCAGAGCAGTAAAGGACAAATCTTGTGTTTATCAGCTCCCTTAGCAGCAGGGTAATCACAGAACCACGGACTGACTGGGATTGGAAGGGAACTTTAAAGGTTCCAGCCATGGGTGGGGACAATTCCACGGGTCCAGGCTGTTCCAAACCCCATCCACCGTGGCCTGGAACGCTCCCATGGATGGCCCATCCACTTAAACCCGCAGTCATTTAGAGCCGAGCTTAACCACTGCTCTCTCTTTTGGTGCTGCCCAAAAAACCCGGCTCACCGTGTGCACCACACACCCCACGCTCCAACCGAGGGGGTTTTGAACAGGGCTGGCTTTTCCCCAGGGCGGGTCCCTCGTCCCTCCCCGCGGCACCGGAACCCGCGGGCGGAGAACTTACTGTGAGAAGGAGGAATCCACGCTGAAATCCTCGGCGTGAGCCCTAAGAGCGAGAGCAGCACACGGGGTGAGGGAGTGCCCAGCCCTGCCTCCAAACCAGCCCCACAGGGCTGTTCTACCAGGGCTGTCCCTCCAAACCAGCCCCACAGGGCTGTCCCACCAGGGCTGTCCCTCCAGGGCTGTCCCTCCAAACCAGCCCCACAGGGCTGTTCTACCAGGGCTGTCCCTCCAAACCAGCCCCACAGGGCTGTTCTACCAGGGCTGTCCCTCCAAACCAGCCCCACAGGGCTGTCCCACCAGGGCTGTCCCTCCAAACCAGCCCCACAGGGCTGTCCCACCAGGGCTGTCCCTCCAGGGCTGTCCTACCAGGGCTGTCCCACCAGGGATGTCCCACCAGGGATGTCCCACCAGGGCTGTCCCTCCAAACCAGCCCCACAGGGCTGTCCCACCAGGGCTGTCCTACCAGGGCTGTCCCTCCAGGGCTGTCCCACCGGCAGTGCCAGCACCAGAGGGACCAGAGGCCACCAAGTGCCCGGCCAGGGTCACACCACACCTGGCACGTGTCCCTGCTCAGCTCCCAGCGATGCTCTGCTGGCTTTGCCAATTACAGCCCCTTCAAGGGCTCAGCTCCATGGGTAAAAACTGGTTTTATGGCTGTTTTATGGTTTTTATTTTTTGAAATGAGTCTCACAAACTGCGTCGCTGCTCTGCCTCTAATCGATGCCACAGAGAAATTAGGCTGTGAAGGGTTGGTGCTGTCAGGAGCTCTGCATTGTGCCTCTCCTGGGCTGGCTTTACAGACGTGAGTGATGAGCAGAGAAGGGAAAAGAAAAGAGAATAAAACATAAACCAAAAATAAAATCAAATAACAGAGAGGAACGATGAGGGTGATGAGGGGTTCAAGGCAAAAGGAAAAAGAACACAGAGAAAAATTAGAGTGGGTGGGAGGCAAGGAGCCTGTGCTCGTGTACTGTACTTCCCACAGACAGACAGACAGACAGCACAGGGATATCAAACACAGCAAAGCAAAAATCCCCTCGTGAAAATGGTGCTGTCATCAAGAACCCCTGGGCTGGCCCTGGGTCCCCATCATTACCTGAGCCTGAGCCCTTCCTGTTCCAGCAGTGCCCTCTCTCCTTCCCTGATTCACTGCGAGCCAGAGACACCGAGAAATATCACCAAAGCCAAGGGGGCCGCTGCAGACCATAAAGATTTTTCTTGCGTTTTGCTTTTGCTTTACAAGTCCGCAGCACTCCGGCACAGTTCGAACTAAATAAAAGCAATAAATTCACATTTCAGCAGGAGTGCGAGCCAGAAGGCAGCTGATCCATCCCTCAGCTGCGAGGAGCAGCTTCCCTGGGACAGGATTTATTCTGCTCCTGCTCCTGGGCTCTGCTCTGTGCAGAGGCTGGGGAGGAGCTCACTGCTCCTTCCTCTATCCCAGGTTGATCCAAGCCCTGTCCAGCCTGGCCTTGGACATTCCCAGGGATGTCCAGGGCCTCCCCACCCTCACAGGGAAGGATTTCTCCCCAGTATTTAATCCAGCCTTGCTTTCTGTCAGTGTGAAGCCATTCCCCCTTGTCCTGTCACTCCAGGCCCTCATCCAAAATCCTTCTCCAGCTCTTTTGGAGCCCCTTTAGGTACTGGAGGGTGCTGTAGGATCTCCCCAGAGCCTTTTCTTCTCTGGGCTCAGCCCCTGCCATCTTCCCCCGTTCCCTGCTCATTCCCAGCTTTCTCCTGCAACCCTCCCGGAGCATTAAGTTAATTCACACCAAAGTGTGAATTAACACTCTTGTGTTAATTCAAAGTGTGAATTAACATCTCTCGTGCCATCTCTCACAGCAAGAACAAGCCCTGGGGTGGCTCTGCAGCTGAGCTGTGCCTCGGGGCAGCCCTGGCATTTATTCCTGCCCAGCATCCCGGAGCAGAGCCTCGGGAAGGAGCCGGCTCAGGCTCCCTCCAGATAAATTGGATTATCCCAGGTAGCAGCAGGAGCTGCTCGGGCCCCTCCGCCTGTTTGGTTTTGAGCTGTGCCTTTGCTGCCTCACAGAGATGTTTGTGGGGAAAGAATCAGCAAATGATTTGGTTTTCTCCTAATCTGGTGCCAGCTGGCAGCCGGGAAGAGTGGAGGAACAGGAGGTAATTCCTGCTAATTCCAGCTGCAGAGCAGTGCAGGAACAGGAGCTAATTCCAGCTGCAGAACAACCCCCCTGAAAGCCAAGCAGCAAAGGCACAAAACCACACGGATCAGCGGGGTCCTGCAGAACCTGGGGTGAGCCAGGGAGATTCCCAGGATTCCTTCCCCTAAAGCCACGGGCTCAGGAGGAGAATGAACACCTCGCTCACGTGGAGGCACCACGGACAAAAGGGATTCCAAAGTCATGGACAGACATCAACCTCCCCAAATGTGGCTTTGGCCACTCTGTGCCATGGTTAAAGCACATGCTACAAAATAACCTCTTTTTTTTGTTTGTTTGTTTGTTTTGTTTTTGTTTTTGTTTTTTTTTGTTACAAAAAGGTGCTTTTGGGTCCCAAATGAGTGACCTTTGTTGTGCTGGTCACAGAGGGAAGAAGTGATTTGAATTATCCCACTGAAATCTCTCCTTCTTCTCACCAGGCACCCAAATTCTCACCAACAGCCCAATTTCTGAGAAAATATGGAGATTTCTCTAAGGAAACTAAAAGTCATTCCAAATCTCATCTGGAAAACAGCTGCTTTCCAGATCCCAAAAACGCTTTAACAGTGATTTACAACATACAGAACTTAAGCCACTTAATGGAGTCAGAAAGGTTACTCTGGCTTTTAATGTGTTTTAGATAATCTACTTCAAATTGACCTTTTTCTTTCACCCAGGTCTGGCTCCACGAGGGCAGACAAACCTCAGCTCATCTCATCCTGAGGAAAACAACGGCGGCAGAGGCAGGGAAAGGACCTTGGCTCCCCTCCAGGATCCGGGGGCTGGGAGAGCAGAGCTGACCCCAGCCGGGGCAAGCTGAGGCCCCTGGGTGCTTGCCAAGCATGACCACCATGCCGAGCTGCTGGCTGGCACAGGCAGCACCTCCCAGACAGGAGAGCAGAGCAGGGAAGGGTGGGAGAAAGGAGAGGAGCAGAGAGGGAAGGAACTTCTTGGCTGCTTCTGCCCCCACCTTTCAAGCTCCAGCCCCTGACAAGAGGGGAAGGTTTTATTAGAAGGTGAGGAGACAAAGGCACGTTTATTATTAGAACAAAGCCATGATAAAGCTCGATTATGTAAAAGAGAGAGCAATCACCTGCCCACCCGTGCTGCAGGCAGCTCCTCGGCTGAGCAGCACCTTCCACCTCACCCTGCCTCCTCAGCTCTGGCTCCAACACCTCCCTGAGCTGGGCAGGGATGTGCACAGCACCCCTGGGCTCCGGCACCCCGAGAATTGGGGCAGCAGAATCAGTTCCCTTCTCCCCAGGGGGAAGGCAGCCGGCCCCAAGCCCCAGCTCTCCTCCAGATCTGGGGTCTGGGTGGCGTTCAGCTCGTGTGCCTCATGCAGGGAATTTGAGGCTGAATGCTGTGTTTGAAGTGCTCCAGGATGCTCAGAGGGACAGAGCACAGCAGCAGCTCAGCCCAGCTCACACTGGGACCTGCTCCCTCCCAGCCAACTCCGCGCCTTCGCCGCTGTGTCCCGAATTTTTGGTAAGTGGAGAACATTAAGAATTCACTTCTGGTGGTGCATTTCCTATTCAATTTACAGTCATCATTTCCAAACAAACAAACAAACAAACAAACAAATTCATGCCTTGGCTTGGAGCCTCAGGAAGTTACAGACACAAGTAATGGCCTGCCAACACCGCTCTTGGCTTCAGGTTGCTTTAATAACCACTTGCAAGGCTCGGAGGCATTTTGTGACCGAGGTGGAAAGGAATTAAACCTGATGACTTTTTTCTCTGTCTCTGGGAAGGATTTAATGCCTGTTCACCCTGATCTCAAAATGCCTTCCACACAGGGTCAGGGCAGGGGGGTGAGGATGAGCCAAGCAAGGTGAGTGCCTGGGGAGGCTTCCCAGAGCAGCGTTCATCCTCCAGAGACGGGAGCTGCACCACGGCTCCTACCACACTGACAGTGAGAAACTCAGCCCAAAATAGCCTGATGTGAGAAGGACAGATGGGAGGAGATGAAAAAAGAAAGAAAAGAGGGGGAGAAGGAGCGAGCAAGAGGAAGGGAAAGGCGAGGGGAAGAGGCACAAGTCTGCTCACACACCCGTGTGAGAGGGGAGGGGAGGGAAGGGCAGCTCCCTGTCCCTGCTGAGGGACAGAGCTGGGATGGCCCCAGAGAAGGGGCTTGAGCCTCCCCCACCCCTGGTGGGGAGGAACTCAGCCAGCTGTGCTGGTGGGCACCTGGAAAAGCCACCAGCAGCTCCAGGCATTGCAGAGGTGCCACAGGGACAGGATGAGCCACAGGGATGGGCTGTGCCACCAGGACAGGCTGTGCCACAGGGACAAGGGGTGCCACAGGGACAGGGATGGGCTGTGCCACAGGGACGGGATGTACCACAGGGTCAGGCTGTGCCACCAGGACAGGCTGTGCCACCAGGACAGGCTGTGCCACAGGGATGGCTGTGCCACAGGGACACGGATGGGCTGTGCCACCAGGACAGGCTGTGCCACAGGGATGGGATGAGCCACCAGGACAGGCTGTGGGACAGGGATGGCTGTGCCACCAGGACAGGCTGTGCCACAGGGTCGGGCTGTGCCACCGCTGGCACCGGAGCGGCCGCAGGGGCAGGAGCAGCTCCCCGGGTGCTGCTTTAATCCCAGGAGTACTTTTCCTTGGCATTCCTCTGCCAAAGCCGTATCCCAGCTCTAGCACACAAAGTCTGGGCAGAGGCAGGCGCGGTGCCAGAGCCGCAGCAGCGCTGGCTGCAGCCGGACAGGCCGTTCCCAGCCCAGGGTCCAGCCCGGCCTCTGGGCACCTTCCAGAAAGTTGTGCCTCTCCCAGAATCAGCCACAGGTTGGAAAGGACCTCTAAGGCCATCAAATCCATCACCAAACCAAACCCCCAGCACGGCCAAGCCCACCGCCAAGCCATGTCCACAAACACCGCAGCCACACATCATCCAGATCCCTCCAGGGATGGGGACTCCGCCTATGCCAGGGCTGGACCACGCTTTTGGTAAAGAAATTCTGCCCCAAATCCAACCTAAATCTCCCCTGGCACAACTTGAAGCCATTTCCTCTTGCCCTAGTGATTGTTGCTTGGAAGAAGAGACCGATCCCACCTGGCTCCAAGGTAGAGGGAGAGGGCAGGCACTGCCAAGCCCGGGCTAAAAGGCCCTGCAGGTGCTCAGGCTGCTCTGACTTTGCTGATGAGCTAAATGAGTCCCTGCAGTCCTGACAAAGACTGATCCTCCTAGGGGAAGGAGTGTGGAGAGGTTTAGAGGTGGGATATGAGACCCTGATGTGCCACAGACCCTCCTGGCCCCCTCAGAGGGTGCCACTGTCACAGCGAGCAGGAAAGCCTCCCCTGAGGGAGGAACACACCAATCCTGTGCCCTGACAGGACCTGATGGGACCTGGTGGGAATGAGGATCCAAAAATAAGCGGAGCAGAAGCCCAAGTGTGGCATCCTTGGGTGAGGATCGTGTCTGCCTGTCAGGGCTATGTAGGGCACCGAGATCCTGAGCCCTGCTGGCAGCTCCCAGGAGCCGTGGAAGGAGAGCTCAGCACTTCCAAAGCTCAGCACCCACAAAGCTCAGCACTCCCAAACCTCAGCACCCCCAAACCTCAGCACTTCCAAAGCTCAGCACCCCCAAATCTCAGCACTCCCAAATCTCAGCACCCCCAAATCTCAGCACTTCCAAAGCTCAGCACTCCCAAACCTCAGCACTCCCAAACCTCAGCACCCCCAAATCTCAGCACTTCCAAAGCTCAGCACCCCCAAATCTCAGCACTCCCAAAGCTCAGCACTCCCAAACCTCAGCACTCCCAAACCCCAGCCTACTCCCCCCAGCACCCACAGGGCAAACATTTCTGCCAGAGTGGGCCCAGGGTTTGAGAATTGGTCTGGGATGTCCCTGGCACAGCATTTCACCACCTGACCCAGAGCTGAGGCAGCAAACCAGCAAATGGCATTTCCTGAGGATGGAGAGAGGGCTCTGAAAGGTCTCTGCTGGAAAAAGCTTTTGTCAAAGAAATGTCAAAAATAAATAAATGGACTCCTTGTCCCTGCAGGAGGGAATTCAGCAGCACAGCAATGGTTCAGCAGGGAATTGTGTCCTGTGGGGAGCATCACCTGGAGAGCTCCTGCAAGCACTGAGTGCCTGAAGTGCCTTCACTGGCCAGACTGGGCCTTTCTGTGGTTCATTTGTGTGCAAGTGTCAGGCAAAAAAAGCACATTTAGCAAGCCCTGTTTGTTAATACCAGTCTGCCCTGAGGGGGAACAAACAGCCATCGGTCAGGAATTCTATTTTCAGACACATTTGGGTGAATTCCTCACTCTCTGGAATGCTTCATCTCCAAGAACCTGGCATTAAACTCGGCCTAGCAGAGTGCTGCTCTTCCCCACTGAGGAGACTCCAGCCACCTTGTTGAGTGTAACAGGGCTGCAGCAGAGTCCCATTTATTCCTGCCAAAAATACCTCAAACGGAGACGAGGCACGGCTGGGGGGGTGCAGCCTGAGGGAGAAGGAAAGGGAGGGGAGGATCCAGCTGCTGCCCAAGCTGGGGATGGCAGAGGAGCAGCCAGGCTCCTCTGGGACACACAGCACAAGGACAAGCAGGAACAGGTACAAGATGCAGCAAGGGGAAAATTATTCACCCTGAGAACGATCAAACCCTGCACCCAGCACCCAAAGAAGCTGACAAGTGTCCAGTGAGATGTTCAAAACCCAGCAGGACTCATCCTGAGCCAGCTGGGACAGCTTTAAAGCCAGTCCAGCTTTGGAGCAGAGCCCTCCAGTCCTCTCCAAGCCCAGCTCTTCTGCAATGCTAATCTTCCTCCCAAACCTTCACAATTCTGCTACCAGCAGCTCAACAAACACAACTGAAGGAGCTGAGGAGGGGCCCACGGGGCAGGGAGGGGACGCAGAGCCCTGCCAAGGCCTGGGGCAGGATGTCCAAAGCAGCCACCAAACGGGAATGTTTGCAACCCCTCCGGGATCCCAGTGTGCCCTGGGACAGGCAGTGGTCAGAGCTTCCTCTGCTTCCAGCAGAGCTGCACAAACAGGACATGGTTATCTGGTAAAAACCTTTGTTTGTGTTTTTAAACCCACACCTCGGGTGCTGCAGGGAGATCAGGGCTCCGTGAGCCGGGACCAAACAGATGTTTGCATGTCCTGCCTCTGCCAGCAGCTCCTTCCCGAGCACAGAGCGCTCCTCTGCTCCCCTCCACACCTTTCCCTTTCCAACCCCCCAGCACGAGGGACGAACCTGGCCTGCAGGGAGGACACTCAGCCTCTCCTGGCTGGTTCCAGTCGCTCTCACCTGGTGCCAGGGGTGCCTCAGTGCCCAGCAGCTGAGCCTGCCCTCCCTGGCACGGCCAGCAGGCTCCCAGTTCCACCCATCTCAGCAATCCCTGGCTCACAGAAATAGCTCCAAGCCTCTTTGGAGGAGGACACCTCCACATGGGCAGCCTGGGCTGGTCCCATCCCACCTGCAGGTCACCAGACATGGGAAAATATCCCTGTCCTGGATGGCCAGGGCAGTCCTGAATTCCCCTTTTTACCCCCAAGCTGTGGAGTGGCTTTCCTTGAGACGAATTCAAATCCTTTCCTCCTGTTTTGACTGGGAGCCCCTAAAAGCTTTGAGATGCTGCAGTGACTCAGAGTGAGGAGGTAAATAAAGTAGGTGAGAATAGATTTCAGGAGGAATCATTTGCATCCTGAGAACACCCTGCAACACACATCTCCTTCCACCATCACCTGGAAATCCTCTCCCAGCTCCCAGGGACAATTGTCAGCGCTAACTCGGTGACGCTGCTTGAGCCCGGCTTTGGGAGACACAAAGCATCTCAAACTCCCTGTTCAGCACTCCCAAACAAATCTCCCTGCCTTTGTTGCAGCAGTGGGAGAGAAGTGCAGAAATCTCGGCCTTTATTGCCAACTCATGGTCGGGAAGCAGCGCCCAGGGCAGGAGGAGATCCTGGCAGTCGGGAATCCAGACACTGCCCGCTGCCACAGGGGTGCCAAAGTGTCCTACCAACTTCTCTGCCTCACAGCAGCACTCTCTTACAACAAGACTGCGGCAAATCACTTTAAAAAATTCCTGTGAAACCCAGGGAATTGGGTCTTTATACAGCCCTGAGGCACCTTCTCTCGGGGGTGCACCAAAACACCACAGAGATGCGATTTTTGGAGCTGCTGCCCTCCAGACCCAATAGTGCCTTGCAGCATCCCTACTTTATGCTGTGCTCCCACAAAAGAGAAGGAGGATCACCCTTGGGATGAAGGTTTGGCCCCCTGGACTTGGGCAGGAACCCCCCGAGCCCCTGGGTGAGGAGAAGCCCCTCTTGCATGGCTGATCACGCTGCTCAGTGGAATGGGTTTGTAGCAATCTCCCAGCTGTGTTTTTCTGGCCCCTACACATCTGGTTTGACCCCTGACCCTGTCCTGAGGGGACACCACCAGAACCTGGAAGAGCGCAGAGAAGAAGCAGTCTGGCTCCAAAGGCTTTGCCCACGGTGGTGCTCAGGGTGTGCCAAAATTCAGGAACCACCAGGACAGGTCCAGCTTTGGTGTCATTTTGCAGCAACGAAAGCAAGGCACAAAACCAGACCACAAACAGCCTGACCAGCACTGGGAGCAGACCCAGACCGTCAGAACATTCTGAGACCACACCAGCTGCAGGGATGTAGTCCCACTGCACCCCATTCTCAGCCTGCACACGTGTAAGCCTGGCAGAGTCAGAGGCAGCTCCCCCCAGCTCCCGGTGTTTGCTCACAGAGCCCTGGCACCGGTGCCATCTGGAGCGCTGGCACACCTCGCCAGGGACACGCACTCCCGGTGTCCCAGTGCTCCAGGACTCTGCCTCCCAGACCTGGAGACTGGACTATGTGCCCGGCACGGCTCGGCACCGGCAGCAGCCGCGCCGGCGCTCCCCGGCACACACCTCCCTCCTCGGCTTCCCCGGCGGCCACCACAGCTGCTGGCCCTGGCTCCGTGCCACCCTGCCCCCAGATATGCCCAGAGGCAGAAGCTGAGGCATTAATTTATTCCAGCCTAAAGCCAAACAAGTAAAATTCCCCCTGAGCAGGAGCTTTCCTGGCATTTGCACCAAATGCCATCCTAGGAGCCAGTACACAGACACAGGTGAGGAGCAGGGATGGGCTGAAGGGCCGGGTAGATGGCGGAAAAGAACGAAACAGAAAATGGAACGAACAGAACAAGAACTGAATTAGCAGCGTTTGCATCCTCATGTAACTAGGGGACCTGGCTCCTTCTGAATCACTGAAATCCCAGAGCAGCGCCGAGCGTTCCCATCCTCCTGAAAAAAACAGCTCCTTCCTCTCTCTACACTCAGCTCTGTGCTTGCAGGAAGGCTGCAGCATTTCCAACGGCAGCCTTTTTTTTTTTTTTTATTGCAGTTACAAATAAATTGTTGCTCAGATGGAGGACTGAGCATCTCTCCTGCCACACAAACATGGTGTTTATGTACAGTGCCTACCGTGGCGTTAGCAGTGTAGATAAGCGTGGGGGTTATACCGCACAGGGAAGGTGCAGTGCAAGTTAACAGTGGTGTGTGGCAGCCCCACGGTCTCAGGCTGCCATTCAGACAAGCTTTAGGCATATTAAAAAAAAATAATAAATCAAGAAGCACCTATAAAAAATTTAAAGGAACTGGTTTCCTTCTGCCCCAGCTCCCTATTTCATAACACAACTTTAGAGCTGGCGTGGCTCTTTAACACAGCCCTGCGAAGGATTGATCCACCACCCCTCCAGCCCGTGGAGGCACTAATCCTTTCCCTCTCATTTAAAAGATAAAAGGCGCTGCCTCCCCCGCCCAGGCTGCCCAGCAGCACCGCAGTCCTGCAATACCTTTGTCCGACATCGCTCCCCATGGATCCCATCCTCCGCGACGGTAACAAGGGGCTCACCCCGTGGGCATCTTCTGTGGTCGCTGCTGGGACGGTTTTGACGTGGGAATTGCTCTCGGAAGGGGAATTCTTCAGCTTGGCTCTTGCCATCCTGCCAGCCTCTGCTGGCTCTGTGAGTGGCTCCTCTTTCCCCCCTGAACTCTCCCGTACATAGCAATCCTCGCCGCAATCAGTTTAGAGCTGTCGGCACGTACCATCTCCTTCCTTCTTCCCTCTCCCCAGTCACGGCTGCTCAGTGGAACAATCCTGCCCTCAACATTTATTTTGGTAGTGAGGGGAGTCAAGGCAAACTCTCTGGCCTTGCTGCTGCTGCTGCTGCAACAAATTTGGTGCAAAACCACCGAGGAAACGTCCACGATGCAGAAATCTCTGAAAGGGCTTTGTTTGCTAAATAATGAAATTATTTAGCCTGACTCTGTCAAAAGAAGGATTGCACTGCTCTTATCACCACAGGCAGGGCAGGGGCTGAAGGATTATTTTTTTTCCCCATCGCTGTTTTTCGGTAGCAAACACGAGGAGGAGGAGGAGGAAGCTATTTTATCTCATTCCTCTGTGCACAGAGCAGCGTGCGGACTGCGTGCCAGGGAACAGACTCAGCAGGTTTGGCTCTCTCAGACTCAAAGCAGCAGAGCTCAGCCCCCTCCTGAATGCACCCGCTGTGAACCCAGCAGGGAGGAACTCACTGCTGCTCCCTCGGAGCGCCCAGCAGGGCTCAGCTCCTGCTCACCTGGCCAGGCAGGGGCATGTCACCTGTCCCAGCGTGACCCACGCTCCCCTCGTCAGGTGACAGCAAAAGCTGCTACTCCTTCAGCACTCTGGGCATCGATTTCTCAAGATACCCCACAGAAAAGGGAGCTCAGTGTGGCCAGGGGAGCTGGAGATCACACCCGAGTGCACAGGTGGGACTGGGGGGAAAGGGTTGTGTATCCTTCCCTATTTTGGGAATTCCACCAGTCCAGAGCTGCTCCTGCTTGTGTTTGATGGCAGCCAGGAGCAAAAATCATCCTGAGGGTGCCGCAGCCCGGGTGGGGCACAGGGCTCAGCACCACGGACAGCAGCGTCACCGCGGCGTGGCAATGTCACCCAGCTCCTGCCGTGTCACCCCAACGTGCCAAGGCCACCCCAAGCCATGCCAACACATCACACAGTGCTGCCCCACGGCCCAGCCCCACTGGAGGCTGGAAATAAAGAATAAATTCACTGATGGTCACCACACCACGACCTAAAGCAATGCCAATAATCAGGCCCCACCACAGGATTCCTTTAAATCCTGTTTTTGTACAGAAAGTCAAGGTATTGACTGGCAGAGTCTTGCCAGAGCCTGGGAGCTGTAGCTGTGAGAAGGCTGACAGGGAGAGCAGGGCAGGAATGGGAATTCTGGGGCACTCTCCTTTCAGAATGAAAAGCTGACAATTCCCTTCAGCACAGCTCCGTGCCCTAACCAGACCTTCCACCCCCTGCCAGGCTGTCAGAATACCCAGAATCACCGTCCTGTGCCAAATTCTGGGAAGAAAAGGCCGGTCTTTTCCTTCCTCCCCCTGCCAGGAGCTGTCAGGCAGGCTGAGCTCTGCCCTCTGCTCTTCCCCAGACATCAGCACCCAGCCATCACCTGCCCCGTGGCACAGGGGCAGTCCCCATTTCTGTTAACCAGATCCTGCTTTCCCTGCTCACAGCATTATTTCTTAATGGGATTTCACCACCCGACATTCTTTGTTTCAGCATTTTGAAGTGCAAAATGGATAAAAACCCGCAGCCCTTTTCTCAACGCGCCAGCTTTCAGCGCACATTTCATTTCTTGTTTTGCCTCGAAATGATTCATTAGCTCAACACATTAATTTTCCACCCAAGTCAGTCCTTTCTGCTCCGTGCTTCAATTCAGACTCTTCAGCTTATTGCTCCACATCTCTTTACTTCAGGGTGTTGTCCTCAAACACCAAATATAATCTGTCACTCCCCTGGGTTGGAGTGTGCCTGAAAAATCCTCCTGGACCACAGAGCCACAGGGATGGGGCAATCAGGTGTCTCTTTTTGGATGAATTCTACACTCTATTGTATTCCTAATTGCAGAAGAATGTGAATTTTAGGCTTGAGATTAGACATGAAAAGGGGTTTAGGCTTAAGTTATTCATCTCAGCACTAATGCCCTCACACAGCAGCAGATCAGAAGAGGGATTAGGGAAAGACCTGGGGAATTTTAACAGGAAATATAAACCCTCCTGTCGTACTTGTGCTGTGCAGAAGGTGACAAAAAGCACATCAAGGAGCCCCTTGAGGAACTCAGACCCTGCCCACAGAACCGTGGAGTCACCTTTTCTGTCAAGCACTTAAACCAAGACAGGAAAAACAGAGAGAGGGGAGTGATCTGACACCAGGGCAGGAGAAACTGCAACCAGGATCGGAGCAGCCCTTCCCGTTCTGGGGGAGGAGAGAGGTGGCCTGGTGGCGAGCAGAACATCTGCGAGCCCGGCTGGTCCCTCAGAGTGCCCTGGGCTGCCAGACTGTCCCTCTGCTGTGCTTCCATCAGGAAAATATTCCTCTTTCAGCAGCGCAGTGTGTCAGGAAAATATTCCTCTCTGAGCAGCGCAGTGCTCCCCACTTCACCCAAATTCCCAGAGCCCAGCAGCCTCCGCCCCCCAGCCCAGGCTGCTGCTGTGTCCAGAAGAGCAGTGGCAGCAGGGCTGAGAGACTCAGAGCAAAGGCAGCCCAGTAGCCCCAGCACCCCCAGGACACTCCCTGTGGCTGGAACCAGCCTGTTCCTAGAAAGAGCCGTGGCTGTGTCACCTGAGCCAGCTCTGCAGGGACACATCCTCCGTGCCTCTGCCCAGGGGACGCAGCAGCAGCTCCACATCGAGCACCTGGTTTGTACAGCACGTCCTCCGAGGGAATCCGGGAGGGGAAAACCAGCACGACACAACCTCGGTGACATCAAAGCCCAAATAAGAATTCCTCTGGTCCAGAAACGCTTCCCGGGCCAGCTGAGTGCCAAGCATCTGACTGCGAGCCAGGAAATGGATGTTTAATTTTAGTTTGAGAGCCCATTACAAAGTGCTGATTTCTCATTTCAGCACCTACATTATGCAGAGACCACTGCTGTGCCGGGGGCTGGAGGCATGGCTGGGAATTGCTGAGCAGCAGTTGCAGGGGTAATAATATTTCTGAAAATAAGATTAAGAAAGAAGCAGATTCTTCATTGCTCTTAATTGAATCCACAGCAGCTGCATTGTTAAATATTCTCTCTTTTATCCAGGCCGCTTTCAGCCCTGACTGCCAAAACTCTTTTTACTCACATATTCAACTTATTAATAATAAAGCACCACCCTGTCCATTAGAAGCAGTTGGTGATACAGGAAGGGGTTGAGTTTTTCCCATTTTCTGACAGACCAACCTGCTCTGTTGAGGCACAACCCAAGTGTGTTGGTTTGCAAAACCTCTTCAGGGAAAGCCAGGTTCATGTATTTAAAAATCCTGAAAGGAATCAGCCCTGCAAAGATCATTCCAAAGCCACAAGAAGTAACCTGGGTGGGAAAACACTTTGGGAGAAGAGCTTATGCTGACCTCAGAGGGGCTGCTGCTCTGAGGAGGGGCTGTGTTCATCCAAATAAAGAGTTAACTCTTTAACCCCGAGCTGAAAAGCCATTAATGCTCATTATTATCCCCCCTGGACACACTTGGCAAGCAGCTCTAGGAAAATCACCTTGCCCTGCGTGGCCCCTCTGTGTTTCTGTGCCTTTGCAGAGCAACCCTGACCTCCTTTTATTTAACAACAGCAAGGAAAAACAAGATCCACGTAATTTATTACTGCCACAAACACCTCCTGTATTTCAGGACCCCAACAAATGTCACAGCACGACATTATCAGCTCAATAAACTCCAGAGGGCCGCTAATACCCAGATAAATGCACAAAGCTGGCTGGCACAGCCTCTTGCTGAGGCGTTTTTCACCAAGTGCACACGCAGCAGCTCTGCCCCGGGTCGCCAGGGAATGCCCTACATTGTCACCAGGCACTCTGCAAAATTGCTTTCTGAAAGCTGCCAACGTCTGGGGGCTGCCAAGGCTCGGGCAGAGCCCTGCAAAAACCACCCCACACCCCACCGAGGATCCTGCAGCCAAGCCACAAGAAAAAACCAGCAGCTGAAATATCCCTCTGCAGCAGAGCTGCCTGGAAATGTCCATGTTTCTCAGGAAATCCAAAGGTTTTGCTTTTTTCTCGATTTACTAATTGTTCTCTATCCCAATGGGAAGTTAAAATCACAGAAAAAGGAGCTGCTGCTTCCTCACAGAATGTTTTTTCCCCCCTGACATTTGTCTCTGTGAAAATAGTAAATTTGCCAAAAGAAGGGAAAAAAGAAAAAAGAAAAAAGAAGAAATGTTGGCACTTCATCCTCTTTCTCTGTGTAGAACTTGGCCTTTCCATGCCTGAGCAGTGCCAGAGCTGCTCCCACACAGGGGGATGTGCTGCAGGGACACCCTCAGGGACAGCAGAACCCCCTCACCTGCTCCCCTGAGGGCTCACCCTGCTCACGAGTGCCCCAAGGAACCTCTTCCTACCAAAACAGCTCCTTCTGCCGGGATTTTTGCTTTTCCATCAGCTTCTGGAATTACAGTTAGTGAGGGAGCTGAACCCAAAGAGCTCTAGTTCCTTTTAAAGTCAAAGATACAACACCAATACACTGATTAACTCAGATTGTAGAATTACAATATACAGCAGATGCCTGGGAAGGTATTTATGTAGATATTTATTAATAAAAGTGCTTTTAGGAAATACTTTTATCTATTGATCCTGAGTCAATTAAAGAAACTTCTCTCCATTTTCTTTCCATTAGCCTGGAGAGGAAGTTCCTCCCTGGCATGGGAGCAGGAGCTCAGCACTGCTGGGAGAGCTCTGTCAAGGATGAAATTTAAAATTCATCAGGCTCAAATCCTTCCTGGGGGCTGCAGGAAGCCGGGGGGAGGATGACTCCTACCTGAAACTCCCTGAGAGGTGCATCCAGGTGAGCTGGGGCTGTCCTGGGGGAGAGACACGGATCCAGATCCGTGGATGGTGCTGCTGGAGCTGGGCAGGGCCAGGGGACGCCCCGGCCACGCTTTGCAATTCAAAGAGCTCCAAATGTGTCCTGGTGTCCTGCCCTGGAGCTCCTGTGCCTTCTGCCCCCGCGGTGGTGGGTCCTGCCTGCTCCAGCAGCCACCCTCAGCAGCTGAGTGCCAAAGCTACGGGAGATTTCCCAGGATTTCGGTGATCTCTGAGGTGAATCCATCCCGTAATGGGCTGTGAGCAGCAGGGCAGAGCACAAAAAGCATCTCAGGGGCTCTCCCGCTGCATTCACAGGCCTTGGTCACTCACTGCCCATTACTGGCACACCAAGAGGCCCCAGATAAACAAACCTCCACCTCCCTGGGCTCCCTGCAGCCTGGAAAGGGCTGGGATGCACCAGGGGGATGTAAAGCAGGACACAGAAGAGGGGAAAAAAATCCCAAAACTCAGTGACTTCACAGGAAGAGATCATGGCCTCTTTGAGTCCTCCCACCAAGAAACCAATCAATGACTACAGTAATTATTTCAATGGAATTTCTCCATGCACGACACGGAGTGCACCAGGAATCAGAGGACGCTCAGGAGCTGGGAGAATATTCCCAAGGAGAGGGGCTTGGAGCAGCTGGAGAGAGGAAGGGCAAAGGGAATAACACACAAGAGGGCTGGGGCAGCAGAAACACGCACTGAGCAGGAGCCAGGGCAGCAGCAAACCCTCCCTGTGCCCTCCTTGCCTCCCCTTTCTGTTCCCTCTGCCTTGGCACAGTTAATGCCTGCGCTCCACAGGCTCTGACGAGTTCCCTGAGAAGCCATCAGATGGATCTCCACCACCCCGAGCTCTCTAGGACTCCTTTCTGACATTTGTCTTTAAAAAGCAACACCATTCATATGAAAAGTTGATTAATTCCACTCGTTATAATTAGGCTCACAAATAAAAGCAGCGATTCCCCCCTGCAAGCACGGGGGATAATGGTCCTTACCCTTCTCACGAAAGCCTTTCGCTTCCAGGGGTGAGCAGCTCTGTACCAAGCACTAAGTGTTATTATTAAACTGTCATTAAAAGCGTTTTAGGAGAAGTTCACAAGCTGCAGGGATTTCTGTCATCACAGCATCTGGCTGGGACAGCAGCTGGGCTGAGTGCTGCTGCCAAAATCACAGCGGTACCAAATTCCCTCGCTCCATTCCGGAGTCTCAGCCACATCCACCTTTGGAGGGGACTCGCCTCCAAGGATCTCTGTGGGGTCAGCTGGGAGCCTGGGGGCTGCTCCATCCCCACTGCACTCCTGGGGCGTCCTTGGCACCCTGGCAAACCAAACAAACCCACCAGGACAGAGCCTGGAGCAGGGGAACCCCGATATTCCCTGACAACATCACACATCTGCAGAAACCTTTGGCCAAGGGGGCCACGGCAGACACCAGGACGATTTGCATGACACAGGCAGAAATTCTGTGTTTGATTCCTTCGCTTTCCCTATTTAGCCCTGGAAGCTGAACCAGGCAGCAAAAACCAAACAGCAGCAGGCAGCAGCTCCTGACTCCTCGGCAGAGTTTGGGGGAATTCTCCAATAAACCGGAGCGATGGAGGTTTGGGGAAGGAGGAACACCTTGGAAAGCACAGAGGAGAGCGCATTCAGCAGCTGCAAGAGAGCTGGAAACAGAAGGAAGCCTTTGAAGAGCTGGGCTGATGGAGAGATGGGAAAATTACGTAAAGCAAGAACACACATCCAGAGCTGGCAGGCAGGCTGTGAGCCCGGAGGGGGACGGGCTGGTACCAGCAGAGCCTTGGATTTCTCTCCTCTTCCCAGTGGTACTCTGCATTAACATTTCACATGTGAACAACTTCCAAATGTTAGAGAGGACCCAGGACTCCAGAAGTGCCCAGCAATAGGAGCAGTGCCCTGAAATCTCCCTGCACCCGCAGCCACGAGGCTGCTCCCACCGCCGGGGGCTCAGCCGGTGCCCACAGCCGTGCCCTGCTGGCCACACACAGACAGAGGGATTCCCAAACAGAATCCCTCTGTGGGCTGGCGGGGAGCAGGGAGGGCAGGTCCCCTCGCCCAGGTGACTCCCCGGGGGTCGGAGCAGCCCTTATGTAACTGCGGCACGGGCGCTGGATCCCAGAACTGTCATCGCAGCCTTCGCAAAGCCATTTTTACCTCTCGAAGTGTGGCTCATCAGCCACAAACGTGAAAGCTGAGAACCCAGTGTGGCAACTGGGGACTGCTGAGCAGGGAGAAGGGGAAATGGAGCAGCTGCTGAACAAACCTCCCCACCACGCCACGGTGCCGCCGACACCGCTCCCACCCCTGGGTGCGTTTGACAGGCTCACAAGCAGAGCAACGAGACCCTGAGGCTTTCCAGCGGCTCCCAATCCCTTCCTGCTCCTCAGCAAAGCCGGCGCCAGGGTAAAATGGCCGGAGGAGAAAGGGAAGGTAAGTGTGTACCTGTCGCAGCTGCTCAAGCCAGCGAGGAAATTAAAAGCCCTGGGGTAAAAGCTAAATATATATCTGCAAGGGAAGCATGAAAAGTCTCCGGGCAGAGCACGGCGATGAGGCACGGCCAAGTCACTTTTCCAGGTGAGTACATAACGGGGTCACTCTCTGCTTCCCAAGATTTAATGAGAGCGGCGCCGGGTGCTCACCCAGGCGGGGCTGGGCTGGGCTGGGCAGCGCTCCCCGGGCGTGAGTCAGCCCCGGATGGCGGCGGAGCGATGCGGGCACCGCGGGGAGGGAGCGAGGGAGGCAGGGAGGCAGCGATGCGAGGGCAGGTGGCAGCAGGGCAGCACCCAAAGCCAGCCCCGAGGGGCTGAGGGAACAGGGCAGCACCCAAATCCAGCCAGAGGAGCTGAGGTGGCAGCAAGACAGCACCCAAACCCAGCCAGGAGGGGCTGAGGAGGTGACAGGGCAGCACCCAAACCCAGCCCGAGGAGCTGGGGGGGCTCCCCCGGGCCCAAAGCACCGCCCTCTCCCCTGGCAGCAGCTGCTGTTTGCTGCCTCCCAGCAGGAATGATCTTTGCACCATAAATGTTTATGGCTTTAAGCATTTGTGCAGCGCTTTCCCAGCGGGGATGTGGAAACGCCTCGGGAATGAATGGCCCTGGGTACCCCTGGAGCAGCGGGGCAGGAGAGGCCCCGTGCCCGAGCTGTGCGACACGAGGAGCAGAAAATCCACCTCTGGTGGCACAAGCACCGTGGCAATCCCTTAATGTCCCTCCAGCCCCTCCAGGCCGGAGCTCCTGGGGGGACCTCTCGGGGTCCTCTTGCCGGGAGCTGAGCCAGCACCTGGAGAAAGGACAGGACCTGGAGAGAGGACAGGACCTAGAGAAAGGACAGCACCTGGAGTAAGGACAGCACCTGGAGTAAGGACAGCACCTGGAGTAAGGACAGCACCTGGAGTAAGGACAGCACCTGGAGTAAGGACAGCACCTGGAGTAAGGACAGCACCTGGAGTAAGGACAGCACCTGGAGTAAGGACAGCACCTGGAGTAAGGACAGCACCTGGAGTAAGGACAGCACCTGGAGTAAGGACAGCACCTGGAGTAAGGACAGCACCTGGAGTAAGGACAGCACCTGGAGTAAGGACAGCACCTGGAGTAAGGACAGCACCTGGAGTAAGGACAGCACCTGGAGTAAGGACAGGAGTGCTCCAGACACCCGCAGTGGCCCGGGCAGGACGCGCAGCAGCCACAGCCCCTGCGGCACCTTTCCATCACACCCAGCCCAGGGGACACCCTGGGGACCCACCCCAGCTCCTCGCAGGGATGTGACAGGCAGCAGGAGCTGGAGAAGCGCCTCGTGCTCCCCACGCACCCCTCAGGAACCCCTCTGGAGCTGGGTTCGTGCCCAGCAGCAAAGAGCCTGCAGGAGCCGGTGATGCTCCGGGTGGAGACAGCCCCGAGGCACAGGCGGCTCCCTCGCTGCTGCAAACACCTCCGAGCCGCCTGGCAGAGCTCACCAGGAACCAATTTCACAGGGACTTTCAAAATGCCAGAGTGATTCCCACTCTGCTGTTCTAAAGGACTTACAGCCCATTTTTTTTTCTTTTTTTTTTTTATGATGTTCTTGCAGCAGCTTTGCTTTTAAAGTATTGGAATTGTGATGCAGAGCAGCGTCTGCCTATTAAATGGTGCTAAGGGTTTCTGCTGAAAAATGTGGGGAATTTCAGCGTCTAAAAACTTCCATAACACTTCTTTTAAAAATCCAAGAGAAATGATTGACATGCAAAGAAGAAATTTTGGCTTTGGGGCTCTCCCTCAGCACTGCCAATTATGTCTCATGGTAATAACATTTTCTTCCCTCCCCAGGGTCACTGGATGATGCCAGGCACCATTTCCCATACATTTTCTCATTTCTCTCAGCACTCTTTTTGTAGTACATTATATAAGACAGAGAAAATGGCAAGTCCCCATAAAGAGGAACTCACAGTGTGCTGCAGAAAGGAGGCAGGAGCTGCATGGAGTCCGTGACAGCCTCATCGGCTGTGTGGGCAGGACTAGAACAGGGGGTGTGCCAGACCATTGATCTCCAAGAACGTTCCTTATTTGAACTTCAACGAGGCAAAATTTGCTTACCCATCAACATCCTGCTGAAACCGTGGGTTCTGCTGTGAGCCAGGAGGGCCAGGTGAGTGCCCAGGGCCACCTGCAGCCAGGTGATGGTCCCAAAGCCATCTGCAGCCAGGTGATGTGATGTACCCAGAGCCACCTGCAGCCAGGTGATGTGCTCAGGTGCCACCTGCAGCCAGGTGAGTGCCCAGAGCCACCTGCAGCCAGGTGATGTGATGTACCCAGAGCCACCTGCAGCCAGGTGACTGCAATGCCCAAGTCACACAGGTGCTGTCGTGGATGTCACAAAAATGATCTCTCTTTCCACACCCAGCCAAAAGCAGGGGTCAGCCCCGAGGCATTAAAAGGGAAAGGTGAGGATGTGTGAAACTCTGTCCCTGAGGGAAGGGACCCTAGGAAGTTTTGCACAAAAACCCCTGGAATTCCCCCCTGAGGTGTCTCAGAGCTGCCAGGGCAGGAGCCAAAGGTGAACTTGAGCCACAAAAGGATTTTAATTTATTATCCACCATTGCCCCTATCTGCCCATCAGCTTTTGGTTCAACTGCCATGACCAAATCATCTGTTGGAAAGGGAATATTCACTCCAGGAGCTGGTGTGACAGCAAATGCTGCTTCACAGATCTTGGCTACCTCCAACATTTACAGTAAAAAGCACACCAAAAAAATACCTTGGCCTGTTTTCATCTCTCACATAAAGACACAAAAAAAAAAATGAAAAAAGAGAAGGCTGCAATTCTTTACACAGCGTCCCCTTAAAGACTGAACTGTAACCATCATCCTCTCCATTTATATCCATCCTGGCCAGACAAAGGCTTTTAGGAGGAAAGATGGTTTAATAAACAGACATTTATAACAAGTGCCAGAGCCTGCAGCTTCATCATCTGGAAAAGAGTCGATTAAACCAAGTGAGAAACTCCCTGATCACTAAAGGTGTCTAATGGAATTAAAATTGAATTATATCATGATTAATATCTTCACCAGCACGTTCAGCTGTACTCCTTTCTCTCCCTAAAATCTGCCTGTGGGAAATAGAGCAAAAAGAGCTTGGTGGGGGAGAAAAGACCTTAAAAGTTTGGGTAATTGTTCCAGATCTCCAAAGTTCCTCAGGAAAAGCAGCCATGAGGTCCCAGAGAGGATCTTGGCGCTCTTCTGTGGAGCAGCAGCACTCGTGGTGCCTCTTGTGACTCATCCTCCTTTGAAAGGGAACGGGGATTCCACCAGCACACCCAGCACAGCGCTGGAAAAGGGCACGGGACTCATCCAGCCTCTCATCCCGAACTCCCTGCCACAGAGGAACATCCCTCCTGCTGAAATCCCAGTCCTCGCTCACTCCCTGGGCTCTGAGATCCGAGCTTTGCTCTTTGCAGAGTTTTTTGTGGTTTTGTTTTTCAACTCAGCGTTGGGCAGGAGTGCAGCCCCTGTGCATGCGCAGGGAGGTGGGCACAAGTCTGCAAGCAGGAACTTTGTGCTGCAATCAGGAACTTTGTGCTGCAAGCAGGAACTTTGTGCTGCAAGCAGGAACTTTGTGCTGCTGAACCCTGGAAGACTGAACACTTCTGAGGCACAGAGCTCAGCACCCAGCACTAAAACCATTTACAAGTTCTTAGGGCAAAAGGAATATTTCCCATTAGAGGCCTAACAAGAGCTGCCTAGAAATTGTTTTTCCTCTCAATTTTCGCACAATAGCTGCCGGCAATAAATCTCCCCATCAGCGCTGGGCAGTTCTAAGTGCAGTTACTGTGTGGGAAGAATCCAAATCAAGTGACAATACCGAGCTTTAAAAGCGTTTTGGAGGAAGATAAAAAAGAAAAAATGGTTAAACTGCAGCTCTGGAAGAGGCTGAGGAGCTGTAATGGCTTTTGTGCCACCATCTCACACTCCCAGTGACCCCACAGAGCAGGAGCTCTTGCAGCAGAGCCTCCAGCTCACGGCAGTCCCTGAACAGCAGCTCTGACATGACAGCTTGAGACATCTCCATGCTGGAAAGAGGCTGTAAAATCTTTTTCCACACAGTAAAACCTCACGGTGCTGATTTACTGACCTGGAACTGATGGGAGACTTCAGAGAAGCAGGGAAGAAAGGGAACACGAACTTCCCCTTCCTTGTGTGCTGGCTCGTGAGTGAGCAGATCCCTGCACCTGCACAGGTTTGTGCCAGCACCTCAGGACAGGAATGTCCCCGTGCCAAGGAGCTGGAGCTGCTCCAGAGGAGCAGAAAGACCAACCCCAAGGCATCTGAAGTGGGAAATGAAGTGTCAGAGGAGGCCTCGGCTCTCAGCAGCGTGGGCGTGATTGCGTCAAACTGTAATGAAGAAAATCCATCTCCAAGATCCAGCTTCAAGAATAGGAGCTGAACAGCTTCCTCCAATAAATGCCTTCCCAGAGCCCGGCTGCAACTTCTTGCTGAGAAATATGAGCACCACCTAATCCTGTCCTCCAGCAAACACCGTGACTGCGCATTAGAAACACCAAGCTAAATTAACACGAGTGTCCATGCCAATTTTTCCAATTAAACGCTCTTCTAAGAGCCAATTACCACCCATTTTATTAAATGAGAACATTTTCAAACAATACTCCCATATGGAGCTCTCAGCCCAGATGCAATTCTGTACTTTCCACATCGATATTGGACACTGGGCAAACGAGTTTCTCTCGGCCTCTGCAATGCCACCACAAGCAGAGTTTGTCTGAAAGGAGTTTTAGGCAGCGTTTTAGCTTTGGAAAGCTGTGTTTGGTACCCATCTGCAGCACCTTTTTCTGTTCAAACTGCTTTTTGCTCACCTGCACCAGCGGAAAGGCCACTCAAATTAAATTGCTCTGGGGAGCGATTGAGGCGTTCGGAGCTCAGGCAGAGCGGCTCAGGCAGATCAGAGCGATGTGAGCTGGAGCAGGATTCCCACTGCTCCGAGGAGCTCACGCTCCGTCAGGCTCCGCGCTGGAAAAACGCCCACTTTTGGCAAAGCCCTGCCTCGCTCGTAAACATTTCACCGGGGGATTTTTCGCTGCTTTCTGACAGGATAACACATCCCTCAGCAGTGTCACTCCTGCCCACAGCATGGCAAGGGCTCGAGCTGACATTTGCTAAACGTCTCCACCACCTGCTCTCCAAACATTCCTCTCTCCCAGACAGAGGAGACCTTTTCCCTGACAGCTCCTGCCACCAGGGAGGTGGCACGTACCTGCCCGGAGCCACCAGGCTCCAAATGCTCCCTGTCACCCCAGCAGCGGTGCTGGAGTCACAGGGGCACTGACCCGTGCCCGAGGCTCACAGATAAAACAAATAAATAATAATAAATAATAATAATTAATAATAATTAAT
>VWZP01007242.1:34285-44618 GCA_013396995.1 Dicaeum eximium
CTGGGGAATGGGAATGGGCTGGGGAATGGGAATGAGTTTGGGAACGGGAATGGGCTGGGGAATGGAATGAGCTGGGAATGGGAATGGGCTGGGGAATGGAATGAGCTGGGAATGGGAATGGGCTGGGGAATGGAATGAGCTGGGGAATGGGAGTGAGCTGGGGAATGGAATGAGCTGGGGAAGTTCCCGTGGGAGCCGCAGGCAGCAGAGCATGGGGCAGGGGGTTCACCACTCACAGAAATCCACACCCAAAGCCAGCAAAGCCCAGCAGATCCCAGTCCCGGGTCAGTCACTGAGGGTCTGCTCGGGGCTGGCCTCACCTTAAAGCGAAGCTTTTTAAAGAATCCTGCTGTTGGAGCAGAGGCTGAGAGCACACAGTGCCCCTGTCCATCCCCAGCAGTGCAGGACAGGGACACAGCCCATCCTGGAGAGAGGAGCTCATCCCAGCCCTCTGCGATCCAGGACCAGCTTTGAGGGAGCCTGGGCATTCCAGCACGAGCAGGAGGCACCCTCTGCGTGGCTGGAGGGGTCCTGTTCCATGGGGCTGGAAACATCGCAGGAAAAACACGGGGGAAACACCAGTGGTAGGTACCCTGATGTGCAGAAAATACAGAAAACACATCTGGCTGCAGGAACTTCCATCCCTAAACAGGGCTGGCACCCAGCACTGACCACAGAGGGGTGGCCTTGGAGATGTCCCAGCCCTGAGGGGTTGTGCCCATCCACAAACTTTGCTCCCACCTTCCTCTCACAGAGCACCACTTCCCCGTCCTGTCTGGCTGTCAGCAAACAGCTCCAGGCTGTCTCCTGAAGGAAGAGGAGCAGATGGTCTGTCTGGAGGGAGACAGAAGCCAGCCCGAGCAATTGTGGCCCCAGTGCAAGTCCAAAGAGGCAAAGCCAACTCCAAGCTCCTGGAGTTCTTCCAGAAAGGCACGGATGGCCCTCACAGGGCACGTCTGCCCCTGCACCACATGGCTGATGTGGTTTTGGAACAGAAAATAACTCTTAAAAGTGCTTCCAAGCATTGCTTCACACACTGCTCAGGCCTCCTGCTTTGAAGGACAAGTTTTTCCGAGTCTGAGAAGTTTGGAAAACACTGAATGTTGGAAAACATTCCTCTAATCTCCTGGTAAAGTGCTAACATCCGTGGCATTTCTGTCTCACCAAGGCCTTGTATTCAACTCTATCACCACAAACTTCTTCATTATCAATTATTTATTACCCAGAATAATTAAAGGGGTAATTCTCAACCTGCCAGGGGATTTGCAACCCTCCAAACCTCCTTCCAGCCCCCTGGCTATGCAGGGGACACCTTAAGGCATTGCCAACGAGGTTGTGGGGACAGAAGAGAGAGCAGAGTCTGCCACCTCCCCACAGACTGTCCCCACAGGGACCCTGCTCCAGCAGCCTGCACTTTGATCCTCTCCCCGCAGTAAAACAGCCAGAAATTTGCTAAAATGGCAACAAAAAGCTTCACAAAGAGAGGAAATGAGGTCACAGAGCCAATGAAATTCGATGCTGTTAATTTACACAGAGTGTGATGTAGTGACAGAATCTAAACTCTAAAAGGTAATGTATTTTTAATTGCAGCAGTGTAGCCATTAATTGGCTGATAATAGAGGAAATCTCCAGATTTGGGGACTGGGAGGCAGCACTGCCAACACCTGGGGGGCAGCCTGGGAGCAGCTGGCAAGAGCCTTGCACAGAGCCTGTGTGACCCTCTCGAGCTGTCAGCCAGGAGCAGGACGAGCCATTTGATTTGCAAATGAGCACCTCCACCTCTGCTCTGGATCCAGACAGGTGCCAGTGGAGCAGAGGCAAATGCAGCATGGCAGGGAAATCTGTGCTCGCTGCAGGGCTTCGCTGGCACCGTGTTCACCTCTCTCTTGGCAAGCGGGGCTAAAATAGACAGCAAAGGATTGCTCCTGCCTGTTGGTGGGACCTCTCAGAACCAGAGGTGTTTGGATTCAGATTCCAGCCTTTTATTCCTGCCTAAGCCCCTCTGCTGCACAGACTGCAATAAAATGAGTGAGATGCCTCACAGGAGCACTTACTAACCAAGTTGTGCAGGCTCTGATCTCTTTTCCCACAGCCACACAGGGCTCTGAGGGCAAGCAGCCCACACCTGAGCAGGGCTGGCACAGCACAGGGCTGGGCACAGGGGCAGGGACACCTCTGTGTGCCCCAGGGCTGCCTGCACACAGCCAGGCACTGAACAGGCTGTGCAGAGGAAAAGCAACGAGCAACACCTTCAGAGCAGCAATAAATTATTTCCCTCGGGAGCAAAGATGCAACAGGGATGAGAGAAAGCGGTGGGAAAACACAGCAGTAAAATTGAATGCACTCTCTGCCATTACAGCCACAGCTGCCAAGCTGTTTCTCGTGCTGTCACTACAGCTCTGGTGACAGCTCCGGTCTCAGCCCGACCTTGCAGCCTCACCTGAAGCAGCCCAGCCCTCCTGGGGATCCCTGCAGGTGCAGGGCTGGGCTGTGCTGACAGACACAGTGAGAGCACACCAGCTCACACTGGGTGCATCCTGTGCTGCAGAGACCTGGGAGATCCCTGGACATCCCTCCAGGCTTCTCCCCTTCCAGGAGGGAGCTGCTCCCTGCCCTTCCCCAGCAGGCACAGGAGCTCCAAGGAGCCCCTGGCACGGAGATGCAGCAGGGCCACCCCAGGAGCAGCCAGCAGTGCCCCACCAGGCTCCAGTGCCATGCCAAGGACACGTGGAAGGAGCTTTGTCCCAGTTAACCACGGCAGGAGCCGACTCCAGCGTTCCCCATGCTCCTCTGCGCTCTGTTTGCCAGGAAATTTTCCAGTCAGGGCTTTCAGCATGTCCTGCACAACCACGTGAGGGGAGTAAAACGATTCATTTTTGCCCATGTGTTTAATTAACCATGAGTGAGGCCGATGCCAGCCCCAGGGGCTGCCCTGGGAGGTGCCCACCTCAGCAGGCACCTGCAGAGCCCTGCTCCTGCTCTGCCCCTCGCTCAGACAGGTATCCCCAACACCTTGGAACGCTGCTTTCCCTCTCCAGCCCGTTCCTCCGACAAACAGAAAAGAAACCAGAGGGAAAATAAATAAGTGGGAAAAGAAAACCACCCTAGGGAGGGATGGAAATTTGTGCCCACAGCGTTAAATTGCACTAAATAACTGAAAATCAATGTTGTTCTTCCTTTTCCTCAGGGCACAGCCATACACAGCAGCACTCCAGGGACACCTCTGCTCATTCCACCAGCCTGCTACATCCACTTACTTTTATTGCAAGCAAGGGCCCACTGCTGACAGGGAAAACAATATCCCTGGAAAAAAGCAATGGCCATTTTTAAAAATAAAATAATGGTTATAATTACAAGAGAACTGTGTTTCTTCCTTGCTCTATTACTTTCATAACTTTCCTAATACTCCTGCTAATGTCCAAGGGTACCTGCCTTCAGATGAAGACACGAGAGCACACCAATGGCTGCGAGGAAACATCAATTTGAAAAACTCCAAGCAGCACTGCAATTAAGACTCAGCGCTGGGAATCATCCCTGCAGCCTTTCAGAACAACTGGAAAAACAAACCTCAATTAAGAATGCTGTCATTAAAAAAATCTGCAAACACGAGAAAACCCAAATCAATTTTATAAAGCTGCCTCGGGCTTCCAATGCTCTCCATCCCAGTGTATCCCATCTGGAGCTGGGCTGGGGAATCCAGTGCCAACATCTGTTGGTTGTGCCTCTGTTGTGGGTGAGGAGCTGCTGGAGAGGAGGTGCCCACACCATGCAGGGCTGTGCAGTGTGGGTTTCATGGTTATTTCTCCATGTCAGGGGGCAAATGGGGCTGGCAGCAGATTTAGGACCCCCAACACGCTGCCCTAGGAGGTTTCCCTACCCTGCTCTAAGCTCTGCTGCTCTAGACCAACCCCACCGTGTCCCATGAGAGCCATGGGGGTGGCTGCAGGCCTGGGGTGCTCATTCCCATCTGATCCAGGAGCAGGAATGAGCCTCTCTGGAGGAGCACGGCGTGTCCAGCTGCTGCTCCTGCCTGGCAGCCTCTCCAACGGGAGATGGATCTGGGCACTGAACCCAGCCCTGCCCACAGCCCTGGCTGGCACAGCTGAGCTGCTGGCACCTGCTCTGGAAAGAGCTGGGAAGAGCTGCACCTGCACGTGCCACGTGCCCGCCTGGCCCTGCTCCCTGGCCAGGAGCACACCGGGGTGGCCCCAAAAGGAGCAGGGGTGGCCCCAAAAGGAGCAGGGGTGGCCCCAGAAGGAGCACACTGGGGTGGCCCCAGAAGGAGCAGGGGTGGCCCCAGAAGGAGCACACTGGGGTGGCCCCAGAAGGAGCAGGGGTGGCCCCAGCTGGAGCACACTGGGGTGGCCCCAAAAGGAGCAGGGGTGGCCTCAGAAGGAGCACACAGGGGTGGCCCCAGAAGGAGCAAAGGTGGCCCCAAAAGGAGCAGGGGTGGCCCCAGAAGGAGCACACAGGGGTGGCCCCAGAAGGAGCAGAGGTGGCCCCAAAAGGAGCAGGGGTGGCCCCAGAAGGAGCACACAGGGGTGGCCCCAGAAGGAGCAGAGGTGGCCCCAAAAGGAGCAGGGGTGGCCCCAGAAGGAGCACACAGGGGTGGCCCCAGAAGGAGCAGAGGTGGCCCCAAAAGGAGCAGGGGTGGCCCCAGAAGGAGCACACAGGGGTGGCCCCAGAAGGAGCAGAGGTNTGGCCCTCATCGCTCTTGCTGCAGGCTGGCTGGGCTGGCAGGGGCAAACTCCTGCTTGTGCTGTCACAAGAAACTTCCTGACAAAGCCTTGACTCAGGGAAACAGCCCAATCCAATTAATAACTGTTTTGGGTTTGCTTTGCCAGGTGGCAGAAGCAGAGGAGAAGCAATTCTGTTCTGCTGGACACACAGGCACTCCCCAGCTCCTGTTTGGGATCCCTCACCAGGGGAATTTGTTACTTGCTTTGTTCAGGGACCATCACTGAGCTGTCCCTTGAGAGATTCTGCACCCAGGGATGGTGGAAATAGCTCTAAACACCATTTCTGAGGGAATGGATATCAGCAATAATATCCATCCTTCTTTACCAGCAAGGGGTCAGACTGCTGGGAGATGAGGAGCCTTCCCCAGGGGAATTTTGTGGCACACAGGCAGCAGAGCTGAATCTCCTAATTCCAGGTACAACCTTTCACTGGCACAGATGCTACAGCCTGAGCAGACTGTGCCCTGACTTAAAATATTGGCCACTGCCTCGCCAGCAGAGAAATAAATGTCTCTAATTTCTGGATACAAATTGGAATTTTCAAATTGGCATCTGCATCTCCCCAAATAAAATGGGGAAAAATTGCCCATTAAATCAAACAGCAACGAAGTGAGGATTCAGGCACAGACATATTCGGGGAACCTGCCTCAGGAACACAAAAGTACCCAGCTCCATTAATGTAATGATGCATTTTGATGAGGAAGTCACTCGAGGCATGTTAGCATGAAAACTGCAGGGAAAAGATCCTGCAAGGCTGATATTGCAGCACTTCACTCTGCTCATGCTAAGCATAATCTGTCCTAAGATTTAGAGCCACCACTTAGTGACAAATTAGAGACAAAGACCAGATGTCAGACCACAGACAAAGAAGTTGTAAGACTCTAAAAAAAACTGAAAGCAGAAACTTAAAAGAATTGGCCCCAGTTGTCAAAATCCTCTTTTCTTGGTTATGCAACATCCAAAATATCTTTGATTTGAAATAGATGATGTTAAAATTTTATAGAGAAGTTGCTGAATTCTTCTGCACAAGCAGCTTTTGCAAACATTCTCATCCATCAAATGATTTTTTGCCGATAATTAGCCTCAGAAAAATGAACTTAATCAAAGCGACATCCATTACTTCTCGCTCCTGTAAATAGGACTGTGGCTTCTGAGGATGATTTTCTGGAAAGTGTTCAGACTATTTAAATTAGGCAACAATTTAAATTAGGCAGCAATAAGCTCCTAATGACACTTTTCTGAGATACAGTGTGATTTTATTTATGGGCTTTTTTTTCTTAATACGTGCCCCATCCCAGCTGTCAGCACTGTCCAAGAAAAGAGAATGCAGGAGATCAAAAACTGCCAATAGTCAGGACAGCAAACATCAAAGGGATGCCACAGCTTGGGGTATGAAACGATCACATCCCAAAACAATATTTATTTATCCATGCAGCAGATGTGCTTTCTCAGCTGCCTTTAATCAGCTCTTGCAGCATCACCTCAGCACAGGAGCCTTGAGGGGAGGCCATGCCCAGCTCTGCTCCCTGCCCCAGCACCCCAGGCACACAGGATTCCCCTGCCCAGAGGAGCCAGGAATGTCACTGCAATTTTTTAGGTTTCTTATACGGAAACTTGCTGGACATTTTTCCTTCCATGGGAAAGCTGACTTCTCTGCAGATTTCTGTAAAAACAAACCTGTGTCTGTGTGTGGACTCAAGGACAACAGATGCATTCCTTTGCTCTGTCTCCTGATACAGGAGATGCAGTTTTCTCTTTCTAGCCAATGATGTAGAGGTTGTAATCTTTGACTTTGTAAGCATTAGAGAGTCTTGCTCTGACCAGGGTGGAGGAAACCTGTAACTCTGAACGTGGGCATGTTAGCCCTAAAACCTTCTGAATAATGGAGCCATTCTAATAAATCATATCAGCCTTCTGATACTGGAGTCAAGGAGCCTCACTCAGCACCCAACGCAAGAACCCAGAGAAACAAACAGCATTCCAGGCACAGATCATTTTAAAACAACACAGGAATGTGAAAAGGCAGCCAGGCCCCAGCAGGGTTTGTGCCCCCAGCTCTTCACCTTGTCTTTGTTACAGGCTCAACATTTAAACTCTGCCTTTGCTGGTGCATCCCAGAGGCTCCGGTGCTTTCGTGTCCACAAAACATCAGTGAGATAAGAGATGCAGTACTGCCATAAGCGAGCAGAACAAATCCATTTTTCTCCCAGTATTGACATTGACAGCACCTTCCAAATGGGAAAGAAACTCCTGAACTAGGCAGGACTAATGCCAGGCACCGGAGGCAGCTGCGAGTTCCCAAGGAGAACCTTCCCTCCCCAAAGGAGAAATCACCTCCCAGTCCTATCACTCAGATTCTGCCCTGAGAGCAGTTTGTGCCCTCTGGGAATTCAGAGCTGAATGACACCTAACCCTGGTTTTCTAACCCAAAACCTGCCTGGCAGAAATGCCAAGCCCAGGATTTAAATACAGCTAAGCCCAAAGCCTTCCACCATCTCGTGGCAGTGAGTTCCAAAGATGAGTAAGATGATCCTGGAAGGAGCACTTGCACTTGACAACTCTAGATTTGCTTGTCATTAGGCTTTTCTCTCTCTGTTTCACAAATCCATTTTCCTCCCACATTCCCTTCCCAGTCAGCCATTTCCTATTTGCTTCCTGGCCAATTTATTGCATCCACCACAGGACGTTGGAAGTGTTATTTTAATTCTCCTGTCCATCAGCCCACCTGCCAAAGGGCAAGCCCTGCTCAGATCCACTGTGCTCATCTTTCACATTCCAAAAACAAAAGTAAATCAGGAGCAGCCTAATTTGCCCGTTCCACCTGACATTCCCTGATCAGTTCCTTTGGTTTCAGAGGTTACCTGGACCCGCTCTCCCCTCCTGCTGTACCACAGCTCTCTAATTATCTCCTTGCTCCAACGAGCTCTCATCTCCTCCAGCTCCAGCATTACCTCATTCCCTCACCTTAGCCCAGGGCTGGTGTCTCTTCAGCATCCCCCGTGATGAGGATGCACTAATTCATCGCTCACAGCAAGGGTTTGAATTCTCCAGAAGCAGCAAAACCCCGGCTCCCCTTTGGCCTCCAACCCTTTTAGTCTTTGCTGACCCCAGAATCCTCCTCACTTCCAGCAGCACACTCATTCCAGGGTAAAAATTCCAGTTCAGAAGCAGATATTTGATTATATTCATGTTTTAAGCACACAAATAAATGAGATATTCAGCGTTATGGGTGTTTTCCTTCAGTGTTACACCTCCAAGCCCAACGAGCTCTATTTTGCCACTCATGGCTCCCCACAGAGTTTATGTGGGGGAATTTTCCTCAGCACATCCCTGTCAGTGCTGCAACAAAGCACAACTCTGAGCTGCTTATCATCCACAAGCACAGCAAAGCCACAAAGTCTTTCTGCTTTTCTTTTTTTTTTTCTTCACCAGCCTAAATCAGCTCCTGATTCAGTGGGTTTGGAGCAGACTAATGAACTGGTCATAATTACTCCAGCGAGCTTGATTCAGCCACAAGGTCCCAACATTATTAATGACTTGGACTGGAATTTAGGCCTAACAGCAACATTTCCCAAAGCCCACAGCTGGTCTCAGCTCCCAGAGAAGGCAAGTGGGCTCCAGTGAAGAGCAGATGTGGGCTCAGAGATCTGCACTCCCAAAGGCAGTGAAATTATCAGGATTTTCCAGATGAAGGGGGAATCAAACAACTCAAGAACACAGCACCAAGCCAGTGAAACTGAGATATCTTGAGAAACAAGGCTAATGAATTCTGGAGAAACAGGGCTAATGAATTAACAACACAACCCAGAGTGTCTCCACATTAAAATTAAAGAGAGATGCTGAATCAGACTCAAGTCTAGAGGAAAATGAAGGTGAAGGGGTGTAACCAGAGAAATACAGAAAGAACACAGTCTGCAATTGCCATCTTCCTTTTTTCAGATGTTTTCAAATACTCCAATATGAAACTACTAAATCTTCAAACTTGACCAAATGAGCCGTATCACAACCATTCTGAAACCCAGACATTTTCTGCAGCAGGAATTTCCTGTTAACTTGTCACTTGGTGTCATAAAACTACATTAATGTTTAAGTGTCTGTTAAGGAAATCTGGGCTTTAAAACCTCCAGGATCACAGATTCCTTTTCGAGCCAGACCAATTTTATGCAGCGATAAAAGTTAGGAACACTTACAGAGAACATTTGTAAAACCCACATTCACAGCCTCAAAGCCAAATTCACTTTTTCTTATGATACTTGTACATATAAAAAAAAGAAATTATCTTTTAAGAGAGATGCACAAAAGCCTTGATGCAGGTGTACCAGGCACACAGCAGCTAGTCAAGGACTAACCAGTAATTGAAAGGCTTTTTCCAACAAGAATTACATCTCTCTTTGTTTGCATCACGCAATTAATTGGTGGGGAAAGATAAAAATCTGACTCCCCGTTAGCACTGCAGCTCCTGGGTATTTCTGATAGGAACAGAGTTGAAGGAAAGGTGCTTGTTCCTCTCGATTTAACTGCTCTGCTGTGGAATTCTCTTGCCACTCATGGCATTCCCTCTGTTGCTCACTGAACCCGGGGATAAACCCCAGCCAGGCAGGAGCAGGAATGGCACCGAAATGGCACCAAAAAGCCATTCTATGGTCACCCCAAGGAAGGGAGGGTGGCACCACAACCCCAGCAGCTCTTCAGAGTCACCCTGCTGCCGAGACAGCACCGAGAGCAGCCTGGAGGAGCCGTCCCTCCTCAATGAATGTCAGCCCAAACCCCACACATGAGGACTCCCACCAGCCCCTCACCATCCCGGACATCGCTCCCTTTCCCGTTTGCCAGCCCCTGACGGGACTCTGGGGCGCAGCCAGTCGCCCGCACAGCTCCGTGTCTGCACCCACAGCTCCCGGCACATCCAGCGCCCTGGGGCGCCCGGCGCTCCCGAGCCGCTCTCCGCGGCCTCTCCGCGCTGCAGCGCGCACATCCCGGCGGTGCCGCTCTCCGGTACGCCCCGGTGCCCCTCTCCGGCACGCCCCGGTGCCCGCGGGCTCCGAACGCCTCCGTACCACAGAGCTCCGCCGCCCGGAGCCGCCGCCAGCACCGCGGAGAGCTCCGCACCGGGCGGCTCCGGCCCGCAGCACCGCGGAGAGCTCCGCGTCCGCTCCGCCGGCCCGGGGGATCCGCGGGGCTGCTCCATCCGCGTCCCGGTGTGTGTCCCCGGCCCAGGGCTGTGTGTCCCCATCCCCGGCAGCGTCCCGGTCCGTGTGTCCCCCCCGGCGGGCCGGTGTCCCCGCGCCCTCCAGCCCGCTGTCCCCGCGGCGCGCCCCGAACCTGTCGTCGCTCTGGAAGGACTGGTCCCCGAGCAGCAGATCGCGGAATCGGTACCGGGGCGGCAGCGGCAGCACCTCGGACTCCAGCTCCGTCATCTTCAGGGAGGCGATGTCCAGAATGACCCCGCTCTTGCGGCTCCCGCCGCCGTCCCCGCCGCCGCAGCCGCCGGGCGACGAGAGCCTGCGGGAGAGAGAGAGAGAGGAGGGAGAGCGGCAATGGGGGGGCGAGGGGCAGCCCTGCCCTGCCCTGCCCTGCCCTGCCCTGCCCTGCCC
>VWZP01007242.1:44674-59274 GCA_013396995.1 Dicaeum eximium
CGCGGTTACATGGCGGGGCAGGCGGCCGAGCCCCCCCTGCACAGCGCTCCCCCCGGGGGCATGGGTGGCTCGGGGCTCCGCCGGCTCAGCAGAGGGGCCGGGGGGGTGCGCAGGGACCCCCGGAGCGCCCCAAGGAGCGGCGCCGGGCACAGGACATTTGCCGCTCGCTCGGCAGGCGACGGACGGAGAGCAAGAGGAGCCAATGGAAAAGCCCCGATCGCCGGGAGGAAATGGAACTGCTCGCAAGAGAACCGAGAGCCGCCAGCCAAAGGCAGATCCACCCCCAGCCTCCTCCCGCGATGAAAAGTAGGGATGGGAGGCAGGCAAGGCGATGGCTCCACAGCCGTGCTGGAAGCAGAAGCACAACCTCCTCTCCGGGCTGCTGGCACTTAAATCATCTGAACAACCCCAGCATTAAATGAGAAACCGCGAAGGCTGATGACTCAGTCGCCTGTCCAGCTGCCAAGTGTCGTGGCCAGGAGGATACATCACCCGTGCCTTGGCACGCCGGTGGCTCCTCGGGGAGTGCGGGGTGGCAGTGCCCGAGAGGGACCCGAGGGGATGGCTCGCAGACAGCTGCGTGTGGCCACTACACACGGAGAGGAGATTGAACCCGAGCAGCGCCCAGAAGGTTATTTCAGAGGGTTAAGGGCTTTCTTTGGTCTCTTTTCTCAAAGAACATTTATCAGTTAGAACGTGGGCACGCCCCTGCCGCCCACACCAGCTCGAGCTACCGATCCCAGCAGATTGGGGTTAAACTGAAACCTCACAGAGCAGCAAAGCCATTCCTTGCAGAGACCTCAAAGGCAGCACCCAGCTCCTGAGCCCTCCTGGTTCGGCTTCGTCAGTGAAATTCATCCACGCCATGACAGGAGCACCAATTCCAGGCTCTTTGTGGGAAGAGGGGAGGACAGGAGGGCTTGGAGGAGCAGCGGTGCCTCTGAGCTGATTCTCCATCCCTCACATGTAACTTTGGAGTGTGAGGCAGCAAACAGCTGAAGGACTCCAGCTCCTGTCTGATGTGCTTCCAAGAGCCTCATCCAAACCCCCTCCCACTCATTCCCAGCATCTTCCCCCGGCTTTGCCTCCAGTGCACCCTGCACAAGCTAAAGCCAGGCAAAAGAGCTTCCAGCAGCTGGATGCTGAACTGGCACTGAGCAAATATCCAGGGAATTGCCACAGGGATGGGAGCTGGGGCTCCTCACACCATCCTCTATCTCTACCGACTCACGGCTGTAAATCAGCTCCCAGCTGAGCAGATTCCAAAGCCCTGCCCAGCTGCTGTTCCCGAGGTGCCAGGACAGCAATGGGCACGCGGAATTCCTGCTGAGCACAGCCCCAGAGACAGCCTCAGCCCGCTCTCAGCGCTTCAGATGGTTCTCACCGCTGTTATTTGCCACTTAATTCCACCCCCCCGGAGCTTTTCGGTTCCTTTTTGCTGCCACATGCACAGAGCAGCCAAGGCTCTGCACTGACTGATGCATCTGTGCAGGCCCTTGGGCAGCAGGGAGGTTATTCCATGCTGCTCATTGATCCAGAACTTGGTCTTTAAGATAAATCAAGCCAAAACTCCTGTCAGCTCAAGCACTCCCTCCGGATCAACCGATAGAAGCACCGAACTTTGCTGACCACCTCTAGCTCATGTTGCAAAGGAGGAGCTAATATTAAGCACAAAAAAAAAAAAAAAAAAAAAAAAAAAAAAAACAAAAAAAAACAAAAGCCACAATTAAGTCTTTCCTCTTAGAGCTTAACTATGATACATTAGGCCAGAAGCAGGCTGTTTCTAGGCCATCTGAAACGCACATTTCAGTGTGAGAAAATGCGATTTTTAAAAATTATCCACTCTGTTCTTATAGCCATGGTTTAAAGCGGGGGGCCAGGGGCCTGGCTCCAAATGGGGGCGATTAAAATTGGGTTTGAAGGAGTCTGTCACACCCAGTGCTCCCCAGGGATTATGAAGTGCCTGTTCCAGGGAGCTCCTTGTTTCCTTTCCCGGAGGAAAGGCGGAGTGCTGCAGCTGCACAGCCCTGGACACAGTGCCTGCCATGTGGAAAGGGCACCTTTCCCCCTCTGCCACCCTGGCTGACACTGCCCAGCTCCTGTGAGCCTGGACAGGCAGGGCCACCCTCACCCTGCACCCTCTGGGAGCTGTGGATGCTCACAGCCACTCCCAGCCCTTCTCCTGGTATCAAACACTCATCTTTTGGGGTTTGGGTGCTGGGTTTTTTTAATTCCACATGATTCTTTTCCAGCTCAATTAATCCATCTCTCCTGGCCTCAGACCATGTGTCAGATCATGGAACAAAGCAAACATTTACCACTGTCCTCTATCAGCATTTAGAAACTGTAGTAAAATCCAGTTATATCAGCAGCTCTGGAAATACAATTTCTGCTATTTGCATCTGAGTTTCTTCTCCCATTGGCAGTAGCAGCTACGCTTTGAATGCATTTTCTCTTATTCTTGCATACAAAATCATTCAGAATTTTTAAATTCTGGCACATTTGTTTATTCTGGGTGAAGCTTCACTACAAGAAATACTGCATTTTCTCATTTGTTAAAATGTCTTCATCAATTGCACAGTGCCTTTGAGATGTTGCCCATCGATGTTTGAGACAGAAGTGCTCCTGTGCTGCACACAGATCTCCTGACACTGGCACAGAGGATTTACAGCCTCTCCTCCCGAGCACAGGGCTCCTGAGCTATGGAAATGCCACAGCAACCTGGCTACTTCTTCAAAGCTGTAGTGGTATAAAATAAAAAATTCATGAACAAGCTCATTTATTGCATAGTCTTCAAATACTACTGAAAAAAAAAAAAATCCTGGAGTGGCTTATATCTAAATACAGATCTGCAGCTTTATTTTTATCATCCCTTCCCTTCCTTCCTCCGGAGCCGTGTGCCACGAAAACAGCGCTGCCATCACATGTGGGAACCTCAGCACCCTGCCACGCTCTGGCTACCCCAGCGTCTCTGTCCCAGCCTGGCCAGGGAGGGGACACGCCCTGCTCACCCTCCTGGGGACCCTGGGGCTGGCCCGAGCTCTGTGTGACCCCCAGACCCTGGGGCTGGCCCGAGTTCTGTGTGACCCCCCAGACCCTGGGGCTGGCCCGAGTTCTGTGTGACCCCCCAGACCCGAGCTCTGTGTGACCCCCCAGACCCGAGCTCTGTGTGACCCCCCAGACCCCGCTGCTGCTGCTCTCTGCTCCCTCCGAGCTCAGCCAGAGCCATCACTGCCCCGCAGTGCCCTGGGCTCTCTTGTAGCACTGTGCCTTCTGTTGACAGGGTGACCAAATCACAATAGAATTTCCAGGTACTCTTTGTCTCCTAAAAAAGGCAAAGACTCCAGAAACTTCTCTCTGAATTCGGTACAGAGACACCTCATAGGACCCTTTGTCCTTCACCTCAAACTCGGGGCTGTTCAACTGGACCAGAGCCAAAAGGTCCCGCCTGAGCCATTGGGTAGAAAAGGGACAGAACAAAAGATTTGATGGCTTTTGTGGGGTGCTTAGCAGGAGCGAGCATCTCTTGCCCTGGCACGGCTTTTCTCTGTAAAGAGTTTGTTATTTTGTTTCTTATTAAACCCTTTTCTGTTTCAAACACCGCCACAAGAGCCATCCTGCTCGTTTGAAGCCATCCGGGTGTCTGGGCTGTCCCGGGTATGAAGGGATGGCTCAGAGCTCACAAGATCTGGCTCGAAGTGACACTCTTCACTCCCTCAGTCCCCTCCTGGGCCCAGCCACCTTCTGCCCTCGCTGGTGCCACCGGGGACACCCAGGGGAGCCTCGCTGCTGGCAGCACCGTGCCCTGGGGCTGGAAATGCCGGCACAAAACCAGGGAGAGGCGAGGAGCTCTCGGTGTGGCTCTGCAGTGCCAGGAGCTCTCTGGAGCTCCTCAGAGCCAAGATGAAGCTTTGCCCCAGAGGAAAATCCACAGGCAGGGAGCTTCTTGTAATGAATATTGAGATTTCCATTATTATTTTTAACTGTGTCTGTCAAAGAAGAGGAAGGACACAACCCGAGTTCCTCCTCTGCTTCCTCGCACACTGCACACCACAAAAACCGCAAAAACCACAGAGCATCTTCCTGCTCCCACCACAAACCAGTCCTAAAGCGCCCAGGGTCATCGCAGACCCCACACTTGAGCTGTGGGATGGAGCTGCCCAGCCCTGCCAGGCACCACCAAAGCTCTCAGTGACACCTCTGCTCTGTCAGCACCAGAAGTTATCAGAGGACATTCTCTCCCTCTGCTTCTGAGGGCTGGGCTGTGCAAACAGAACTGTGAACCTACATTTGGGGCAAGTTCTTGCATCACCTCCAGTCCAAAGCTCTCCTCTCCCACTCCAAGCTGCAAAAGGAGCCCGAGGCACCAGGTCCTGCTGGCAGCCATCTGTTCCAAGCCCATCCCTGCCCCAGGAGGATGGCCAGGGAGCCTGGATGTGCCGCCAGGAAAGCGAGAACCTCATGTCCAACACCAACATCCCCTCCTCACGTTTTGGGACCAGCACTCCCTGCAGCTGCTGCTGTGGCTCCTGTCACCTCTGAGGGCAGGGAAAGGACAATCCCTGGCTGAAACAGCAGAGCAAGGATCTCCCACAGGGTCTGACCTTTCTCAGCTGCTGGCACTGACCCAGGACAAATCTGCTGGCTGGACACGAGCTTTGGGCAGCAAACGGGCACTGGCTGGGCAGGAGCCTCCAGCTGCTCCTTGCTGGCCCAGACCACCACAGGGTGAGAGATCTGGGTTGCCCTCAAGGGCTGGGATACTCCTCCAGAGGGTCCCCGGGGCCAAGCTGCTCCAGGACAGCGAGGATTCTGCCATGTCCTGTCCTCTCTGACCCAGCCATGGCTGCAGAGTCTGCTCCTGCATCCCAGTCCATCCTTGGCAAGCCCAGCCTCCACCAGGCTGAGCCTCTCCAAGCCATACAGGAAATGCTGCCCTTTCTTTTCCTATCGTTATTTAAATATATACAATCATCTCGTGTTTGTTTCTCCTCCCACAGCTCTTCTGGTTACCAGGTTACAGTTGTTCTCCCCTCTCTTTTTGCTTTGGGGTTTTTTTTCCCCTCTGAGTGACATCCCCGTGGGGTCTCCTAATGGCTGGAGTGTGTGGGCACACAGGTTTGGTCCCTGGAGCCAGGCTGGAAGGCAGCACACCCCGGAGCTGGAGCTGTGAGTGCCCTCACACCCCTGCAGCAGGGCTGGCACCGCTTCGGGCACGGGGGGTGGCAGAGCTGGCACAGCACGGCCGAGGAGAGGGCGAGGAGCGGGCAGGGAGGGAAGGAGCAGCTCTGCACACGCGTGTGGGTGAGCACACGAGCAGGACAGACCCCACAGCACAGCATCCCCTGCCCAGGCATCGCCCTTCCCATCCCAGCCCCGCAGGGACACCCCAGGGAAGGGTCGGGGGGCTCATTTCTGAAGGGGGTCACCCTGAGCCAGATCTTGTGAGCTCAGAGCCATCCCTTCATACCCGGGACAGCCCAGATACCCGGATGGCTTCAAAATGAGCAGGATGGCTCTTGTGNCGGGGCCAAGCTGCTCCAGGACAGCGAGGACTCTGCCATGTCCTGTCCTCTCTGACCCAGCCATGGCTGCAGAGTCTGCTCCTGCATCCCAGTCCATCCTTGGCAAGCCCAGCCCCCACCAGGCTGAGCCTCTCCAAGCCATACAGGAAATGCTGCCCTTTCTTTTCCTATCGTTATTTAAATATATACAATCATCTCGTGTTTGTTTCTCCTCCCACAGCTCTTCTGGTTACCAGGTTACAGTTGTTCTCCCCTCTCTTTTTGCTTTGGGGTTTTTTTTCCCCTCTGAGTGACATCCCTGTGGGTCTCCTAATGGCTGGAGTGTGTGGGCACACAGGTTTGGTCCCTGGAGCCAGGCTGGAAGGCAGCACACCCCGGAGCTGGAGCTGTGAGTGCCCTCACACCCCTGCAGCAGGGCTGGCACCGCTTCGGGCACGGGGGGTGGCAGAGCTGGCACAGCACGGCCGAGGAGAGGGCGAGGAGCGGGCAGGGAGGGAAGGAGCAGCTCTGCACACGCGTGTGGGTGAGCACACGAGCAGGACAGACCCCACAGCACAGCATCCCCTGCCCAGGCATCGCCCCTCCCATCCCAGCCCCGCAGGGACACCCCAGGGAAGGGTCGGGGGGCTCATTTCTGAAGGGGGTCACCCTGAGCCAGATCTTGTGAGCTCAGAGCCATCCCTTCATACCCGGGACAGCCCAGATACCCGGATGGCTTCAAAATGAGCAGGATGGCTCTTGTGGCGGTGTTTGAAACAGAAAAGGGTTTAATAAGAAACAAAATAACAAACTCTTTACAGAGAAAAGCCGTGCCAGAGCAAGAGATGCTCCTGCTAAGCACCCCACAAAAGCGATCAAATCTTTTGTTCTGTCCTTTTTCTACCCAATGGCTCAGGCGGGACCTTTTGACTCTGGTCCAATCCAACAGCCCCAAGTTTGAGGTGAAGGACAAAGGGTCCTATGAGGTGTCTCTGTACCGAATTCAGAGAGAAGTTTCTGGAGTCTTTGCCTTTTTTAGGAGACAAAGAGTACCCGGAAATTCTATTGTAATTTGGTCACCCTGTCACCAAATTGACTGCTACACATTTCAGAGCTGTTTTCTGTGCCAGCTCCTCCTCTCTGGGAGCAGCAGCCATGTCACTGTTGGTTCTGTCTTGGCTCGTTGGGGAAGAGCCCCAGGTTCCCATCCCACTGTCCCCTCTCCCTCCCCAGAGGTCTCACAGTGACCCACAGTTCATTGGGACACCCCTACTCCTGCCATGGCTGTGGGTTTAATGTTTTGATTCAAAGAGTCTGAAGAGCTCTGAGGGATGTGAACAGCCCATCCCAACACCCAAGTCATTATTCCCAAGCAGCCTGAGCAGTTTTGGGCACAGCAGCTGCGGAACTCACACTCACACATCTCTGTGCACCCACACCCACAGTGGGAAGTGCTCAGAGTCCCAGATTGAATCCCTACATCCAAATTCCCATCTCCACAGACAGCTGGACTGTCCACGTCAGGAGCTGCTGCTGCTCAGAACTTCTCCAGAACTGCTGAGCCCTGTGACAAATCCATCCATCGCTCCCGACAAGCACAGGCAATTTAGCACCACAGGCCTCGCGGAGAAATTAGCATTTTGTGTGTTCCACGTGGAAAATGAACAGGAAGAGTGAGTCAGTGCAAAGCTCCACAAGCCTTTCCCCCGCTGGCAAATGCTGTTTTCTAGAAGATAAAAGTAGAAATTGTACCTTGCAGGTCCAGAGCCACTTTTCTCATTAGACAGCCCTGCATTAGCGATGGAGCCCCACATCCCCCATCCCTGGTTTGTGGGACAGAGGCACAACCCCACAGAGAAGCCTTTTCCTCCTTCTTTGATCCCACAGCAGCACAGGAGTGGCAGAGGGGCCCAGCATCCCCAGCCCCAGTGAATTTTCCAGGGGAAGAGCCCCAGTGAGGGTGAGCCAGAGCCATTCCCTTTTCCCAGAGCATCCCCTCTGGAAGGGCTGGGGGTTCCCAGCAGGCACAAAGGCAAACAAGGCGTGCTGAGGCCCCTGGTGAGGGCAAAGCCCAAATAACACTGGGAAAAGGAGGGAAGGAAAGCACATCCTGCACATCCTGGGCTCCTGGCAGGTGAGGGGAACAGCTCCCACTCCTCAGGCCTGGGCTGGGGCCTCCTCATCTCTTTAATAAGAAAATCCAGCCTGGAGCAGTGCGAGCTCTGCTGGAACCAGCCCGGTCTGTGGAAGGTTCCCTGCCCACGGCAGGGGCTTGGAACTGCAGGATCTTTAAGGGTCCTTCAGCCCAAATCCTTCTGTGATTCTGTGACTTGCAACCGGTCTGTTCTATTGTGTAAATATGCAAACAAAATGCAAATTAGCTCAGCTGAGCCCTTGCAGCACAAGGGACACAGCTCTGCTCCCATCCCAAAATCCTTGGGCAAAGGCTCCGAGGGCTCATTCCCACATCCCATCCAGGAGCAGCCTCGGGAGAAGGGGCAAACCCAAAACGCTGCAGAGCCAAGGTCACCAGCCCTGCCAGGAAATCCCTGACTCAGCCATCTCCAGGGCTGTTTGTGGATCTATCAGGCCCCATCTCTGCTCTGGAGCTGATGGCTGAGGAGCAAGTTTCCCTTTCCCAGCGAGGACATCACCCCTTTTCCTGCCTGTCCCACTGCTGGGTTTGTAGCCTGGCCTGGGAACACACACAAATTCTTTTAGAAGCTGAATTAACCCCAGTGCTCAAGAAATGAAGCAGCCAGGACTCACTGCTGGAGAAAGAAATCCCTGGGGGTGAGGCCCTGCCAGTCCCACTGGGAATTTCACACCAGATTCCTGAGGAGAACCACCCAGCCTTTCATGTCAGGGCGCTGGGATAACACCAGGTGATTCACGCCAGGCAACCACGACAAATTAAACAGATTATTGAACTAAAAAGGGAACAATTCCCTTGCCACGGCTCCAGAGCTGCTCCTGGAGAGCCAATGGCCATCCCTCCCCTCCTGTCTGTGTCTGTGACATCCCCAGGGACACAATCCTGGCAATCTCTCACTCCCCCTCACCTCAAGCTGTTACATCCTCAGCCACGTTTGTCAGCGCCCAGTGACTTTCAGGCTCACGTGAAAATAAAAAGACTACAAGATTGGCAAAGTGCTAATTTTTGCTAATAAACTGCTGGGAAAATCCTCCCTTCTGCCCAGCCCCAAGCTGCTACAAGCAGCAAGGGTTGGAGCATGGAGAAAAAAACTTATTTATGCTCCAGACTCCTGCAGAACAGTCCCTGCAATGGAAGCAGAAAATAATAGAGGGATGTGTGAGGAGGAAGAGTCTCTTCACACTGCTCAAAAATACAAAGTATTGAAGAAATAAACCCTGAGAGGCAGGTTTGTCACCACACCTGGCGGGCCAGGACGGGATGGGACGAAGGGGAAATGTCTCCTGGGTTGGAAGGAAGGACAAACAGAAGGGGAACATTGAAGTAAACATCAGTGGGGTCCCCCAAGGCTCTCCCTGCTCATGGCTTCAGAAGGGATGGGGATGACTGCAAATTATCCACTGCAGTCAAACCAAAACCAGACTGTAAACAGGAAGATCTTGTGGCACTGACTGACCCCGTGATAAAATGTCAGACAGAAATTAGCATCGATAAATTCCAAATGATCCAAAGGGAAAGGGGGGCAATCATCCTCCTGCACAGGCACGAAGAGGGCTGCAAATCAGCGCTCAGGAAAGAGCCAGAGTCACAGCAGGTGATGCCACAGAGCCAACAGCTCTCAGAGGTGGTCAAACCCCCAGATTTTAGGGAATAATTTTCATAATAAGCCCACCATGGAGTCACACAGATTTCTGGTTGAAAAGAGCAACTTTTCTGAGCTAAAAGAGCACAGAGAAGGGCACCAGAGGCAGCTGTGGGCTGTAAAGTGCCCTGTGCAAGGCCAAATCGGCCAGGAGGAGTCTCCAGACTGGAGATAGACACGATGAAAAGCAGATAAAACCAGAGAGGACAGCCAGGGAGCAAGAACATCACAGGAGGAGCACAGGGAAATCACAGGGCAGCAGCTCAAAGGAGCAGCAGCACCACAGAGCTCCCACCCTGCTGGGGAGGCAGAAAGTGCCCGTGGCTTCAGGAGAGAGCAGTGGATCCCCAGGGATGCACCCAGCCAGGCTGGCACAGCCACTGGCACAACCCCCAGCCCTGGGAAGGGCTCTGTCCTGTCCTGTGTCCCTGCACAGTGTCACCATGGGGTGGGGTGGAAGGGACCCTAAATCCCACCTCATTCCCACCTTCCTCTATCCCAGGGTGTCCCAAACCCCGTCCAGCCTGACCTTGGGCACTCCCAGGGATCCAGGGGCAGCCACAGATGCTCTGGGCACTTGTGCCAGGGCTGCCCACCCTCCCAGGGAAGAATCCCTTCCTAAAATCCCATCTAAACTCTCCCTCCTGCAGTTTCTGTCCCCAGGCACTCCCAAGGGACACCAGGCCAGAGGCACCTGTGCTCAGAGCTCTTGGCCTGGCTTTATTCATGAGAGGGATGAATGAGATGTTCCACCCTCCAGCCCAGCCTGGCGGGGATGCAAGAGAAACCTTCCCAGGCTCCAAAACAAATCGGGTGCAGCGCTGGGGAAACAGGCGTGGGGTCAGGGAGAGGTCGCTGCAGGAGGACTGGGAGGGTCCGAAGAGGTGCTGTAAATATTTTCACAGAGCAGAAAGAGCCCTGGGCACAGGCAGCCACCTGTTCTGTTCTCAGTGAAGGGTGACACTGCCCTGCCAGAGCCAAGGAGGGCGTTCAGCACCCTGGGGGTCCTTTCAGGAGCAGAATAGTGGGGAAGGGTCTGTGAAAAATGCATTTCATATGATTGGCATTTCGCAAACATTAGAATGAATACTATATGTGTTATGTTGGAAAGTTACATTGTATTCATTTTTGTAGTGCTGTATTAATCTTTTAAATGTAGTCTTTTTTTTTTTTTATGGTTAAAGCATAATATTAGAATAGAAACAATGTAATGTAAGATACTTTTTGTAACTAGCTCAAAGAACAGATAAGATAACCAAGAAATTCTTTGCACAAAGATAACAACAAGAAGACACTAAAATCCCAAGACAAGAATTATTGCCTCCTTATAGACTCTTAGGAACCAAGGAATAGATTTATGCGATGAGAGGAGGAACAGAGATTAAACAGAAGACACCTTTTATTTGAGAGGAGTGTTTGAATCATGTATGAGATATATGAATATGCAACAGGCTATTATTTTTTAAGGGTCAGTCCTTTGTGAGTGCTTTGTGCTTTTTCCATTGAGAGAAGCACCCGAACATCTGTAATTCTTTGCTTTTATTGTCTCTGTTATTGTCCTAACCCTAATTATCCCAACTTGTATTATCTTAATTTTATTATTAAACTTTTAAAATTTTTTTTAAAAGAGAAATAATTGTGAAGTGTTTTTCACAGGTCCCAAAACCCCTTCCCACTGAGCCAGGGGTGCTGGTGGGGCTCCCCTGCAGCAGTGCAGAGCCTCACACTTCCCTTCCCCAACCATCTGAGGACAACAAGAGCAGAATTCTCTTATCTCTGCTACATCAACACCCTGAAAATACAGGATGTTTACCTGCAGTTTTATGGCTCCCCATTGCAATTTCTGCTGGAACAGCAAGGCCCGGATGGCCACGGGCAGCCAAAGCAACAGTTGCTGCAATGCACAAGGCTGACTTTTGGGAAGCTGATAAATGTCCAGGCCGGTAATCTCGCCTGGAGGCACTGATTGCTAATTAGCTACAGCGCCTGGTTCAGTGCAAGCTCTGCCAAAGAAGCATCTTCTCGTTCGTTTCCAGAAAATTGAAAATTTAAGAGACAACAACAAGCTGTCAGCTGCAGGGACCACCCTCGTGCTAAACTGAGCCAGGTCTTTGGATTCATCTGAAGATTAGCAGGAGACATGGGAGAGCCATCCTGGGCCTGGATGAGTGCTCTTAGCAAGAATCCCATTTATTCAATGCTTTTTTTTCTTTTCTCCTGCCTTTGGACTCAGGCAGAGGCTTTACCCAGAGTGGCAGAAGGTGCCTGTGGGCATTTTTAACCTGGCTGCCACTGCTCCAAACCCTGCTGTGATTTTTAGGGCCAAAAACCCTGTCCTGGCCACCCAGCCAGGTGGGACTGAGCCCAGCCTGGCCAAACCCAGCCCCTGGAGCTGACATTCCATGGGAACATCCCGACTCTGGCAGGCTGCTGCTGTCCAGCCCCCAGGCTCAGCCCCACATCCCGCTCCCAAACCCGTGTCACAGCACCCAAATTCCGGCTCCCACGGGCTGCAAACAGCAGCAGCGGCCACACAGATCCCCAGAAAGAGCCAGACATGAGAAAAGCCACTAAGGCAAAGCCATCACCTCGCTAAGCAGCTGCTCCAGGTAGCCCCGAGCCTTCCTCAGCTTTTCCTTCTCAGACGAGCCATAGGAGCGGGAGCAGGGGATGGAAAATCCGAGCCTCCTCCGCCCATCCCTGCCTCTCCCGCTGGCCCCCCGGCTCGGGCAGGATATTTTTGGGTGAGTCCTTCCATCTGGCGGCTCGTCCATCGCTGTGCCCGCGCTGGCCTTACATGGGCAAGGCGGGGGAGCGGCGCCGCTGGCCCGAGGAAATCCTGAGTTCCCCGAGTGACAGGCTGGCTCCTTGTGCAAACATTTACCCGCATTTCCCACGAGGCAGGAAAGCGAAATTTAGGCTCTTTGTACCCTCTGGGTGCCAGAAATGTGTATTTGCTCTCCAAACAAACTCTCAAGTGGTTTTACAATTAACCCTTTGCTTCCCACCTGGGAGGGGCTTTCGAGACCGTCGTCTCCTTACAAAGAAGGCCAGGAGGAAGCTCACAGACATTTCCACACACATCTCCACGGTCAGGAAACCAAGAAAGCAGAATTTCTCTTCAACAGCTTTTAAGCCAGCTCTAGATTTGCTAAGTGAAGGGGTAATTGAGCTTTCCACTTATTTCAGCGGGGTCAGCCCAGCGGAGGTCCCTGGAACATTCAGTGAACGTGTTTTACATCCTTGCTGCTCCATCCTGGCTCTCACAGCCCCCACACACAGCCCTGGTGACAGCTCTGCTTGTCTGGGATCACACCTGGAAGCACCCAGAGGAAATGAGATGGGGTTGGATTGCTGGGCCCTGCTCTGCCCAGGGCTGTGCACAAACCCCAGAGCAGCCCGGAGAGGAGGGGAAGAGAAATTCCTGCACCAGGCTGAGACAGCAGGTGGTTAAATGTGGATGATCATCCCCTGACTGTGGATTTGTGCCCCCAGCCCGAGCTGCAGGAGAGGAAAGCAAAGAGCAGATCAGGCAGGGCCCCGGGGATCTCTAATGGTGCTCACTGCCCGCTCTGCCCTTTCTCTCCAGCCTGCCTCTAACAATCCTTTTCTGCTTCTTCAGCTGATCAGCTCTGAAAAAGTGCATTAGACACCGGGCTGCTCCGAGCTGGAGCTGGGAAACTGCCGAGTCCTGAGGGCTCCAGGCAGCTTGTTTAACATCTCCAGAGGGGCAGCAAAGGGCTGAGCACAAGGGCAGGCAAGACAAGCCATGGAAAGCAATGGCATTCCAACCCCTCCGGAGCCTGAGGGGGTTAGAAACACATCGAGCTGCAGAACAATCATTAGGAAACAAAGTTCCTCTGATCCAGATGGAAAGAGACAGGCAGGAGGATCTTTGGGCAAGGATTTCAGTGCATTAGATGAGGATAAATGACCCCGGGCAGGGCTGCAGTGTCAGTAATGAGGAGCAACTCATCTTCCCATAATGCTGGGGCTGGAAATCTCCAGGAGCTGCTGTCTCCAGCCCCATCCCTGATTGTCACAGTCACAGCCACCTCCTCGAGGGTGTCATTTCTGCAGACACATCAAGCACAGCTGCAAAATGAGGCAGTTTGGGCGTTGGGGAAAGCACTGTGCTCTGCAGCCACCCTGCTGTGCCCAAAGTACCCAAACTGTGTCACCCAGAGCTGGGGCTCCTGAGGCACCACGGAGCCCTGGACATTGTGTCACTGACAGGTAATAATGAGGGTCTCAACCCTAAAAAACAATACTCAAGGATTTTATTAATTACCATCTCAGTGGCAATGCACTGAGAGTTAAAGAACAGAACAGAGTGTTTCTTCTTTTTTCATTTCGATTTTTAGGAATAAAAGATCATTTCCCTAAATCATGGCGAGCAGATGAAGATGTAGAAAAGCCAAGCTGGGCAGCCCAGGGCACAAACCCAGCTAAGGTCCTTATCTGGCAAGCATGAATTGATACACACGATTCATCTGCACTCTTCAGCCGGCGTCTGATGAGCGTGACAGTCAGAAGAGCCACACTGGTAAATTTAATCAGAACAATGACAATATACAGCATTTTTCTGGAAAAACTGGGACACTTCAGCAAGGATCACTTGTGAGAAACAGGTGCTGCTGCCAGGCACAGGGGGGTGGTGGCATTGAGTGCCCCTGATGTCAAGCAGCTCTTCCCCTCCACACAGCAGCCCCTCCCTCACACTGGACATGGTAACTTTGGCATAAACCCAGCCCAGAAATGGAGCAGGGACATTGTAACTTTGGCATAAACCCAGCTCAGAGATGGAGCTGGGGCTGGGCAGCACCTACGGGAACGTAGCTTTTTCCCGGGTGTATTTTGGCCCCTCGGCTTTGGGGTGGCTCCAGGTCTCAGCCGAACTCTGCCTCACACCCGGAGCGCAGCCCGGGCCGGCGGGATCAGCCCGGACCCTGCTCCCATGAGGGATGTGACTGCTCGGGGGTCTCCAGGCAGCCCTTCCTTCCCCGTGCCAGCAGCTCCCGAGGCGCTGCGCCCACCGGGGCACCCACAGGGACCCGGCCGGGCCCGCAAGTGCCGCACAAACTTTGCTCAGGCTCGGGGCACGGGGCACAGGGCACGGGGGTCCCGCCGGCCCGGCTGCCCCGAGAGGGGAAGGGGCTCCTCCGGCTGCCCCGGCAGCTCCAGCACCCCGCGCTTCCCACACGGCAGCACGGGCAGCCCCGGGGACCCTCCCAGCCCCTCTCCCCCGGTACCTGTGTGCGCTGCCATCGTCGTAGACGAAGGAGCGGTTGGTGTAGCA
>VWZP01007242.1:59377-77153 GCA_013396995.1 Dicaeum eximium
CTCCTCCCCCGGAGCTGCCCCCCCGGGCTCGCCCCGGACCCGCGACCCCAGCGCGGGGGCAGCAGCGGTGACCCCGCCCCGCGGCCCGCGGCCCCTCGCCTCTGGCTTCTGTCAGCACGACCTTTGGGTGGCTTGCGTTATTTTCCTCTTTCCTTTCCGTTTCCTCTCCTTTTTCCCTATCTTTTCCCTGTCATTTCTCCTTCCCTTTTCCTTTATCCTCTCTTTCCCTTTTTCCTTTCTTGCTTTTATTTTTTTTTCCTTTTCTTTTTTATTTCCTTTTCTTTTTCATTTGGTCGGATTTTATTTTCCACTACCCACACAAATATTTGTGTTAAGCGCTGCTTGCGCCGAAAGCAAACAGCGCGGCCAAGCCCCGGGAATTCCTGTGCCGTGCTGCGCGGCCGGGCCGGGAGCGTTGATCTTCTCGGGGGGCCCTGCTGCAAAAACACGGCCCCGCTGCGGAATGGCCCCGAGCCCGGGGACAGCGTGGGCAGCCTGGAAAGGAGCCGGCCGCCTCCAGAAAGGGTTAACGGCATGGGCTCCAAGGTGCCTTCCCTCCCCTCCAGGTCCAGCCCCATGTGCCAGGAGGTGCCACCAGCAATGATGTGGCCAAATGCGAAGTGCCCCAAAGCTGTGTCCCCTCGCAGGGAGCGGCTCCGGGCAGGGTCCCGCTGAGCATCCCCAGCACACGGCAGGGGCGGCCCGGGGGCGGTTCTGCCCCAGCTCGGGTACGCTCCTCTGCTTTTTGCTTCTTTTTTCGCTCCTCTTTCCGAGCCCAGGCCGTAGCGTGGGCGCTGGGGAGCTCGCTGTGGTGCCATTTGGTGGGACTCCAGAGCTGCACTGGTGAGCGGATACCCCGATAAAGGAGCTGCTCCCACAGCACATCTGTCCACACAGCCCCTTGTGCTCTGTGCAAAGCGCCTCTGCCACCCCAGCCACCCAACACACCACTTCAGCCACACCCGGGGAAGGTGACACCATCCACGCTGCCATCCCGCTGCTCCCAGAGCTTTGGTTTGTCTCCGGCATCCCCCAGTCCCGCGGAGCCCGGGGTACGCCACCCTCGCACTCCGCACCCGCCGCTCCCGGGCTCGTGTGAGCCTCTCGTGTGAGCCTCTCGTGTGAGCCACTCGTGTGATCCACGGGCACACGGAGGGTGCCGCAGCCCCCGCTGTGCCTCAGCCCCCGGACCCAGAGGGAAGTGCCCCCCCTCGGGTGCGCTGGGCTTTGCGCTTCCCTCCGCCACCGGAGACTTCGTTTCTCCCGCAGCATCTCTTCCTCCTCCTCCTCTGTCTCCATATGGACTCTCCTACACCAGGAGTCACCGGAGAGAAAAAGCAATTAATACTCGCCGTGCAATGCTCCCGTGTGATGCTTCCCAACCCATCCCGCTTTTGGGGGGGAAGGTTATCCTCCATTCACTAATTGCTTCACATTATCTGGTGCAAAGTGTCAGCGTGCAGCTCGGCGGGGACAGCGGTGGGTGGCACAGCAGCATTGACATGCTGGGTGATAACACAGGCGTGGGGGAGGAATTATTTAAACAGTTACAGTCAGATGCTGAGGGAAATGAAAAATGAAAGAGAAAGAGCCAGAAGAAGAGAACGTCCCCATCCAACGGCAGCTTGGGACTGGCTCCACCTGACACTGGTGCCACACCAGTCCCACCATGAGCAGCTGCTCAGGCCACCACAGGGACAAGCTGAGCAATCTGGTGGCATCCTAATTGAGGAATGAATTCACAGAATCACAGAATGACTGGGTTAGAAAAGACCTTTGAGATCATCGAGTCCAACCCAGCCCTAACACCTGCACTAAACCCTGGCACCCAGTGCCACATCCAGGCTTTGTTAAACACACCCAAGGATGGGGACTGCACCACCTCCCCGGGCAGAACATTCCAGAACTCACTTGCCGAGTGCCGTCCCACGGCCGGGTGCTGGGTGTGAGCAGCTCTCCAGAGCAGAGCCAGCCTCGGGGGCAGCACAGGGGGTCGGGCAGGCAAAGCCCGGTCTGAGACCTGCCAGGGATGAGTGCGGGGGAAGGCCCGGCTGCTCCGACACATCCCAGCCCAGCTGCCCGAGGAAAGGCCTGGCACAGGGCAGAGAGACCAAACTCTGCTGTTTCTGCGTCTGGGAGAACAATAAATAAATCTGTGGGAGGCAACAGTGGGATGAGTCAGAGGCGAGAGCGAGAGAAAGTCGTCATCTGCAGAGCAAATCATCCGAGTCCAGCGATCCACAGGGCCCCAGGGATCGGTGTCAGAGCGTCCCTGTCCTGCTCAGCCCCCTGGTACCCGGAGGGCGATGGGGACAGCCCCACCAGCAGGAGCCTTGGCCGTGGCTGGGGGGCTGCAGCCCCTCACAGCCCAGTTGGATCCATCCAGCGCCTGGAGAGGATGGGCTGGGGCATCACTTCAGCCCCAGGAGCTGCATCCAGCTCCTGTTCCCCCCACAGTCTTGCAAGCTTTACCTTTCTGGGTGCATCACACAGGGATCCAATCACCCCGGGGCAAGGAGGTGCCCTGCAGAAATGCTCCTGCTGAAATTCCTCCCATTTCTGCCAGGAGAAGTGCCCAGTGCAGGGCAGAGCAGGCACGGAGTCGGGAACAGTGACACTGGATCTGCTCCCAGCTGGAAATGTCGGAGTGTGGACTGAATTTAATCAAAGCAGAGCCTGAGCTGAGACACTGATGCTGCGGATTTGTGCGTGTCAAGTGAATTCCATGTGAATCTCCATTTGCCACACACAAATACAGCCTGCAGGGAATGAAAGGGCAAGGCAAAAAGCACCGAAAAAGCATCAAAAAAGCAACTCACATGGCACAGTCTGAGAATTAATAACAAGGAAACTTCTGGTCCACTGCAAAATAAGCAACTTTTCTGTCAAGTTGACGTCTTGGTAGGGGGACCACTTGGGGAACCTGCTGGGCCTCACAAATCAGCATTTCACACAAGTTTTCACTCTTTCCACTCAGCTCATGTTTAACTCAGCGCCCCCGAGGCTGGATGCAGCACTTGCAGAACACACAGGGGGCTGAGGCTGTCGTTACCCAGGAATGCAGAAGTAGGGAATTGTCAGAGCTGTCATTAATCTCAAGAAGGAACAATCAAATTCAAAAAGGGAGAGAGCCCTGTAACTCCTAGACTGATGTATGGGAAACAAAAAGAAGAATGCAGGAAGCTTGGCTATAAAAACATGAATTTAGTCTCATCGACCAAGGCATTAAATCAGAAGCAAAGACACCTTCATCTGCACATTGGGAGCCACAGAGACATTTGTCTGCTGTGCCAGTGCTCAGGTTTGTTGGCTTGGTTTCCAGTTTTCTACTTTTATTTAATACCCAAAGGGACATTAAATATCAAATAACAAGTGAAACACACACTGTAGAACTCTCACAAAGCCTCTTCTTCCATCATTTCCCAAACCTCACGGAGAATGTGAGGTGAAGAACTGCCTGCAAGAGCTGAATCATGTCTTCAAGCACAAACATTGCTATTAGGTGACTAAGACCTAAACAACCATCTCTATTTATTGCAAGTGATGCTGTTATTAAAAACCAGACAGGTCCTTTTGCAGCCCCTCGTGCTCTCAGGTCTGTGTGTGCTGGTGAAACTGCAAAAAGGCAGGCTGGAACAAAGGAAATCCTTTGTGTAGCATCCCAAACACTTCAGAAACCTGGGAGTGCTTTGTGTTCCCAGAGCATCCTGGCTGGGGACTGCAGGGGTGACAAGGGGCATCTCTGAGCCCTAGAATCAGACAAAATCCATGGGAGCACAGGGAATGCCTCATGGAAAGGGAAGTTGTGCCAGGTGGGTTCCTCAGAGGGGCTCTGAGTTGTCCCTGGAGCAGGAGGCAGCAAGTGAAAATTTGCAAACCTGCCTGTGGGAACCAACCTGGCTTTTGGGAAGAGCCCAAGGGCAGGGCCACCATGGCAGGCACAGAGAGGGGTGTCCACCTTGCTGAGAAGGATGTCTAGGGCAGGCTGAGCTCAAGCTTCCACATTTGAGCAAATTCATATTGGGAAACCCGATTTTCACTGGATTTTCCCCATCAGTCCCATCCATCCGCCCTCTCCTGCTGCATCATCCAAAGCCTTCGCATTTTCACCAAGTGAAGTCGAGCAGAACCGAGGGAAGCCAGGCTCTGCTCCCCCTCCCAAATGTTCCCAGCACTGGGAGGGAAGCCAGGAGACTTTAGGAGATGTTTCAAGGAGCTGCAGGTTTGGCTGCTCCCCTGCAGCACCCACTGCCTGCTCTGGGCTCCTCCTGCTCAGCAGCATCTCCCACCACCCTCCTGGCAGCTCTGCTTTGATCTTTGGATATCACAAAACCCAAAAAACCAAACCCAAACATCCTGCAGTGTGAACGCTCACAGCTTTAGGACAGCTCAAGTCGCTCACAGCGTTACATCCCCGCTCCTGTAATGAGGTTTTCATGGACATAAAATTTAATGAAAATGTGAAAATATCTCACAGAAAGCAAATTCTAGCCCTGTGGCTCAGGAAAATCTGCTCTCCTGGTTGATTGCCTAATTTACACCCCCAGGACTGTGCAGGGTCTCAGTGCAGCTGTAGGAACACTGCTCCCATCCCCACTGACCTGACTGCAGCCATTCCAGGGCCCTGAATTCATTCCTCTCCAGGAAACTCTTGGATCTCCCTGGGAGTGAAGATTTCCCCAAACAAGCTTCACTTCACCCTTCTGAAAAGAAAGGTAAGGTCACACATGAGCATGGGTGTTGTGTTTGCCTGAAACCTGGTGTTAAAGGTGATGGAGGGATCACCTCCAGGCAAATTCCCAGAGCTGAGGGACTCAGTTCTTCTCCCCTTCAGCAGCCTTTGCCTTGCTGTTCCTCAGCTTCCTCCCAGTGGGACTCCACCAGGCTCTGTGGATAAATAAAAACCCACATCCAAGAGCTGCCTGTGCCCTGGCTGGGGTTGGGGAGTGTTCATTTCATATTTTTGGTATCAAAGTTGCTGCTGCCACCACAGAGCAGAGCTGAAGGAATGGCTTCAGCAGTGCTGCCAGCACCATGCTGGGCCTAATTGCACCAGGGATGATACACACGTGGGGCTTATTATTATTATTATTTTATTATTCTAAAGATATTCCATTTTTAATGTAAGAGGTTTCAAACGCTGGTATTTATTTGCTGATGAAATTATTCAGCTGGAGAGAGAATATCTTCAAAGAAGGAATTTTTTTTCCCCCCAGAATGGGTATCTGGGGTTACAGGGCTGTATTATTGTACATGAAAAATATTTCTTTGTTAGCCTTTTATTTCAGGGCACACATTTAACTGACACTTCCCGTGCTGACAGCTCACCCAGCTTCAAAGCACAATTTCTGTGAGGACTGCAGAGTGTGAGGCTGGGCTGGATAAAGCTGTGGCCCAGCTGACACATGAGTCCTGGGGAAGGAGTTTTCCCTCTCTTTGGAGAGCCTGAAGCAGAAATCCATACGGGGACTTGCACACTGTGAGTGTTCTGGGGTTTTTCAGTGGGGTGAGATGCACTTCCAAGCTGTGAGCACATTTTGGGAACCTGGTTTCTTCTGTGATTCCTCTGTTCCCTCTATCAACACAGCTGGGAGAGCTGAGCAGCTCAGCCAGAGCTGGGGATTAACCCTGGAGCCCTCAAGGCAGAAATCAAAGCTCCTCTCCATGTCCCTGGGACATTGGGCTAATCCAGGCTGCCCTAAGGATGCTGCAGGGAGCCTTGCAAAGGTCCAGCCAAGACAAACCAGAGCAGTGCTGTGTTCTCCTGTCACCCAAGGATGCAGAACAGAAACGCATCCTGACCTCTGAGAAATCTCAAAATTAAACAGAAACCATGATCTCCCTGCTCTCCCACGGAGGCTGGAGTTCCCACAAGGCTTCCACACCTCCCACCTCAACCTTCCCCTCAATCAGCAGCGTTGCCATCACCCAACCCTTCCCTGCCCTCCCAGGCTGGACCCACGGGCCCCTCTCCCCTCAGCGCTCCCCACCCACGGCCAAAGCCAACTCCCCCCTGCTGACAGCTCCATCCTGTTTGTGGTGTCTTTGGCACTTCCCCCTGCAGCACTTCCAGGCCCCTGTGGCTCCCCAGCCCCGTCAGCTCCGGCACAGCCGTGCCTGAGCCAACAGCAACAGCGGGGGCTGCGGAGCCGCCCGGGGCAGAGCCTGACAAGGCAGAGCCCCAGGGCTGGGGCCAGCCCGGCCCAGAGCACCCACAGCCTCGGGCTGTCCTCCACCACCCCACACAAGGCCAACACACAAGTTCAGGCCCCAAAGCTCCAGCTCAGGAGGTGCAGAGTGCTCAGCAATGCCCTGGACTCAGGGACCAACAGTGGCACAGCTGTGGAAAACACAAGCCCAGGGCCAGCAGCAAACTGGCAGATCAAGGACAGACTCAACAGTACCAGGGATTCCTCTGACCAAGTGAGCCCCAGCATGTGCTTCACTTATTTCTGAGACTGACAGAAATTAATGAGAGGAAAGGTTTTGTTAGCTCTGTATTTTATGTGGCTGCAACACGATCAGCCCTGGGGATCATCTTTCCCCTGCCCAGACGGGTGAGGTGGAAGCCACGGGCTGCAGGTGCTGGGCAGTAACTGGATCCTGCAGACCCAGATAGAGCCACTGCCAGAGAAACTGCCCAGAGAGCCCCTGCTGCAGGGACAGCTCCAGCACCATGCAGGTAAGTGCTGCAGCCTCTTACAGCTTTCACAGGATTGGGTTTGGAGGGGACCTTAAAGATCATCTCATTCACCCCTGCCATGGGCAGAGACACCTTCCACTTTCCCACGTTGCTCCAAGCCCCGTCCAACCCGGCCTTTCCCTCTGGATTCTAACCCTGAGAGCTTCCACAGGGCAATGTCAGGCCAAGTAACAAAAGTTCTCCTTCAAGGACATATTAAGGGGCAGCTCAGGCCTTCAGTAACAGGTTTAAAATAGTCAAAAATTACTCATAGTAAGTCATTCTTCAGTATTTCCACACATGGATGCACAGAAAGAAGCTTTCAACACGGTAAGATCCTTCTCAGTTTGGGATCTCACTGTGCCACAAGTAGATAATTTGTTTTTAGGAGAAAAAAAGCCTCACACTAATCATACAAAGACCAAGGTATAAAAGTTGTGTTTGCTTTGCATGGATATACTGTAAAATGAGGGAAAGCCTTTTGGGTTGAGAGGCAAGAGAATTCAGTGTGCATGTTGCTGTTCCCCAGCTCTGCAGGCTCCGCACACACCAGTGGTGCTTCATCCTCTTCAATGTCCTGCTTTTCCACGTGCTGCTTTTTGGGGCAGATCTACTGGAGCAATACTTCCTGCACTCCCTGCCTCTCTCTTACACCGATGCAAAGGCTCTGGAGATCAGGGACAGGGCCAGGAAGCTGGATCTGGATCCTCTGAAGGCCAACCTCTCTTACACCAGCAGCAGTGCAGTGACTTGCTCCAATCAAGAGATATTTCTGCTCATTGTTGTCCGCAGCAGCCCAGAAAACAGGACAAGGCGCGACGTGATCAGGCAGACCTGGGGCAACACGACAGGCTCCAGGGGCTACAGCGTCCTGACTCTGTTTGCTGTAGGGCAGGCAGCTTCAGCAAGCACCCAGCTGGAGGTCAGTGAAGAGGCTCAAAGGCACAGAGACATCATTGAAGGCAGTTTCATCGATTCCCCCCAGACGCAGACACACAAGATGCTGATGAGTGTGGAGTGGACGGTGACTTTCTGTCCCCGTGCCAGGTACATCCTTCACGCAGCCCAGGACGTGTTTGTGGGTGTCCCCAGCCTGGCTGGCTACCTGCTGAGCCTCACCCAGCTGGAGGACATCTACCTTGGGAGGGTGGTTCACCACGGGGTGCCTGACAGGGACCCCCAGAGCCCTGGCTTTGTGCCCACCCAGCAGTACCCCGAGCAGTTCTACCCGGATTTCTGCCACGGCAGCGCTTTCCTCATGTCGCAGGACGTGGCTCGCAAGGTCTACGTGGCTGCCAGGGAGGTGCCACTGGCAGTGCCCCCCGCTGCCTTTGTGGGAATCTGTGCCAAAAGAGCTGGCATCACTGCCAGGCACAGCTCCCGCTTTGCTGGGGACAAGCACATCAGCTACAATCCATGCTGCTACAAATTCATTTTCACCTCTTCCCACATGAGAGAGGACGAGCTATTTAAAGACTGGAAGGAAACGAGCGATGGGGAAGATTGTTCCTTACTGGAAACCTACTACAGCCTGGTGTCCTGCAAGGTTCTGACCTACATTGATAAGTTCAAACAGTTCAACTTGGATAGGATAAAAAATGAGCTCCTTCATTTTGTCAATTAATGTTTAACTTCTGCAAGAAGAGGCTGGATTTTCTTTCATCAGCTGTGTTATCCTGTTAATGTTCAGTACAAAGGATGCCCTCCCAAAGTTTGCTCTTTTCCCTTCAGCAGCAAATGAATTCTCACTGTTGCAGTGTGACAGAGCAGAACTGGATGTCCTCTGCCTCTGTAAGTACCTACAAGTGCATGCGTGGAAGCAAAAAACAGTGTTCCAACAGACTTTGTGTATATCCAGGGTTTTTCAGACTTTTGAGTCTTCAAAACTCTTTTTTTGTGTGAGTGAGGCATCACCTACTTCCAAAGAATTCTGTAACAAAGGGGAAGCCTTCCATCCACAAAAGGAGCTGCTTCTGAGCAGGCTGGTTCACAGACAAACAGAGCAGCTCCAGCAGAACAGACACTGAGCCATCATGGAAATTCCTCAAGTAATGCTGTTTGTTAACATCCATCAAATGACAAGGTTTGGTTTGGGTTTCTTTGGGTTTTTAACCAAATGTTCAGCATGTCACCTCAATTCTCCAGAATTCCGTTTCGTGTTTTTCCTCAATTATCTCCACCTGTTACTTTAAGGGGGGATGACAAAAACAACACACTCCAAAATTGTCATTTCTATCAGATACAGCAGCAGCATGTAATCCATATGGTGATGTACAGCATGGGCAGGGAACTGCATCTGAGTAATAAGGGGAAAGTGATCAATTAATCAATCAACACTGAGCTCAAAGCTCAACAAAATAAAGCATATGTGCATACATTAAAAAATCCCCTTGTTTGGCATCTCTGCACATTCTAAAATATTGTCTTTGGCAAATGTACCATGCAAAGCAGATGCTAAATACTCAGCACACAGAGTAGCCTTCAAAAGCACCAGCTGAAAACACACATGGAAGAGGCTCATGAATTGCAGAACAGGTTTATATATTGATTTCTTTTACTGACATTTCAGCATATGGCTGGTACAGAGCCACCAGCACACAAAGCCACCTAAAACAGAGTTGAACTGCCCACAACAAGTGCAAGCTAAGGACTTGTACACTCTCTTGATTTCCTTTTCTTTCATGTGTTTGCTGGATGCAGGGCTCATGAAGCTCCCCTGCTCTCTCCAGCCACAGGACACTGCAGTGCATTCCTCCTGGCAGATGTTTATTGGGCACATTTGGGATAAAAGCAGCAGCACTGGGATGTAGGATGACAACCCGGGCACATCTTGGGTTGTGAGCAACAAGGCACCTCACCTGCATTTAGAGAGCTCAGTAAACATTAAGGGATGTCCCCCAGCTCCTCTGAGCCCAGCTGGGCAGCAATTTTTGGCAGGCAATGCCAGCTGCACCTGCACCTACCACAGGCAGAACCAGAGTTGCTGCAGGACAGGATCCTCCTGCTTCCCCTGGCAGCACAGGGACGTGGGGCCAGTACTTTGCACAGTAACACCTGCCTGACATCACTAAAAGAAGCCCCAAATAGTAATTTCATGTTTTATTCTGCTCCCCCTCAACAAAAAGAATACAAGCCTTTGATAGAAAGTACCCTGTGGTCTCTGTTTGTGGGCAAAGACACATCACATGTCACTGGAGTGCCCAGCCACTCCTGATTCTCCCCCACAGCTCTGACATCTTCAAAAGAAGATTTCAATTTCCTAAAATGCCACATTTCCATACTCCCAGTTCATTCACTCCCTTCCACACAAGAGCTCCATGTTCTTCCCCCTTTTAGTCTAACTCAGGTAACTAAAACACCACATTTCTTTAAATAACATTTTTAAAAAATTGCATCTCTGTTAAAAAATAGTGTAAACAATTCAAGATTTGGTTCTGAAGTAGCCTTGTAGTGCTCCAGCCACTAAACTGAGCTGCCACCTCACAGCAGAGCCAACAAGGGAGACAAAGCTCCCAGGTGGGTTTGATCCCTACAGAGTGCATTGATTTGTGTTCAAAAGGGCTAAAACCCTTTTTTTTTAGATCCTCAGCAGAAAATGTAAACGATATTTAGGATTATTTATTCCAGCAAGACTCACATCCAGCAGGTTGAAAAGAAGAGAGTCCAGTCCCTACTCCCTCATGTGGACAGTGTCACTTATTCAGCAACAGGATTCTGACAGGACAAAGAGTGTTCCATGCAAGTGCCAACTTTGGCAGGTAAAAAAAATGAATTAAAAAAGGATAGAAATTATGGCAGCATCTGAGGTTACAAACCTTGAGGTGTTTTGGTGGGGTTTTTTTTAACTGAACTGTAACCTACTGAGAAAACACAACAGAAACTCCAAGCCCAAGAACAATTTAAACAAACACTGATAAATTCTGCCAAATAAAACAGTCAGCAGCTGCTAAGTGCTCACCTGGGTTACCTGCCTCATGAAGCACACAGGGAACTTCTGCCATGACGTTTTAGGGGGAAATATCAAACAGCCTTTAATTTGCTCTCCTGACTCATTTCAAATAAGAGTCAAAATATCTTCACATTCCTCTAAAGACACAACCTCCAGTGTGGAGAGATTTTACAGCTTGTACCTCAACACCTGTGCCAGGACTGTGCTCTGCAGGAGGGGCACCCCAGACACCAAGGACATTACTCTGCTCCTTCCACAGCTGTAGTAGAAACTGCCTTAACATAGTAGGGGCCCTCGTGGAGGTAAGCCCTGAGCCTCAGGTAGTACTGATTGCCAAAGATCTCTGCAATGGTTTTGGAGTTCACCAGGGCCTTCACCAGTTCGTATTTAGCATCCTTTGAAGCTTTGTCAGGCTCCACAGATCTGTCCACAACGTACTCCACAAACCCTGGGCTGTTCAGCATCAGCTTCTGGGCCCATGGTTGATTTGCAATGGCCTGAACAGGAAGATAAAAGATGTGAGAGGGGATATAAACACTTTAAAATCCCAGAATAACAGTTACACAGTAGGGTTTTTGGTACATGGGCAAAGAACAGGAAAAATTAAATGAGATACGAAACCACCACTCAAATCAAGCAGCAGGGTTTAACACTGGAGAACAAGTAGAGCTCAGTGCTTATCTTCAAAGTTTTGAGGGAATTATCACAGCAGTGCCTCTGGTATAGAAGTAGCACCTTAGAGCACAGCTCTTGCCTTTTTTCCCCTCTCCAATTTATTAGAAAATTAGCATTACAGACATGATGTGTCTGCTGCATTATCTAAATGGGGAAGACAAGTGGGGCTGAGGAAAAAGGCTTTTTTCTGACCACTTCTGGGCTTCAAGAAGAGGTTTGTGGTATTCACTTTGAAGAAATGAATAAATCTGAGACTGAATGGCAACACAAGTCACTCCCTAATGTTTAAAAGCAAAAGCACTCACAGTAAACACCCGTAAAGCCCCGCAGTGGAGATCAGGGAATGGCTGAGTACTGATGCTCCTGAACAGCTCCAGGGGCTGGCTGGACAAGGATGTGAACCAGGATTCAGTCATTCTTAAAAGGTCTTCTGTCTGCTGCTCTGGCTACACAAACCACAAAAATGAAAGAGTTTGATCAGGATTATGAGAAGCTTTCAGGTTTTTGGGATGTGTTCAAATGGTTTAATCACCCATTTAGAGCTACACTGTTAACCCAGAACCTGTGGATCCAAAGACCACAGGGAATGGAGCAGTTTTTCCCATCCCTCTGAGCACAAGGATATGAACCTGCTTATTCTCATTCCCTCATCAAGGAAGTCTTAAATTCATATTTTATTAACATTTCAGAACACCTGGCTCCTTACAAACAAACCCAAACCTTGAAGCAAACCAATAAAGGAATTTCCAAACAGCAAATCAGTGACTCAGAACACTGAAAGCACCACTGCTACTCAACCTAGAGGCTGCAAAACGTCTCCTCACAATTACTTAGGTGTGTGATGATTTCATTCTTGGAGATTTAAAGAAAAACAAAGACAAAAACCCCAACTTACAGGCAAGTAAAGCAGGGATGAAATCGCATCCAGACACCGAAGCCGTAACTCAGTGGGGGCATTCTTGGCCTGGTGCCCTATTTTGCTTAAGAGATTTTGAAATCTACTTCCTTTCAAAACAAAAACAAAGTGCTTTTCATTAATTCAGCCAGATTTCTACAGGAACACAGTTACTCATCAGCCACATTATAAATGTATTCATTAGATAAGTGAATACATTTTTAAATTCCTTTCTGTATCACCTCAAATGAATTCACTCTTATATTAAAAAGTTGTATTAAAGAATAAAAAAGATACTAACTAGTTTTGTGTAAAACCTGTTTGCCTTCCACATTTGATCCCAGAATTCCCAGTGTGTCCACAGCCACTCCAATCATGGTTGGATCCTGACTTTCTGCCATTTCAAAGACCTTTTCCATAAAGACAGGATAGCGCTCACAGATCTGCTGGGGACTGTCCACAACAGCCAGGTTGCCAAAAAATTTAACAAATCCTGAGAAAACAAGACCAAAAAAAGCATTGAGTGGAAGAACAGCAACTTCAGCAACAGCAAAATTAAATGTACATTAATGTGAGACCGATTTGTTCCTAACCATGTGTTAATAAGTCTGAATAGTGTTGGTAAAAAGCTCAAAATAAAGACAGAACTAAGCAACAAGCCAAATATTTTGACTGTTGCTTAATTCATGATGTTTGTACTCCTAAAAAAGGCTACAATAACACAAACTTTAAAGCTACAGCACAGCCTGCCCAGATCTTACCACTCTTACTGAGGAACACCCTTCATGTGTCAGACTGTCCTGCAGCGTTTTTTTAAATATCCAACACTTTACATATCCAATCTAATATTCAAAATTTCCCCTGAGCTTTCAACAGAGAGGCTTTGTGGCGATGCACAAGACTGATAGTACCTTGGACCTTATTAGCATAAAAGATTTGATAAATAAAATGCCTTGGCAAAAGCAAAGGGAACTCTGAGATTGAGTTAAGATCGCAAGAAGATCCAATCAGACAGCTTTCCAGGAAAAGAAAATTTCATTAAGCACTGTGAGCAAAGAAATGTTGTGATATGCATAAGTTTGTGTATTTGATTGTTACCTAATCTTTGCAGTAAACATTGTTAGTCTCCTGAAACAGTATATAAGTCCTTGTAATCTCCCAATAAAATCTGATTCTGACAGGGACTCTATGGAGTTCAGTCTCCCTGTCTTCCCCTCCATTGCTGATAAGGCTGGACAGTGCTGTCAGTTTAGCTCATCACCAAAGCAAGCAGCACACACTGGCATGAAGGAATGCATGTGTCACCTGGCAGATAGAAGCTGGAGAAGGGATCTGCCTCGGCCCCCAGGATGATGTTGGAGATTCTGTCGATGACTCCTTGCTGAGCCAGGAACTGCCGCCCGTGGGGGGTGTGGGCCAGCGAGGTCACCATCTCTATGCACGTGGCTCTGCAACACACAAACTTCTTTTGGTTTGTTTAAGGGTGGGGTTTGAAGCACTCTGTGATTAAGAAACCATGTCCAGAAGACAAAATCATAGCAATAAAACCCAAATGATCCCGACTGTCCAAGCTTCTCCGAGCTCAGTCAGCTCTTTGGATTTGTGAAAGAATTTAAAGAGTTTCTATTGCAGCCAAACATGATAATTATCACTCCAGCTTGGTCCTCAGATTAAGGTATGAAGTATTTGACACTCAAGACAGTTTAAGAAGATGCAGATGAAGCGTTTTTCTGAAAAGGGTTTTACAAGGAGCACGCACAAATACATTTATCAAAGTTTAAACAATGGTGGAAATCTCCTTGGCAAACTCACCAACATACCTGACCAGCACATCCTCTCCAGTCAGCTCCCCAATCAGCTCAGGGATGAACCCACTGTTTGCACAGTAATTCAGAGACTCTGCTGACACTGATGAAATCTCCACAATTAACTAAATAAAAGCAAAAAGGACAGTTTATAAAAACATTATAATAATTCAGAACAACAGCCAAACACACCTTTTAGTGCTAATGAAGCTTAAATATATTAAATATGGAATTAATCACATTTTTATCATTAACCCAAATGTTTGCCTGAAGCAACTCCAGAAGGAGTTCCAAGTTTACAGCACATGCATTTAATCTCTATTCCCATTAAGCTCTAGAATGGGTAAATTGTGTTATTTCTCCTGTGCCAAACATCTCTCACAGTTGGCATCTCTCCAAAACTCTCAGCAGGACTTCACACCCAAAAGTTAAGAGGCCACAGACAACTATTTTACTTTTATTTTCAGAGAAACACTTTCTGGTGTCTTTAGTAATTCTGTGTAGCCCTTCCAATGCCTTAAATTGAAAATGAACAAGTTAGAAAATGAACAGCAATTCACATTTTACACCAAAAAATGGGAAAGAGAAGTTAGGACATCACGAGAGCCCCCACTGCTGTAACCCTCCTACTCCCTTCTAGTTTTGATAAACACAGAGATAAAGAAAAGTGTGTAAAGCAGTGAGAAACAGCGATTGAAAAGCCCTAAAACCCAGGCTGAGAGTCAGGAGCAGCAGAGGAGCTCCTCACCTCATAGACCCGATACCGAACGACGTCGCTCTTGGCCATGACATTCCTCAGGTCACCCAACAAACTGCTCCCAAACACAGCCTCCAAACCCTCCTGGCTCTGGGCTATTCTGGACAGAGATTTAATGGCCTGCAAGCAAAAACAGGAGCTTGGTGTTAAAAAGGAACAAAACCACACAGAGAAGAAAATCCGAGATTATCACGTTGAGTTGCCATGTTCTTTATTAACTTATTAACCACAGCAGTGCACTTAATTTTAATTATAATTCACTTTTCACTGACGAGAGCTCATTAGTGTCATCCAAATGCCTCAGCTGGCAGAGGAATGGGACAATAAAGGCACCTTTACCTCTTTGGCCACTGCTATTTTCTCCTCACCAATGCAGTTCACGATTTGCCGTAACAGCTCAGGGCTGTGCAGAATTTCCAGCACAGCTTCTGAGTCCTCAACAATCCTCCCAACCTGACCAAAGAGTTAGAGAAAATAACATTAGAACAAGTTTTTTTTTTTCCCACTGTAAGGATACTCAAGCAATGGAACAGCTGAACAGAAAACCAGAGTCACATTTTTTTGGGGGTTTTTGGATCAAAACTCGACTGGACAAGGCCTGAGCAGCTGCTCTTAGCTGAATTTCTAGAAATCCACCACAACATCCCACAATCCTCTTCTTTTAAATTAATGCAGCCAGTGTTGAGTTCCCCACAGGCCTGACTGGTGTTTCCACAATAGTTTAAAGTATCCTGAATATCAAAATGTTGCTGCTTTTAATTCTTACATTACCTGCTGGCCTGGAAATTTTGAACCAGAACACGTGGCAGAAGTTTTATTCACAAGTTGCTTTATCAGGATATAGTTTTGGACTTTATTACTGCCATATCATAAGGCATTATATACACACTGCACGGTAATTATCCCAAATGGCACAAGTGTAGGACACGGCTCCTGCTTTTATCACAAACTGAGCAGGAAAGAGCACATGGGGACTAACCCAGAGCTCACCAAGGAGCTCTGCCCTCCTCCTGGAGGAAACCTCGTACCTGGGACATGCTGAGGATCTTCACAGAGTCATCGGCGTGGAAAAGGCCCTTCTGCAGCTCTTCCCTGAGGTTCTGGATCACGTAAAGGGGGTCCAGGGCCTGCAGGAGCCTCTCCAGGATGGAAACACACGCGGACACCTGCTCCCTGGGCAGCACCGAGAGAAAACCGAGCCCTTGAGGAGAGGCACACCGCCCTGCCACCTCCCGCCCCGAAAGAGGGCAGGGAACGACCCAGACAGGCGGCAGAACCCCCCGGTCAGGGCCGCGGCACCGCGCCGGAGCTCACCGGTCATTGACGGCCAGGAGGCCGAAGAGCGCCCTCAGGTGGTGCTCGCCGAGGCGGCCGCGGAGGGCGGCGAGCGGCACGGCCTGCACGGCGACCCGCAGGGCCCGCAGCTCCTCCAGCGCCGCGTCCCGCCGCGCCGCCCGCTCCAGCAGCGCCGCCGCCGCCTCCGCCATCTTGGCCGCCGCCTCCGCCATCTCCCGGCAGTCTCGCGAGAGCCAGCGTCGCCCGTAGCGACCGCCGGGCGGGAATATCGCGAGAACTCGGGTAGCCCTTAGGAACCGCCGCGCCGTTGCTAAGGGCGCCCTTTGCGTCCGGCAAAATGTAAACAAAACGTCCGCGCGCCAAGCCCCCCTCGGCTCCGCCCCAAAGGGGCGTGGCCATGACGATGAGGGGGCGTGGCCATGATAGGAGGGGGTGTGGTCTCGGTAACGAGGGGCGTGGTCCCGGTGTGTGTGGGGGTGGTCATGGTAATGAGGGGGCGTGGTCCCGGTAATGAGGGGCGTGGTCTATTTGGGGGCGTGGTCCTGGTAATGAGGGGCGCGGTCCCAGTAATGGAGGCGTGGTCCAGTTGGGGGCGTAGTCCCAGTATTGAGAGGGCGTGGTCCCGGTAATGAGGGGCGTGGTCCAGTTGGGGGCGTGGTCCCAGTATTGAGGGGGCGTGGTCCCAGTAATGAGGGGCGTGGTCCCAGTAATGAGGGGCGTGGTCCAGTTGGGGGCGTGGTCCCAGTATTGAGGGGGCGTGGTCCCAGTAATGAGGGGCGCGGTCCCGGTAATGAGGGGCGTGGTCTCATCTGCATGGCACATCTCCATCCCTTAAGGGCAGGCGGAGGTTGTTTTGTTGCACGGCGTTGCTGTTTTTTGGCAAATCTGGGATAAACGGCGTTTGTCTGGGTTCGGGAAGGGAAAGGGCTGATCCCGAGCGAGCAGCAGCAGCCGCTCCCATCCCGGTGCTTGCCCGGAGCTGCGGAGAACCCGCTGTGCCACCCGTTCGTGTCTTCAAATTGAATTTTCTCACCTTTTCAAACAAATTGATGTCATCAAATAACTCCTATAACTTTGTGCTTCCAGCTCCGCCAAAGATCACATCCCCCAAGTAAATAAGCAATAAACAGGCGGGTTCTGCAGGCTGGCAAGGAAGGAATTCTCCTGTAAATAAGTAATAGATAGGCGGGTTCTGCAGGCTGGCAAGGAAGGAATTCTCCTGGCAGATAATGGGGACAGTAAAGAGTTACACGGGGGACAATAAAGTTACAGCGTGAGACAGAAACAGCGCTCGGCTCCTCTGCCCCGCGTCCCTCACAGGAGATTTTGGGTACAAACGCCACGCCAGGACTCAGACCTGCCCGGTGGTTTCTATCCGAAGAGCCCCAAGCAGATGAAATCTGAGAAAATAAGTGTTTTGAAGCCAGGGAAATCTCCGCAAAGTGATAAATGGCGATAAAGCACGTCTGAGAGCAGCGGGCACGGCACTGGCCGGGTTCCGGTGCTTTACCGGAGGGAGAGCCTGGGAATCCCAGCAGAGGCTGGTGCGGGCACTTTGGTACCAGCACTGCGGTGCCCGACCCCACTTTTGGGTGCCAAGCCCCGATATTTGTCCCATTTGTCCCCCCAGCTGTGCAGGTCAGGCGGGTGGGGACACCGCGCTGTCCCTTGTCCCGCAGCGGGGAGGGAGGAGGAGGAGGAGGAGGAGGAGGAGGAG
>VWZP01007242.1:78604-91622 GCA_013396995.1 Dicaeum eximium
AAAAAAAAAAGAAAAAAAAAGATTTCTACATTCATGCAGTAATGGCAGGTTTTTCAGAGGACAAAGGAGGGTGGAAATAAGGGGGGAAAAGGAATATATTCTTAGCATTTTTTTAACCACTGTAGCTGATTCAGGGCCAGATGCTGTTTATTTCAAAAACAAAACAAAGGACAAAGGGAAGGAGCTGCAGCCCAGAGCGGCACCGTCCTTCAGCTCTCCAAATGAACCCCACCATTCCCGCAGCATCCCCGCTGGGATAATGATTCATCTTTGGGAGGCTGTCGGTGCCATGTGAGCACAAGCAGCAGTGAGGGGCTGGCCAGGAGCAGCAGCTCCTGCACTGCAAACCCCACTTGTTGCTGCTGGGCCACAGCAGAGCTTGGTGTTTGTGCAGCCCTGGGCTGTGGACACTGAGAGTTCTGAGCCCCACAGGATCCTGATTCACTCTGCTTTTAGTAGCAGATAATTAAATGAGATGAGTTTAAAACGTGCCTTGAAGTCGGGCTGTGGGGCTGGAGCATGGTCTGGGTGGGCTGCACAGAGCTGTGGCACAGGAGAGTAACCCAACAGGGCAGGATGGAAATTCCCCAGCTCCTGGCACCAAATAAATCTGTTTGCCATGGACAAATCGCTGGCATCCTGCTCCTCCCCTGCCCACATCCCCAGGAGCAGAGGGTCCCCATTTCCCAGAGGGATGGACACACCTCACCCCTGGCACCTGGCTAAAGGGTGGCTACAGATGTGTCCTGAGCAGGAGGGACGTGCTGGGGGTGGGAGCCATTCCCTTCCTGCTCTTTTTTGCACTAGAAACCGAGACATTCCACGTCTTACCTCCTCATTCTTCTGCAGAAAACCAGTCCTGGCTGCTGTGCTTGGGTGGTGGGGTCTGTCACCCCTGGCAGTCTGGGGGTGACCTCCCACACCCGAGGCCTGGGCACCCCTGGGCTGACACATCCTCAAAGCTGCCCCTCTGCTCTCTTGAGCACGAGATTGGCCCTCTTGGAGGGGAAGGAATCCCCCTAGGAGCAGGTTCTCACCTTAATTTAATGTAACTGGTTCCTGCAATGTTGAGAGAAGCCTGGGAATGTCCCCCAAGCCCCGAGCAGTGTAAATGCTGCTCTCCAAAGTGCAGTATCTCACCTGCGTCACCCCTGGCGTTCTCTCCGAGGTGCTGGCGCTGCTGGTGCTCGTGTACCCCCTGCTCTGGGGCCTGGCTCTGCACCTGCACTCTGCTGTCACGGGCAGCTACATCCCAGGGACACATTCCATCGCCTTCATCAGCTGCCTCAACGAGCAGATCGCCAGGGACATCGCCAGGTACGGCCACCTCCCTCGCTTCTCTGCTCCAGGGCTTCCAAAGCTGCAGCAAAGCCAAATATTCCCTTGTCCCTCTGTCCCTTGCAGTTCTAGGGGGGTGGCAGCCTGGCACAGCTGCCCACAGGAGCTGTGGCTGCCCCTGGATCCCTGGAAGTGCCCAAGGCCAGGCTGGACAGGGCTGGGAGCAGCCTGGGGCAGTGATATAAGATCACTGTCACTATGGAGTGATGTAAGATTTAAGGTCCCTCCCAACCCAAACCATTGGGATTCTGTGATAGCCAAGCAATGCTGCTTTGCACTGACTGTATCAAACCCCCTTGCCCAGAGCTGCTCTGTCCCAAGGAAAGCTGACCCTTGCCTCTGGAGTCCCTGCCATGGTAACAGCAAGCAATTCTCAATTTATTTCGCTGCCTTGCATTTTCAAGACCCATCTTCACGACCCTGAATTTCTGGGTTCTCAGGTGGATTAAGCTCCAACCTGATGTTCTCTGATCTGCCACAGTCTTTATTCCTCTCTGGAACAACTCAGACAGTAAAATGCCAGGAGGGATATTTCTAGAGGGAGACAAAGCACGGTGCTCTGACATGAAAATAAAGGAAGCATAAAAGGGGTCCACAACAAACACTTGTGAGGTACCACTCTGCTCACCAGGCAAACTTCAGGGAATTCTCATTCCCTTCCCTCGATTTTTCCCTTTTTCTATTTTAATAGATGAGATACTTTGGGTGTATTTTGCATGCAGAGTTTCTTTTCACACATCTGTCAGTCCCTGACTCAATGGATGGTCTGTTCAAAGAACTGAACCCGTGTTGACTGGGGAAGTGTTTATGATGGACCGTGAAGTTTCCTGCAACACCTCCTGTGCTGTTTTCCTGCTGCCCTGCTGCTGCCAAAACCCCTCCATCTCCAGCAAAGTGCTCCCAGACATGTCCAGGAACTGACAGGCTACTGAAAGGGAGTTTGTGTCACCTTAAATACTGCAACTGTATTAAGAAATTCAAATAGAATTATGTCTGCACTGCTCGATGTCTCCTAAAAAAAAAAAAAGGAGCAACTGTACCTGGTGAAAAGAGCCTCAGTTCCTGAAAATGCCTCATCTAAACAGCTTTGCAAATGCTTTCCACTCTTTGTTCCTCATCTTGCAGGGAAGGGAGAGGAGATAAATCATCCCCCTTGCTGAGATATGTGTACTTTGGTTGTGGTTTTACTGGTGGGTAATTATTCCTTTGTTCTGGAGCTGGGAGCAAAGAGCCCTGGTTGCAGAGATGACACAGAGCTTCCACACTCATTTCCCCCCACTCCTTTTTCCTGTGCTCTCGTGTTTTTTCTTCCTTTGCACTGCTCAGCGGAGCCCTCACTCAGATGGATCAGCCTGCAAAGAAATATTTCCACTGGAAAAGACTTCAAGCTCTGGGAAAGCAGAAGAGCTGCAGGTAGAATTGAGCATCTCAAGACCTTCTTGCCTGTCCTGAGAGTAGCTGACCCCTTGGCTGAGTGCTGTGGCCACTGCCCCTCACCCAACTTGCCCAGCACCCCGCCAGCCCCCACTGCTGCCTTAGATTTGTGCTTATCATTTTCTTTGCTCTTCTGCTTATTATTAATATTTAATCTGTCTCACTTCAGGGCCTATTGTTAGGCACAAAGAAACACACAGTTAAGTACCCAACCCAAAGCTATCATGCATTATGCAGACATTTTCCACAGATCACATTCAGCCTCTTACAATGTTCTCTGTTCCCCTGGTGGCCTCTTGCTGCTGCTCAGCTTGCTGGGACAAAGTTCAGGATCTCAGTCAAGATCTCAATTTATTGGGACAGAGCACCACAACCGAAAGGTTCCTGTGCTAAAGGGACTTGCAAGTTGCAGGCAGCAAATCCAAACTGATTTGTGCCATGTGTGACATGACAGGCACAGCAGGGGTGGCTCTGCTCGTGCTGCTGCACTTTGTTGGTCTCAAGATTAACTCAAGATGCTCCATGAGCATTTAATGCCTGAACTGCCTACACATGGTGAGAGCAAACAACCCTGAGCCTCCTGGGGTGATTTTCCTCTCCAGCCATGGTCCCCCCAAGCCAGAGTTAAAGAAAACCAAAGGTGGGGTTGCTGGTGCCCTGCCTGGAGGGGCGGCTGCCACCTCTGTGAGAAGGGCCAGACACTGCTCTGGTCACAAAACACAACATTTGCCCCGTTTCTTCTAAAAATCCTCCCTGAGATTGCTTCAGTGCTCTGTAATCTCTGAAGTGTCCCTTCTGCTGGCAGCCCTGAGCAGCTCTGCAATAACAAACCAGCCACAGCTAACAGAGACAGCCCGAGGCAAGGAACTGATTTGGGCTTCAGATTTCCAGGACATTTTGGGTTGAAAAACCTTGATGTTGTTAATTTAACAAGATGCACATTTAGGCTGCTCTGGGAGGAAGGGGCACAGTGGGACAGTGGCAGAAAATCCCTTCCTGTCCATCCCAGGCTGGTTCCTGCGGTCCCACGGTTCCGTCCCTGCCCTGGTGACCCCACAGCCAGAGGGACACAGGGCTGGCACTGGGCAGGGTCCTCCAGGCCAGGAGCAGCACCCAAACTTCCTGCTCAGCACAGGGAGGGTCCCACAGCCCTGCAGGGAGGGCCTGATCTGAAGCGTCTCCAGCCAAAGCTCACCTGTGCCTGCTTTCTCAGGGTAATGAGTAACCCAAAATTCCACATCTGCAATGTCAAAGCTGCTGCTGGCAGTCCTGGGCAGCACAAGGGGATGTCCCCAAGGCTGGGGGTGAGCACTGAGCTGGGCTGGCCCTGACTCCCCTCCTGTGTCCCCCAGGGCCATCATGGATAAGAAGCTGGCTGCCTGCGTGAACATCCTGCCCAAGAGCTCGGCCCTGTGAGTTGTGCTGGATATTCCCCAAGGGAAGAGGCAAACCTGGGCCCCGCAGGGAGGGAAGGAGGGGCTGGACCCAGGCCTTGGTTTCCAGGAGGCTGCTGGGTCTGTTTGTTGTTGCAGATGGTGGGGATGAGTCTCACTGTGCTCTGAGCTGATTGAGGAGTGCAGATGCTCCGGCTGCCCGTGGGGATTGTTCATTTATTGGTTACTTGGCTGCACTGACATCCAGCAATTTAGGGTTTATGGTCCTGAGGATGTGGTGTCTGTTATTAGAGGCTCTAAAAAGCAGCCAAGATAGGGACCAGAAAAGGCTTTTACAAAATCAAGCAGCTTTTTCAAGCAGGAAGAGCAGCGGGTTTGACCTTGGAACAGGCCCAGCCCTGCTCTGCAGGTGTCCTCAGCTGTCCGTGCAAAGGGACTGCACTTGTTAGAGGGGTTCAAGAGCAAAGCCCCAAAACAGCTTTTCCTCACAGAAACACCCTGGCAGGAGTGAGGAGCAGATCCCAGCACAGCTTCCCCCAGGAGGGGATCCCACAGCACCCCCAGATCCCACCTGAGGGCAAACCCAGTGATGCCCTCTTCCCCTTACCCATCAATTCCTACAAACCCCAAGAGGCAGAGCAGGGCTCTCCTGCCCAGCCCTGGCAGCTCCAGCTGGGCTCTGCTCCGTGCCCTGCTCAGGAGCTCTGCAGGCAGATGAGATCAGGACAGCTCCTGGCAGCAGAAATGTTTTGAAAGGTCATATCTGACTCATGAGAAGTGCAGCTCCTCTCCTGCAGGGAAAGAGAGGAAGAAAGCTCAGCCTCACAGCCATGGGCCCTGCAGGCACTGTCCCCTGGCCACTGCTCAGAGCCACCACCACAGGACACCCCAGCCCCTGCAAATCTGCCCTGCCTGTCTCCCTGGGCAAATTCTCTGGAGGAGGCTCTTGTTCAGAAATCTGGGGTGCTCACCCTTGTGCTCAGCAGTTTTGGGGCCAGCAATGCTTCTTGAGCCACTTTGTAAAGAAATGGCCACGTGCAAAAGGCACCAAGCAGGGAAAGTAACCCGAGGGCTGACATGGCTGCAGCCAGACCTGGATTTGCTGATGCTGCTTTTATTTTAAATCCAGGTATTTCTGGAAGGGGGAACTGGAAGAATCCACTGAAATACTGCTGGTAAGTGATCATTCCCTACATCACAAAAATCCCTGTTGCAAATGGCCCCACCTGAAAGGGGCTGCAGGGAGGTTTGGGGTCATCCCCCAGGGAAGAGCCCTGCAAAAGCTCCTGTCACAGCCCTGGCTGTGCTGGCTGGGGGCAGTGGAGCTGCACATCAGGATCCCTCCATCCCTTCACATCTCCCTCGGGGTTTGTTTTGGTTCTTTACTCTTCACAGTTGGTGAAAACAAGGACGTCCAAAATCGGGGAATTGTCCGACTACGTCAGGTGAGGCTCCACAGGAGCGCTGGGTGTCCCATCCAAGGTAGGCTGTCACCTCCTGCTCCAGCTTTGGGAGTTCCTTGAGCTCCATCCCACTCCGGGGGGCTTAATTGCTCCTGCTGTATCTTACAAGCCAGTAAAACCCAGAGATGGCATCAGCAAAGAGGAAAAGGTGGCAGAAATATCAACTTCTGGGTCTCACCCAGCCCTCCATGCTGGACTGGAGGAAGGATTCTCCTCCTCACACAGGTTATTCCCTGACAGGATTTCCTGCATCTCCCGAGGGGGGAGCACGCTCAGCTTGGGGCCGGGCCCCCGGCAGTCTGTGGTAAACCCCAAACTCCAAGCAAAATTCCCACGTGGCAGAAAGAAGCTGCGGGCGCTTTGAAGCGCGGCAGGGCTGGAGCGGAGCGCGGCTTCCCGCGGGGCTGGCGCTGACTCTGCTCCTCCGCGCCTGTTTCCACTTCAGATCCATCCATCCCTTTGAGATCCCCGAGATCCTCAGCCTGCGCATTGACCAAGGAAACCCTCTCTACCTCAAATGGATAGAGGAGAGCGTCCCGCGGCACTGAGAAGCGCAAAGTGCGGCTCGTTTTGGGGCGAGGAGGACCCTGCTGAGCAGCCCGGGAGGCGCCTTTATCTTCTCGGGTTTGCTGTGACACAGGGATCGGGATGGGGAAATTCCCCTCCTCGGCCTGCCCCGGGAGCGCTGAGCAGCCCGGAGCCGGTGCAGGCTGCGCCAAAAGCTGTGGATGAGGATCCGCGGAGATGTTCCTGTCAGGACACTCGGGGCTGCCTCAGGCTGTCAGCAGCGAATTCCAGCTGGGAGCCGTGACCTGGCAGCCCCTGCAGTGCCATGTGTCCCCAGAGCCAGCCCCGAGCCCTGCGGGACCCAGGGAAGCAGCAAATTCCAGCAAACTCCAGGATTTAGCAGGACCCACGGCCGGTTCAGGGAGCCCAAGTGCCAGCAGCACCACGACACTGCCCTGGCCCTGCGTCCCCACCCCCCATCCCCATCCCCCGAGCTGTGGCTTTGTGCCCAGGCCAAGCTGAACTTTGTAAAAAGATCTTTATGTAATTGTTTATAGGATATAAATTATGGAACATTTTGGAGTTATTTATGTGACTAAGGGGAATAAACAGGAGGGTTTCTTACCTGGGCAGGCTCTTGTGGTCACAGCTGGGCAGGAGGAAAAGCTGGCACACCTCAGGGCACACCTCACCTGGCACAGAACACAACCCAGCAGCACCAGCTGCCCCGTGGTGGGCACTGGGCATCCCAACTCAATAATCCTCACGCTACAAAAAAACAGTGACATTGAAAAAAACCCCGCTTTTTAATTGTACATCAGACATATTAATTACAACTTGGGTATAAGGAGAGTTGCTCACAAGCAGCAACCTGAACTCAGAAAGGTGCACAGAGTTGTTATAATCTCTATTACAGCGAATGCAAAATATACTCTGCAACAAAAATACTTTTAAAGGCTCCACATTCAATTCTCTGCAAGAAGCCAGGAGAGGAGGAGAGGGAACAGAGAGGGAGCAGAGAGGAGCCAGGGCCACGTCCTGTGGGTGCTCCCACCAGTGTGACATCCACTGGCACATCCCACAGGCATAACCCTGCTCAGCCCTGGCACAGCCCCTTGGAAGGGCTCCTTAGGCACTAAGAAAAGGAAATATTTGAGTGATCCTTCAAGGACAAAGCTAAGGCAGCACAGGCAGCTCTGCAGCTGCTGGACCCCTCCCTGACAGGGCTGGGGGGACCTGGCAGCACCTCTCCCAAAAGGACAGGGACACTCTGCTCCAGGTGAGCCGAGATCCCACAGCACAGGTAGGACAGGACAGGGTCTGCTGATGGACAGGAGCCCCCAGCCCAGCACGGCCCACCCTCCATCCCATGGAACAGCCATGGAGAGATGAGGAGGACATCAAAAATCTCTCTCTCTAAAGGAAAAAAATCTAACACTGATATCTGATACACTATCTGATATTGGAATCTTTTTTAAAAAGCCAACTGCTCTGCTGCTGCCCAAGCTGGCAGTATTGCTTTGTTAAAGGAGGGAGCTGCTCCTTCTCTCCTGCAGACAAATCAAGCCCAGTGCTCACAAACATCAGCACTGCAAGAGAGGCACAGCCAGGAGGCCACAGGGATGGCCACAGGGATGGGGACACGGACCTCAGTACAGCCCCTTCCCCCTGCCCCCACCGTCCTCTTCAGCCTTTTTTGGTTTGTCTGCTGGTTTGGCACATTTGGGATGAAGATTCCTGTAGAAACAAAGGCCTTGGGCTCCAGTCTGTGAAGTGCCCATGGTGGTTTTAAGGCAAAGGAGGATTTTTTGGACGATCTCTTCCAAGATCCTGATTGTCAGAACAGGGAAATGAAGCTGGTGCAGCACACACAGTCCAGGTTGTGGGGTGAGAGCACATCTGCCCCATGGCTGCAGCAGCCACGTGTGGGCTGCTTTTGGGGCACTTTCCTCTCGTATAAAACAAACCACATTCCTTTCATGAATGGACTCAGGATGAGATGGAAAACCCCAAGCACAGGGATGAGCTGGGAGAGCCCAGGGATGAGGAGGGGCTCGTGTTTTGGCAGCAGGATCCCCTCGAGGCTGCTCAGCCGGGCTGGGACACCGGGAGGAGCCAGGCTGGGCCAGGCCGAGGTCCCTCTGTGTGAGCAGGGTGTGGGGTGCCCCCCGTGCCCCCCAAGCAGCAGCTCCAGCTGTGCCAGGGGGACCCTTCTGGAAGGGCTGGACCCCCTCACTGCTCTGAGCACCACCGGGCTCCATCAGGAGGGCACGGCTGGGCCACGCTCTGCATAAACACAGCCAAGGAACTAAAAATCGTTAACATTAAAAAAATAGAGTGTCAGGGCTTCGGGTTTCATTCCTGGGCAGCGCTGCCGGCCTGGGCGCTGCCTCCTCCCGCCGAGATGGCCGGAGGGAGGGACCAGCACCTCTCCCGTGCCCCACGGGCTTCCCCAGCAGCCCGATCTCCTCCGCTTTGGCTCCGGGAGAGGTTTCGGGGCTGGCGGGGCTCAGTAGGGGGTGGTGCCTTCCCACTCCACCAGGTACTGCACCTTCCCCTCCAGCGTCACCCGCCGGGCCAGCACCTGGTACCTCTCCCCGCACACCAGCCGGCCCGCGGCGCCGAAGTAGCTGCTGATGGACGACTTGAGGTGGGACAGCGAGGAGTCGTCCTCGCTGATGCTCTCGAAGGTGTGGCTGTCGATGCCGTCCTCGGGGCGCTCGGGGCCGGCCGCTGCCTCGCTGCCCTCGGGGGTGGCCACCGGGCGCCCGCCCAGCTCGCCCCGTCTCCTCCTGGCCCCCGAGGCGTAGGCTGGCACCGCCAGTTTGCGCTTGCGGCTGCCCACGGTCCTGCGGCTGCCGCGGAGGGCACAGGGCAGGAATTTGGGGGAGCCCAGCAAGCACCGATAGCTCCGATCCCACCCACCCGGCGAGTGCCACTCTGGGACCCCCAGCCCGGTTTGGGACACAGGAAAAGCTCCCCAGGGAGGGACATGAGGAGGGGAGACACAGCCCTCGCCCCCCTGGCCGTGCCACCAGGACCCCTCCAGACCGGGCCGAGGGGCACAGTCCTCACCTGGACTCGTAGGAGAGGCTCGTGGTGGCCGAGCCTGAGGTGCTGGTGGCATCTGTGGAGTCCACATCCGACAGGAAAGTCTGTCCCGAGCTGGCACTGCGGACGGGATAGGGTGGGATGGGACAGGCTGGGACGCGGCATCGCCCTCGGCCTGGCACCAGCAGCAGCCCTGGCCCCCACAGCCCTGCTCCGGCCGCACGGACCTTTTCAGGCTCTGGATCTCATCCAGCGTGAAGTCGAAGATGCTGGCCAGGTGGTGGTTGGTGCTCCAGGCCGAGGTGAAGTCGCTCTGTCACAAAAACAAGCTCACTCCTCACTGCCTGGCACAGGCGTGCGGAGCTCCCTGTGCCCGCGGCCACCGCGCTCCTCCCCGGCCCCGCTGCCCTGGCGAGCGGGCTGGGCACGCCACAGTCCCCGAGTGAGGGCCAGGAGCCCTCCCTGCCCGCACGGAACACCCGCGCTGGCTGCAGAGAGGAGGGGGCGAAGGACTCACGCTGGGAATGGCATCCTCCAGCAGGAACTTGGCCCTCTTACGCCGCGCTCGCCGCTTCTGCTGCTGGAGGCTGCAAACAGGGCGTGAGGGGGGCGTGAGGGGGCTGCGAACGGAGTATGAGGGGGGCGTGAGGGGCCGCGGGCAGGGGGCTGCTGCTGCCGGACTGGCCGGGGCACCGGGCCGCTCACCTGTCCTTATGGGCGTATTTGCTTTTCGCCCTCTTCTTCAGCTCACAGGAGCCGCTCTCGCCCTCGCCGGGGCCTTTCTCCGGCAGCACCTTGCTGGGGGGGTTCGGGGGGACGCGGATGCGCAGGCGGAAGATGCATTTCTTCTTTTTTATCTCTTTGCCACACAGAAACCTGCGGCAGAGGGGAGGGCACAGCCCTCAGGCGGGCTGGCACCGGAGCATCCCGCAGCCCACCTCGCCCGGAGCTCACCTGCTTTTGTAGCTGTTGAGGGCGTTGAGGAGGTGCGGGCCGCGCTCGGAGATCGGGGTGCCCGTGAGCTGCGGGACAGGGCAGGGCTCAGTGCCCGCTGTGCTCATGCAAAATCCAAACAGACCGGGGAAGCCGAACTCCGGCTTTGGGCTCCTGCCCGAGGGAGGGGAGGGAGGGAGGGAGGGACACGGAGGGACACGGAGGGAGGGAGCCAAGGCCCGGCTGGAGCCACCCGGGTGTGGCACTGCCTCGCCCCGTCCTGCCCCGGGGACAGGCTTCCAACACGCCCCGGTGTGAGCGCTTCTCCCAGCTCCAGCTCCCGCTGGGAAAGGTGTAGGGTCTGACCTTCCAGCCAGGGAAATCCCAGCGCACAGGAAGGGGATGAAGCTCCTCTGGAGCAGCAGCTGCCATGCTGAGTGCTCACAAGCTGGGGTTACATTTCTCACTCCCGTGGCTGCTCCCCAGCCCAAGCCCAGGGTGTGTTTGTACCTTCCCGAGCTGCAGAGGGTCCCAGTGGTGGTTCACGAAGGCCAAGATCTCCTCAAAGTCAAAGTACTTCTTCTTGCTCTGCACACCCAGGTTGTAGAGGGCGAGATGGACGATGTCCACCCTGCAGCAGAGAGGGCACAGGGTCAGCAGCCCTGGCAGATGGTGCCACCACCGTGCCCTGCTCTGCCAGAGCCTCTACAGCTCCCAGCTCCTCCCAAAGCCACCACTGGAACCTTCCCACACTTCACAGGGGAAGCAGCCCAGCCCAGACGTGCATCCCAGCAGGTGCCACAGCCAGGACAGCATCCCTGGAGCTCTGGGGAGGGGTGGGACACTGCCTGCAGCTGGGGGAAAACCCAAACACACGATTCTAGAATGCTTCGTGTTGGAAGGGGGCTTAAAAATCATCCAGTCCCGTCCCCTGACGTGGACAGGGACACCTTCCACTATCCCAGGGTGCTCCAAGCCCTGTCCAGCCTGAACACTTGCAGGGATGAGCCAGGCCGGTGTCCCAGAGCCAGCTGGGCACTTTCCAAAGGAGGCAGAGCCCGTTCCTCACCATCTCAGGGGCAGGCGCTTGATGTATTCTGGCCCCTGGTTGCACACGGAGCAGAAGAACACATAGAACCTGGAAAACATCGGGAAAACGCTGGGAGTGAGGATCACCCACAGCCCGGGATGGGCCGGGTGGGGCGGTGCCTACGGTGGCAGCAAGGCCGGGAGGAGCGGGGCTCCGTGGGACAGGGCCACCCGATCCGTGTGGGTGTCAGACGGATCAGGCAGACCCGGCTGGGACGCGGCCATGGGTGCCCCTGGGGAGCCACCTCAGCAGAGCCCAGAGGGGCCGTACCGGTCTCCGAACATCATGGGGTCGCTGAGGCACTGCGTGCAGGCTTCGTGGAACCACTGCCGGCAGCGGTAGCACTGCAGCATCTTCAGGTACCACCTGGCAGGGACAGGAGAGCGGTGACAGCGAGGGCAGCGGGTGGCAGCCACCGCCCCAGCCCCCTCCCAGACACGGCCCCCCAGCCAGGCAGAGAAATTCTGTCCCTAAATGGTGTTTGTGCTGCAAACGGTGTCTCCGGGAGCGAGCACAGACCCAGACTGCAGGGGCAGCAAAGCTGCTGGCCCCAGGGCAGCGCATCAGACATCCCCACCCTGACCCCACCTTCCTCGTCCCCACAGAACCAGCGGTGACACACGGGCAGTCCTTACTCTCCGGGCCCCCCGCAGTAGCAGTAGCACTGCTGCTGGTTGGTGCGGTGTGGGGAGTCCCACTCCAGCAGCTCGGGGTTGTAGGACAGCACCATCTTCACGGCTTGCAGCGTCCTGGCAATGGCTCCTTTCTTCAGGGCACCCCCTTTCTGCGGGAGAGACGGGGACGGGGTGGGCACAGCCCCGCGGGGACCGGTCCTGTCCCGCCGTGCCGGGGGCGGGCAGCACACGGGGCCGGGGGCAGCCGCACTCACCCGCACGGCCAGGGCAAAAATGCAGCGGCGGCAGAACCACGGCGTGCCCAGCGGGCCCTCGCCGCCGCTCGCCACCGGGATGTGGCACTGCTGGTGGTAACCTGCGGGAGGGCTCGAAATCAGCCCGCGGGGCCGGCCCAGCCTCGGCCGGTTGGGCACGGCAGAGCCCGGCTGGGACAGCCGCACTCACCCAGCCCGCACTTGCCGCAGATGAGGATTTCGTTCCTGGGGCACGACTTCTTCCCCAGGCAGATGCTGCACTTGGGCTCCTCCCCCGGGACACCGGCTGCGGGACGAGGGTGACAGAGGGTGACAGAGGTGGCACAGCCACGTCCCCGCGCTGCTGGGAAGGGTCCCACGGCACGGCAGCGGGAAAGGGAGACAACACTCACCATGCTGGATGTCCTTCCAGAGGACCCAGTACTTGGAGTTATCCTCAAACGTGACCAGGCAGCTCTGCTTGGAGCCGCTCACCTGCCGGAAGAGAGCAGGAAATCGGTTTTGGGTCAGCTCCCATTCCCAGCACCTCCCCGTTTCCCTTGGTGCCCGATCCTGTCTCTCGGGGTCAGGTTTGGGGCGTGACACCCCGGGGCAGCCTGCTGACCAAAGCGCCCTGCTGACGGAAGACACACCGCAGCCTTGAGCCACGAGCTGAGCCCGGGAGCGGCACCGGCTCCGCTGGCACCGGCACCGCTCCGGGCTCTCCCGCTGCCCCGGGAGTGCCCACGTTACCCTCTTGATCTTGCCGAGGTAGTAGAGCCCGTCTGTCCAGCGGCACAGCACGTACTGCCCCTCGCTCAGCCGGACCATCAGCTCCCGGCAGCCGCTGCCCCTCCGCGCCGAGCCCGCGGCCGCGCACACCCCGCGGATCAGCGGGCTCAGCTCCGCGCTCTCCATCGGCACAGCCTGCAGGGGACAC
>VWZP01007243.1:5038-33489 GCA_013396995.1 Dicaeum eximium
TAACATATACATTATTGTTTTTTATTTATTATTTCTATTGTATTATTTATTATTTCTATTTTTATTATTATATTTTATTTATTCTATAGTGTATTCTCTATATTCCATATGACATAAATACGCATATAACACAAGGCAGTTAATAAATGACCAAGTTACAGAATTTCTGTGCAGCTGTACCGAGAGAGAGCAGCACTGACCTGGATGGGAGGGATGTCGGGCAGCGAGGGCAGGTTCTCCGGGTTGGTGACGGACGGGATGAGCTCGATGGCCGACACCGAGGGGCTGGTGGGGCCGCGGTTGGCGCTGGCCATGGTGGCCGTGGTGGGGCTGGTGGGGTTGATGGTGGTGTTGTGCACGGAGACCACCGGGAAGGGCCCGGCGTGGCCGGGGTTGGAGTGCTGGGGAGACACAGACGCGGCGCTGGGACACGGGGCCGGCGCGGCTCCGTCAGCGCCCCGGGACAACCAACCCAACCGGGCACGGCTCACACCCACAGCTAGCACAGCTCCTGCCAGCACTGAGGGCAGAGCAACTGGGACTCTTCTTCACTTGGGAAGGAAAAAATACTTTATGTGGCTCGATTTTAAACAGACAGCACTTCTTCCACCAAATTATTTCGTATAGAGTTGTGTTTTCGTAAAGCCATTACTCCCTCCAAAGATAGCTTTAGAGTTTACGTGGCTAATTTTTTTTTTTAAGATAAAAAGCAACTGTTTCAAGTAATACCAAGTCACTTTTGGTATTTCAGTCACATTAACATGCATTGTCAAGGATTTTTATTCTTAATGGCATGCAGAGCTCTGCATCAATGCTTCAGGTGTGAATTTAAAAACACTTCAGCAGCTGATTTAATCAAAACCCCTCAACTACATCACTTTGAACTTCACTACTCCTCACTATTCTCTAATAAACCTCTGAATGTTCTTTTCAGCTGAACACCACTGAAAAGTACAAAAGGAAACGTTTTGCTTCCCAGAACTAAACTGCAATACAAACATCAGATTCCATTTCCACCCCTGAGGTTTGAATTTCCTTACGTTCAGCAAAACTGTCACAGCACAGTAATGCAACATGGAAAAGAAGCATATAAATGTGTGTAGCTGTGAGCTACAGGGGGACAGATAAACACATTTACAGCTGGAGGTACCATCTACTGGAATGAAAGTCTGGCACAATGGCACAAATGAAGCGTGTACACAGGATATACTTGTCTTTGAAGGTGAGGTTGCATCATGGAGTATTGAGGTCCATTGTGGCGTGGGATTCCTGGTATACGAGCAGCATTCTGAGCCATTCTCATCTGATGTGCTTGGAAAGCCCCACAGTTCATGTTACCCCTCTGCATGGTCTGCATGCTGATCAACCTGGGAGGCTGCAAGGGTTTGGGTTTTTTAAAATTTGTGCTTTTAACATGGAGAAAAGAAGCCCATCTCTTTCCACAGTAGTAGTAACATAACATCAAGCAAAGCCAAGAGCTTTCACATTAAAGCATCTCAAATCTCAAAAGATTTTAGTTTATAAATTGCTTTGTAAGTTTAGATTTGACAGGGCAATTTTAAATCTCAGTGTTATGGTGAAATAAGGTGAAAGAAGGTGAAATAAGAAGACATAAGGGACTCACCTGCTGCTGCAGGACTTGGGGGCTGCTCTGCCTGGGCACGGATGCAGATGGCTGGGCCATCCTCATCTGCTGCAGCTGCTGGTGCTTTTGGGCATACACTTGCTGCTGCATGTGCTGCAGTCGAAGCTGGGCCAGATTGATTTGTCCTGGAGCTTTGTTGATGTGGTTTGTTCCTGGAGGAGTCTGCCCAACTACTACATTGGGAGTGTAACTAGGGGTTGGTTTATTTTCAATGACCAGGTTACCTAAAAACACCCAGAGAAGCAATCAACAGTTAGATCTCATCATCCTGCGAAGGTTGGCATATGTGGAATATTCTGATGTTTCTAATGCAGTTTTCTCAGAGCAATTTAAGCTTGAAAGCTTAAAATTTAAGCTCTTTACATCCCAGCCCTGGAAGTGTGATAAAAGCAAAAAAACCTCAGACTACAAGAACTAACAGCAAAATTAAAAATATGATCTGTGAGAGAAGAGTGAAAGAACTGGAACTGCACAGCCTAAAAGCCACAACAGACAGAAATTACTTCTCTGAGTTCACAGACAAGATGAGAAATAAAACAGAAAACAGACATGCTGAGCATAAAGTTTCTATGGTTAAAGAAGCAGAGACTGGGAAGAAATATTTGAGTGTCCCACCATTGAGTGACTTCAAACAGGTTCTACAAACACAACAAAAACCACTGCTACAAGCAAGTCCTGCCTTGCTCCAATGTCATGGACCATGTTGCCTCTCCAGGTAACTCCTGTCCTATTTTTATATGGAAAAGGCAAAATATTGACTTTTGACTGTGAATGTGTACTCAGTGGAATCTGCACGTCCCTTTTTATTAAGGTTGACAGTTTGGTTTCTGTTTCCTGTCTGACCCAGAGAATAAACATCCTTGACTGAAGACAGGAACACCCCAAGCTGGATGGTGAGAACACACAAAAGCTGGTATTTTTATCAGATTTTCTATGAGGTTTTTATCCAACAGGGAAGTTCACAAGCAGGTGCTAACAGGTACCTCTGTCTCACTGTGCTCTGCCCTTTTCTCTCATTCAAAACCTGTACTTTAAACTCTAAGTGATTATATTTAATATACTGGAAATGGCACAGGTCCAGTGTCCAATCCAGAGCAGCTGTGGCTGCTCCAGCCCTGGAAGTGTCCAAGGCCAGGCTGGACAGGGCTTGGAGCAGCCTGGGACAGTGGGAGGTGTCCCTGCCATGGCAGGAGGTGGGATGAGATGGGTGATAGTGGGTGGGATGAGATGACTTTGAAGGTCCCTTTCAACCCAAACCACTCTGTGATTCTGTGAGTAGAACCATTCCCACTGGAAAACAATTTCCACTCAGAGGAAGCTTTGCTAACAGAAAGAACAGAGCAGGTAAGGAGGATAATCAGGACTGGATGGGTTATGCCAAGAGAGTTTTTGTCTCCTGCAGTAAGAGACACTGCCCTGCACTCACTCCTGTTGGATGAACACCCCCAGCTCAACAGTTTCTCCAGGATCACAGAATAAACAAAGAGAGTTTTCTCACCCAAATTGACAACATTCTTGGCCCAGAAGGTGGGGTCACAGTGGAAGCGGATGGCTCCGTTGGCAGCCGGGACGGGATCGCAGCGCGCCTTCAGGATGTGCCGCAGCTGGAACGTTATCTGGAGAAAACAAAAACCCTGCTGCTGACACAGAAGTAAAAAATGAGAAATGACAAGTGGGTGTCTGCCCAGAGAGTTTAGGCCATGGAACACCAACAAGGACTTGCAGCAGCAAGTTTGCTTCATAGCCTGGAAAATTCTCAATTCATCAGGAAAATCCCACATTGTACAACTTCTTTACTCTGAGGATTGCAGAGCAGCACTGTTACACCACAACATTATTGCAATGACTCCAGTGAAACACTGAGGTGCCTTCACAGAGCTGACCCCATTCCTTCTGCACTAACACTCCCATAACCCTTATGGTAGAGAGTGAATTGTTGCACAATTGCTTGGCTCTGTTGTAAGATCTGAAGTTGAAGACACAGTGCCATGAAGGGCCATGATGGACCCACATGGCAGAACTGGGTGTATCCTCTGGATTACCAACATTTGACCTCATTTGTGTGGTACCCTCACTCTGGATATGTTTGATTCCCCTGCCCCTCTGTGTCTGTGGCTCAGGGCATGTTCCCAGACTGGGAAAGCTGGTGTCAGAGTGATGGTCCATAGTAACAGTGGTGAGCACACCCCTGGGCCTACAGGTGCAGACCTGGGCGTGTTCATGTCAACAAAACTGAATTATCCTTTTGGTTACCAACACTTGACTTTGTGTCTTATCTCACTCCAGGTATATTGGAACTTTTCCCCTCTCTGGACACAGGAATTGGGACAGAACTGCAGAGCCAGGTCTGTGCAGCCACACGAGGAGTGGCTGAGGACACTTTGTTCTGTGGGAGAAGGGGGGCCTGAGGTCAGACCTCACTGGGGGCTGCAGCTTCTTCCTCAGGAGCAGCAGAGGGACAGCTCTGATCTCTGTGAGCAGGGACAGGACCAAAGGAAGGGCTGGAGCTGTGTCAGGGAGTTTAGGTTGGTTAGGTGGCTGGACAGTGCCCAGGCACAAAGGGTGCTGGGGGTACTGATTGACAACCAGCTGAACATGAGCCAGCAGTGGGCCCTGGTGGCCAAAAAGGCCAGTGGCTCCTGGCCTGTATCAGGAATGGTGTGGCCAGCAGGAGCAGGGAGCTCATTCTGCCTCTGTACTCAGCACTGGTGAGGGCACCTTGAGTGCTGTGTCCAGTTCTGGCCCCTCAGTTTGGGAAGGACAGGGAGGGGCTGGAGAGTGTCCAGAGGGGGCAACGAGGCTGGGGAGGGGCTGGGAACACAAGCCCTGTGAGGAATGACTGAGGGAGCTGGGGGTGTTCAGCCTGAAGAAAAGGAGACTCAGAGGTGACCTCAGCACTCTCTACAATCCCTGAAGGGTGGCTGTAGCCAGGTGGGGTTGGGCTCTTTCTCTAAGCAGCAACTGACAGAAACAGAGGACACAGCCTCAAGCTGCATCAAGGGAAATTTAGGCTGGATATTAGGAAAAAGTTTTTCACAGAAAGAATGATCAAGTACTGGAATGTTCTGCCTGAGGAGGTGGTGGAGTCACCATCCCTGGATGTGTTTAAAAAAAGCCTGGATGTGGCACCGGGTGCCAGGGTTTAGTTGAAGTGTTAGGGCTGGGTTGGATCAATGATCTTAAGGTCTCTTCCAACCCTGTGATTCTGTGATTCTGTGCTCTCAGGGAAAGTTCTTCCCCCAGAGGGTGCTGGCACTGCCCAGGCTCCCCAAGGAATGGGCACGGCCCCAGAGCTCCAGGAGAGCTCGGACACCCTGCAGGGATGCACAGGGTGGGATTTGGGGATGCTGTGCAGGGCAGGGGTTGCTGGATGGTCCCTTGGGTGATCCCTGTGGCAGCCCAGGCCCTCACCAGGCGCTTGCTGTAGAGCAGGGCCGTGCTGCTGCCGCTGGCGATCGCCCAGTTGGTGAAGTTCATCACGTGCTTCACTTGTCGGGACAGACCAGTGATGTCATTCTGCTGCTGGAGCAACTTCATCTGCCTCTCCTTTGTCACGTTCTGCAAACAAACAGAGGCCTCGTTACAACGGGGCTGTCAGATGTAGGAGGAAAATGCAAACTGTTGTCAGGTTTTGGATCCAAAGGAAAACATCCCAAGGAAATTTTAACAAATGCTAGGTAAACAAGAAAAGCCAAAATTAATGTAAAATTACATTATTTCTTTTACTAATGATCAAGTTACTCTATTATTGCAGGAACATTTGACTTCCTTGCCAAATAATTGTTCCTTAACCAGGAAAAATCTATTGTAATTCATCTGATCTTAAATTTTTCATGGCAGGCTGGCCATATGCACTGAACCAACTTCTCACAAGGGATTTCCTCTATTCAGATAAAACAGGTCATAGTAAGTTTAAATTTTCATGGATTTTAATGAAAGTCAGAATGCAATTATTCAGAACATGCCATGTGGAAAGGATGCTTGAACTCTTGGTCTCTAAAGTTGTATTACACAACTTTAAATACCAGCATTACACCTTCATGTACAAATACATGAGACTGCTCTGTCTGTTCTTACATGAGCATTAAAAAGCTATTTGAGGAAGTTATTAAATTATACACACCTTAGCATTATGTTAGAATACAGAAATATGGCAAACAGAACATGAAAAGGAGATTTTCAGCCACTCCTTTCCAATGAGCCCAATTTTGAATATGAGGCATAGACACAAAACTGAAGGAGCCTCAGGGTCTAATGAGAGGAGAAACAAGGGATTAAACTCCACCACACCACTCAGAGGGAGCTGCAGTACTACAACTGCTGCAAGTCACCAAACAAACCATTTTCAAATGTGAGCCCTCAATAGGGGACCAGAAACTCAACACCACCATTGCTTTTTATTTCAAGTGTACCTCAAGGTGCTGCAGGAGAGATTTTCCCTTTTTATTGATTTCATTGATGAGGGTGAATATAGCCACTTTGATTTCCTGTTCTACTCGTTTGTTGGTTTCATGTACTTCTTTTATCCTAAAAAAATAACAAGAAGAAAAAGCAGATATTCAGTCACTTTACACTTCACTATCAAATACAAATTCACAACTTGTTTTACTTCAAATAATATCAAAGTCCTTGTAGTTTACACACTTTATACGGAGAAATTTAGAGAAATAACCAGCCACAACCACGTGTCTGTATGTACATTTATATATTTATACCCAAATCATGTCACTCACTATGAAAAAATTATATCTGATGCTTTAAACTTTTAAGATTATTTATATTAACCAGAAATCAAACCTGAATTTCAAATTGTAACAAAAAAGTTATTACAGACCTGTAATGAATACACAATAAAGAGACAAACATTTCACTAATGATGTGCCTGATATTAGTCTAAATTATTCTCTTGTGCTTTACTACTACTGGCTGTCAGATTTTCATATCCTCTCCATCAATGCCATTTTTCCTCAGTTTTAGTGCATTTGCAGCTTCTTCAGATTCAAGCAAATCATCTTGAGCTCTGTCCACAGAATTTGAAATATAGCATTTCTCAAACTCACAGAAATTCTGGATTTATTTCATCCTACACTACCTTTATCTAACAAGATGACATTGCAGCAGGATCCTTTGCCATGAGACAATGTGAAGACTGAAGTTGTCCTTTTCTGAAGAGATTTTCTGCTGCCATATCAGGGATCTGATGCCACCCAGCCACAGGACCAACACTCAGTGCCTGAACACCGCTGGGGTCAAAGCCCTTTAAGGCACCTGGGACATGTGTGGCTTTTCATGACAGCACAACCTGGTCTCCTACTCCAAAAAACACCCAACCAACCCTTCATTAAGTCCATGGCATCCACCCTTGGCTTTGCCACCCAACAATTATTCCAGCAGAGCTGTTCCTTCAACACTTTCATGCTCCACCATCACAGATGATGGCAATTTTGTACCTCTGACAACAAGGTTGTAATACCTTTATTTTTCCCATTCCCTGAAGTTTTTAGGATGATGGATTTTGTGTCCTACACCCCAGCAAAGCAGTGGAATGAATTGTCTCACCTGCACCAGCCACTTGGCTCAGCAGAAAATTGAGATCTTGACACAACTCAATCCCACACTGCAGAAATTCACTGAATTCACTGAAGCCAGAAACTCTTGGGCAAAAATCCCCACCACTATAATGTGTTACTCATATGTGCATCACCCATTTCTGGCCTGGAATTCTTGTGAGAAAATGTTTTGTGACATTTCTTGAGCTCTCAGTTTAATTATTGCCTATGTGACTCTGTCTCTTCAAGTGTGTAAAATTTCTATGCCTCACAATGCTGTTGTGTTTTGGGAACTTTCAAAGACTTCCCTGGAAAATCAGCACATAAAACCACCAATTTTCATTGCTTCCCTCTTCACGCACTTGCCTCTGTCATGCTGTATGTTCTTCCTCCTTTACACTACTTTTTTTTTTTTTTTAATGTAGATAGCACCACAAGGAGTTAAAAATTTGCATCAGAACTTCTCTTTCTATCTGAGGTGCACATCCTCCTCCTGCCCTCGTACTTTCCACCCCCAGCTGATGTGTCATTTTGCAAATGACCTAAAAGCTGCAGAAGGCTCACAAAACCACTGAGAACCAGGGTGGAATTCCCTGAGCTGCAGCACAACCACGTCACCCAAGTGGGTGCAAAGCCAGCAGAGACCACGTGCTCCCTCTGCCTCTAGATTTGGTGTTTAACGTGACCTTGAATTCCAGATAACCCTGGAAACCTTAAGTGAAGCTACCTAAAAAAAACCCCAATCAAAACCCCACAACCAACCACAATTTCCTATTCAAATTCACAGTTTTTGTTACACAGTTATCAGAGGCCCTCATATGAAACATAAAAATATTTTAATATTTCGACCATTCTGTTGCCTAGAGCTAACTTAGAAGAAATCAAAGGATGGGTTTTCTTGCCTTTTTTATTTCTTTTTTGCTCCCCCACCCCCAAAGTGTAATAAAGGTGTCACACCTTTGGTTCTACTCAAAGTTATCACAAAAGACATAACATTTAATATTTATTTCCTGTAAAAACTTCCAAGAGATGCAGAGTCTTGTAGGGGCAAATAAACATTATGAAAAGCAATTAAGACATAGAATTAACTCCAGTGTGTTATTCTAGTCCCACCATTCATCTTACTGTGACTCATGAAAAAGGCAGTGAAATTGCTGATAATTTTGGGGAACTCACCTATTTTGAACTTGGGCAGCTGCAAAATTTACATAATTCTTCTTCTCAAGAAGTTTGGCCAACAGGTTCTCAATTGCACCCTTCTGGTTCTGAAAAGCTTCTTCCAGGAACTGGTACCTTTTCAACAGGCAAGAGAAAACTCTGATTACCAGGGGGCTTGGGCTTGACCTCAGGGCTCCCAGTTCAGGCGCAAAGCCATGAAGTTTTGAAAAAATATGACAAAACACTGAGCAAAATCAGACTCTGCATACTCTGACCAGTGTGCAAAATGCTTAAGTGCTGATAAAGTCTTTTGCTATTGGCCAGGAGACTGAAGCTCTGTGGGAAATTATCAATTCCAACCACACAGGGATGCACTGCCTCATTTCCCAGGATAGCAGGCCATGGAACAGGAACCTCAGAGTTTGATGAGGAAAATGCACCAACAGCTCAAACACACATTAAAGGATACCAAAAAACAACCCCCTAAACTATCCCAAATTCCCCAGTTTTTCAGCTGAGATGATACTGCTCATGTTTCACTGCATTAGTTTAATTTGAAGAAAATTTCCCTAGTAAAAAACTTCAGGTTTTTTCCAGCTCTGGTACTTCCAAGTGAAGAAAATTCCCTTCCAAGCTCTTCAACAAACAGCTGCTATCAAAGGTACTTTCCATTGCTTCATCTGAAAAAAGGGAAAGTACCAACACTGAGGGAAAATAACAGGATTAGGGGCCTTTTCCTAAAATACTGGAATTAAGAATGGCACCAAAGCAAAATGCCTTTCCTGAAAATGGCAGACAGGAGTTAAAGCAGCTTCATGAGTTTCCATGTTTTCTGATCAACTGCTCAAAATCCAGAATTCCTAACAGTCACTTGCTAAGTCTTGTCTTTGCAATAAATAAACTTTATGCTTCTGAAATGGAATTTGTTAACAATAGGGAGAACTTAAGGTCCCAGAACACCTTGGCAATGTCTTCCCAACATTCAAATTGCCAGAAAACTCCTGCAATTAATGAAGCATTCTATAAGGTGCATTAGAAACAACTTACACCACCTCCCAAAGAAAATGAAGAAGAAAGTAGTGTTGTCTTCTGTCACAATGTACAACATTACAATCCAACAGGAAAAGACTGTCTGGATTGTCATCACAATCACAGCAAGACAGTTTTTTTATTTAAATTACTCACAACCATGATAACAGGGACTCAGACAAAGAACATAATTCACAACAAAAACAACTCTACTCCCCTAAATTCAGTTTGTACCAGCAGCAGATAAGTCTGAACTCCAAGAATTCAGATTCTTCAGTCTGTGCTGGAATTCTGTTTTTTCTAAGAACAGTCTAAAGTTCTTGCAGACAGACAGCAGCATGAGATTTTAGATACTGTAATACAAAAAAAGTAGCATTCCTACAGCCCAAAGATAGCAAAATTCGAAATGTTTGGGAGCTGTTGATTTTCTGAAGTTATTTTCATTAAGTTCAAAATTATATTTCCACTTGAAGGAGAAATGAAAAATCTACATTCAGCTTGTACTGCTAAAACTTTCCTGTAGCTCTTGCTACAGCCAAAATACTTTTCTTTGTTCAGTACTGTACTTCCAGCTTCCCAAGTGTGTGGACTGGGAACTACCCAAATTAGAGGAATCCCACAGCATCAGGCTGCTAAAAGAATTGACAGCTTTCTACAGAATCCCCAGCAATCCCTGCCCATGACAGGGGTGGAACTAGATGATCTTTAAGGTCCCTTCCAACCCCAAACCATTCTGGAATTCTACAACTGAAACTCTGGCCCATGGAGCTACTGATTCACCCTCCTTTGGTGTAAACTATTAGGATTTCAGGCAAGAAAAAAACCAGGGATTAAAATAAATTCTTTTTCCACTTGGCATGATTCTCCACAAAATCTCAGCTGTACTTCAGGCAGACAAAGCAGTGCCTTAATCATCTGTAATTCACACCTGCACACAGAACCATATGGAAAGAGTATTCTGCAAAAAAAAACCACGTTAATGACAATGAATTCTCCTTCTGCAAGAGCACAGGTAAGTAGGAAAAGATCCATCTGTTAATCCATTAGCAACATGCACAAAACAGATGCAAAGAAACCAACTAGACCAAGTTAGTGAATATATCCCAGGAGAGCACCCTTTGTGACAAGGGAGTCATCCAGGATATTTATGATCAAGCCTATGAAAGAACAGAGCAGGAATATTTGAGGGTGTTAATATTTTAATAATAATAATTTAAAATGTAAAAGTTCTCTACAGGCTGCTGTAGCAGTCTGAGAATAATCACTATTCTGAGAAAAACAACACTAAATTCAGCATCACACCTTTGAAGAGAAGAGTTAAGGAAAAACAGTGGTGCAGTGGTTGATAAATATGTATTATCCCCAGATTCTCTATTATAACACTGAAAAATATTTGTTCAGACATTCAGACAACTACATGACAGAGCTGCTAAAGAGCAAGAAGTTGGAATGTGTCTTAAAGGGGTTCCAACTCTTTTTCTAGCAGAGGCAAACCCAGCATTTCTTTTTACCTGGAATGAGGCAACTTTTAACCAACTAAACCCAAACCATTTTCCCCCTCTGCACTAGAAGAATACACTAATGTAAGAGACAAAATTTAGACTTTCCTTTCCCAAATTCCCCTAAAGACTGTTGCACAATCAAATATGCCCTTTCAGAAAATTACGTCAGCCATGACTCACTCTATCACTTTTGCTTCTTTTACAGCACCAAGGGTTCAGGGCTGCAGGAATTTCCACTCAAGTCCTGAACACAGTGACAGCACTGGGAACTGCCAGGTAAATTAACACCTGGATCACACCAAACCTCCTCAGCCCATCTTGGTGTGAATCTGATCTTAAAAGATTTGACAAAGCTCGACCAAGCTTCCATCACTCCACACAGGTTCTCCTTTGCAAGGGATGGTTTCAGTCCAACCAGGAGGAAATGCAGCACAATTCCCAACACAATGGGCTCACACCAATGCCACTTCATCCTCTGAGACAGCACAGCACAGGAGTTAAGACATGGGAATGTTTGTACCTGTGTTCTTTGTGTTCCAGTAACTGACAGTCTCTGCATGTCAGCCTGTCACAGGTTTCACAGAAAAGTTTTAACTGCTCTTGTTTGTGGACAGGGCAGAAAACAGGACGTTGACCAGATGCTCCCACGGCCTCTGTTTTTAAAAATAAACCATTTGTGCATTTTAAAATAAAGTTTAGACAATCTGAAGAGCAAAACAACTAATTTCCAACAACCAAGAACTTGCAAAGGCAGCTCCAGATCTGTTCTCATGCTGGAGTTACTGTGAGTACATCAGGTCAGGGGTTGATGATCTCAGAGGTCTTTCCCAACCTTCATGACTCTGTGATTTACAGTGCCAGTGGTTAATAGCTGTTTTCACTTTATTCATTCAAGGAGAAGGAGGAATTCCTCTTCTCATGAGCACACAAAAGGCCCTGTAAGACTGCACACAAACACCAGCATGGTGGACTAAATGTGTTTATAATGATTTAATTCCACACAATTTCACCTCTGACACTCTGAAGGATGGGTCAAACCTCTCAAACCTTTTTATTTTTTACCCCATGGGTTTTCCAGGTTATCCCTTCAAACACTTACACACCTCATTTAGTCAAACACAACTGAAGTGGGAACTGCAAAGCAAATGTTGCCTCTGTTAAGAGTTATTTAAACCCTCAAGTAACAAATAATGGCAAAAAATCGTTCTGGGTTTACTCAAAAAGTGCTGCACAGCGTTCTGAAGATATTTTGAGCTTAGCAAAGAGAAAAGCAGCCTTTGGAAGGTACAGCAGGTAGGGTTTAAAACATGAATTTTTCCCTGACTCTCTAACGTTTCTGAAGCTGGTTATATCATGCAAGTTATTGTAAAGAAAGAGTTGATGGACCTACAGCTGCCACTCACTGAGAGAAATTTAAAGTCTCCAGGGCACATCTTTGAGTCTAAGAAGAAAAAAAAAACCCAATGACCAGCCCTTCCCCACAATAACAATAAATAAAATTTCTGATAGAAAGTTTATTTCATTGGAACAGTCACTTTTCAGCCCCTTCCCAGCAGGTATCAAAGGGAAAGCTGAGCTGTAATATCACATTGAGAGTCACAATTTAGCATTCCTTGTAAAAACATCAGTAATTCTTTCTTGGGCCCTATAATTTGATTGATTTAAGGGTTTCTCATCTATGAGGCTTAATACATTTAATCTTAAATGGATAATATTTCTTATTAAAATTATTCATTAAGACATAAAGAGAAGCCTCTTCAAAATGAGGTTTATTTGATACAGCAAATGAAATAAGATCCTTGCCTAAAAGAACCAAACTTAACAGCAAACTTTTTAACTATTAAACAATTCTCAGAAAAAAAAGCAGTGTTTGTTCCTTTGAAAGGATACAACAAAACAATTATTAAGATCTTAATTAATTTTAAATTAATTTAAATGAAGAGAGCAAAGTGTCGAGATCTCTATTACTTGATATGATCATCTTGAAACACGTCCAGATTGTGGAGAACCTACAAGTCTTTAAATCAGAACTTTTAACCCATTTACAAAAAGAATTTTCTAAGCTAAAATCCAGATACCCTGGATCTGTTTGGAGAACATTTTCCACATTATCTCAACAGGCTATAAATGATAAAATCCAGATAGCCTGGACCTGTTCTGAGATGATTTTCTACATTACATCAATAGGTTACAAATTATATATGATCAAACAACAGTTTAAGAATTTACTTCTAATAAGGCTGCACACCTAAACAAACCTTACACACACTTCACATATTAAATTTTGCTCACTGAGAGATGAAACCTAAAATAGATTCAAATTCTACATTGACTCAGCAATATCAATACAAAGTAACACCAGATATTGAAGGTAACTATAAACTTAAATATACATTTCTACAGGGAGAACTATCATTGCTTCTTATAACAAAATACAGCAAAATGTGTAATTTAACTTCCTTGGACAATGGATAAAATTATCAATATACCAGTGCCCTCCAGATTCCAGCCTCTCCATTTAGTTACTTGTTCTACTAAACAGAAAGATTATTAAAAATGGATCTAAATCCTTTCCAAAGGCATTGGACATCAAACTGCACAAAGTATCACTGTTATAAATTTAGCTTTTTTCTATTTTTACAGCTACTAATTTTACACTGGTAACTTTTTACTGTACTCTCCCGAAATCCTGGGGGTAAACACAGAGCTGGTTGTTACCTGCACCATCCTCCCCCTCTCTTCTAACACATGAAGAGAAAAAGCTCTTGGAAGAGGCAGGACAAAGTGATGGCCAACACTCACCTGAGGACACATCCTCTTTTTTCCTGATCATGTGATCTTTAGTGAACTTGACTCGCTGGTGAGCCTCGATGCAGGTCTTGCACAGCCACTCCCCACACTCCACACAGAAACCCACGGCACTGGCATTGTCCTCACAGCTGGTACACACCTGCAGGGGAAGGGACACATCATCCTGGGAGCACTGACAGCCCCAGAGAAAGGGAAAAGGTACCAGAATTGTCCTGGGAGCACTGACAGGACCAGAAAAGGGAAAAGGTACCAGAATTGTCCTGGGAGCACTGACAGGACCAGAAAAGGGAAAAGGTACCAGAATTGTCCTGGGAGCACTGACAGGACCAGAAAAGGGAAAAGGTACCAGAATTGTCCTGGGGAGCACTGACAGCCCCAGAGAAAGGGAAAAGGTACCAGAATTGTCCTGGGAGCACTGACAGGAGCAAAAAGCAGAGCAGGGATGGGGAAAAGGCACCACAATCATCCTGGGAGCACTGACAGCCCCAGAGAAAGGGAAAAGGTACCAGAATTGTCCTGGGGAGCACTGGCAGGCTCACAGAGCAGAAAGGGTTGGGGGAAAAAGGCATCAGAATTGTTCTGGGGAGCACTGGCAGCCTCAGAGAGCAGAGGAGAGGTGGGAAAAAGGCACCAGAATCATCCTGGGAGCACTGGCAGGCTCAGAGAGCAGAGGAGGGGTAGGGGAAAGGCACCAGAATTGTTCTGGGGAGTACTGACAGCCCCAGAAATCAGAGGGGTGGGGAAAAGGCACCAGCATCATCCTGGGGAGCAGTGGCAGGGGCACAGAGCAGAAAGGGTTGGGGAAAAGGCACCAGAATTGTTCTGGGGAGCAGTGGCAGGAGCAGAAATCAGAGGAGGGGTGAGGAAAAGGCACCAGTATCATCCTGGGGAGCAGTGGCAGGAGCAGAAATCAGAGGAGGGGTGAGGAAAAGGCATCAGCATCATCCTGGGGAGCAGTGGCAGGAGCAGAAATCAGAGGAGAGGTGAGGAAAAGGCATCAGCATCATCCTGGGGAGCAGTGGCAGGAGCAGGAGGCAGAGGCTGGGGCAGGCAGGAGGTCCCTACCTGCTCTGACTTCTCGTCGGAGCTGCTGGGGCTCTCCGAGGTGTCCTTCACAAAGTAGTTGTCCACCAGGTCGATCTGGCGGCACTCCTGGCGGCAGATCGGGCACCGGATCACCCCCACTGCAAAACACAAACCCAGAGCTCAGCGTGCCCAGGAGCACAGCACAGCACGCACACTCCTCCTTCCACCTCAGCAAAGGATCCCACGGCTGGCTCTGTCATTAAAAACCAGACACTGCAGGTTTCACCCCAAAATACACTCCCTCAACTAATCCCAAAAAAAGCCCACAAACCTCTACAGAAAAGGATCCCCCACCTAGTTGGGATAATTTCTACATCAGGCTCAGTTTTTCCTGCTTATTTCTTTCCAAAATTCCTGTATTTTTAGCAAAGTCATTTGCTGTCCCCAAGCAAATACTGACCTTTTTCCTCTGTTCATTTTAGATTACAAAAATCAAGACACTTGGGTTTTTTAAAATTATTTTTTAGAACCGTCTGTGATCCAGCCTGTCTCAAGACAAGCATTAAGAGGGCTGTGCCCAGATCCCTGGGGTGACTTCAGTGATGTTCCTGAAAATGCCAGAGCGGGTCTCAGTGCTTTCCCAGGTAGCCCAGGAAGATTTCTAATATTATCTATTTCCATGAGGCCAGGAAGGCAGAAGAAGCAATAAAATACCAGCATCCTGCTTTGTTCTCCTTTGTAATCACTAAATTAGTTTTAAATCCTCAGCAGAGCTGCAAAGAAGAAGTTACTACATGAACCAAAGTGACATTTAAAGATGTCTACAAACAGCCCCCATAAAGGTTTGAAAACCTATTTAACACTTAGGTAGTGGCTCACACTTCACAGAAGTGTCACTGGATCTTCAATCAAATTCCCATACAATTTATTGAGAATATAATCTTCAAGAAGCTTTCCAAGCCATTGGGTATTTCTACGCACTAAAACAACTTTGAGAAATGTAATTAAATGATGCTCAGCTCCTTTGTGGATATTCAATTAGGACAGTAGGACTTATTTCAGAGAGATTAATTACATTAGTAGTGGAGTAGTATTAATTTGTTCAAGTGCTAAAATTAATGATGGCTTCAGAACACAGGAGATTCACTGCAGAGCAGCAATAATCCAACTCAAAATTCCCTGTGTCACCAAACCAAACACATCTCAAGAGCAGGATATGAAAAATAACCAGTACTGCAGCAGCTACACATACAAGAGCTCTCACACACAGTGAAACCTTCCCCATAAGCAGAACTCTGAGATTTTCTGACAACTGAGAGACAAAATTCTTTAGGGAATACCAGCAGCTGATGTGTGTATACTTACAGAACAAAAATTTCAGATATTTACCATTAAAACTACTCCGTCCAAACCAAACCTAAACTCCATTTTTAGTGTTGCCTTGGGTAAAACATACAAAATATTTCAGGAAAACAACAAAACACAAGAAGCTCAAAATCTGTAATCTCTAGACAGCAGCGAGTCAAATTCTANGCACACTCCTCCTTCCACCTCAGCAAAGGATCCCACGGCTGGCTCTGTCATTAAAAACCAGACACTGCAGGTTTCACCCCAAAATACACTCCCTCAACTAATCCCAAAAAAAGCCCACAAACCTCTACAGAAAAGGATCCCCCACCTAGTTGGGATAATTTCTACATCAGGCTCAGTTTTTCCTGCTTATTTCTTTCCAAAATTCCTGTATTTTTAGCAAAGTCATTTGCTGTCCCCAAGCAAATACTGACCTTTTTCCTCTGTTCATTTTAGATTACAAAAATCAAGACACTTGGGTTTTTTAAAATTATTTTTTAGAACCGTCTGTGATCCAGCCTGTCTCAAGACAAGCATTAAGAGGGCTGTGCCCAGATCCCTGGGGTGACTTCAGTGATGTTCCTGAAAATGCCAGAGCGGGTCTCAGTGCTTTCCCAGGTAGCCCAGGAAGATTTCTAATATTATCTATTTCCATGAGGCCAGGAAGGCAGAAGAAGCAATAAAATACCAGCATCCTGCTTTGTTCTCCTTTGTAATCACTAAATTAGTTTTAAATCCTCAGCAGAGCTGCAAAGAAGAAGTTACTACATGAACCAAAGTGACATTTAAAGATGTCTACAAACAGCCCCCATAAAGGTTTGAAAACCTATTTAACACTTAGGTAGTGGCTCACACTTCACAGAAGTGTCACTGGATCTTCAATCAAATTCCCATACAATTTATTGAGAATATAATCTTCAAGAAGCTTTCCAAGCCATTGGGTATTTCTACGCACTAAAACAACTTTGAGAAATGTAATTAAATGATGCTCAGCTCCTTTGTGGATATTCAATTAGGACAGTAGGACTTATTTCAGAGAGATTAATTACATTAGTAGTGGAGTAGTATTAATTTGTTCAAGTGCTAAAATTAATGATGGCTTCAGAACACAGGAGATTCACTGCAGAGCAGCAATAATCCAACTCAAAATTCCCTGTGTCACCAAACCAAACACATCTCAAGAGCAGGATATGAAAAATAACCAGTACTGCAGCAGCTACACATACAAGAGCTCTCACACACAGTGAAACCTTCCCCATAAGCAGAACTCTGAGATTTTCTGACAACTGAGAGACAAAATTCTTTAGGGAATACCAGCAGCTGATGTGTGTATACTTACAGAACAAAAATTTCAGATATTTACCATTAAAACTACTCCGTCCAAACCAAACCTAAACTCCATTTTTAGTGTTGCCTTGGGTAAAACATACAAAATATTTCAGGAAAACAACAAAACACAAGAAGCTCAAAATCTGTAATCTCTAGACAGCAGCGAGTCAAATTCTATAGATGAAAACCCCTACCTGAAAGGCAACTTTTGGGTTTGTTTTTAAGCAGCCAAACCAATGAAAGCTTGAATAAAATCAAGCCTTTTGATCCAAGTGAGAGCCCACAGGCTGGATTCTGGCCAGGGGTAAAATTCCACCCTGTCCATTGCCCCTGTCAGAGAGGACACAGGGCATGGGCAGTCCCAGGTGCTGCTCTCACAGTCCAACACTCCATTTTTGCACCTCCACATTCAAATAAAACCTGCACACAAAGTGTTCTGCACACACCTCAAGAGATCACAACCTGAAGACAAGCCCTTGCAATTCTCATTTAGCACATTACACTCCTTTTTCACATCTCAACATCCTCATTTAGCACATTACACTCCTTTTTCACATCTCAACACCCTTTATTTCCAACAGTAGCTTTCCAATAATGTATGAGCCACTAAACATCTCATATCCTGGTCTTTTAATCTAATAAAAAGCAAATTACTGCGGCACCATTTGTACTAGAAACCAAATATACTGAAAAGATACAGATGTGGCTAATTTTGTGAGGCAAGAGGGAAAAGTAGAGAAAATCACACTGAAACAGCATTTACATAGAAAAAATAAATTCTTAGCTGTCAAAACTTGAGGTAATTTGTGAGCTAACAAAGTGTATTGAAAAAAATTTATTGAGAATGTATTTTAGGACAAACTAAGATTCAAATGTTTATATAAGCTCTGAGAAAAACAAGTTTTCATTGTCAGTTTCAATTTTTAAAAAATCTTTTATAAGAAAATAAAAGTAAATATAAAAGTATCATCCTATTTATACTGCAGCAGAACTTACTATGCTGTTTTTCTGCATCAAACAACTTAAACACAGTCCTGGTACAAACATTTCCACTGTAGCTTTGCTTTCCAAAAGCATTAGCACATAATAAAAACTACTGTTTAAAGATCAATCTTATTTTTCAAATCACAGCTGAATTAGAATAAGACACATCCATACAAATTATGAAGGTCAGGCTGGTTTATCATCTCCCTCAAGCCTAATTATTACCATCAAGATTTCCTGTGTCCTCAGAGATGGCTTCATATTATTTTGGAGCTGTAAATTGCTGCTCCAGAGGTCAAAAGCAGCACTGAAGCAAAGAGCTGAGAAAAGGGAAGTTCCTCTCAGGAAGTTCTGACCACACCACGTGAAACCCTGCACTGAGGCTCTGCAACCCTTCTGCAGCAGTTCCTTTGTGCCACCAAAATCCTGCCCTCAGCATCACTACAGGATCACAGTTATGCTTCAGGTCCTGAAAAAAGAACAATTCAGCACCCTACAAACTTCACCAGCCACCCACAGATGCTCCTGTGGATACCATGAAGAAATTCAGGGAGAATCATCCTTTGGACATAAAAGGCCACAGGAATTTATGAACTATTTTACAAAAGCTGCAGATAACAGGAGTGGGCTTTGAAGCTTCTTGAGCTGTATTTCAGAGGACACACATTGCCCATTTTTCCATTGTTTCTGTCACACACCTCAAGTGTGCAGGACCTGTAACACCACAAGCACAAATACTCAATACCCCTCTCCCACAGCACTCTAAAGACACAACTCTGCACCACATTTCCCCTTCCCTTATGTCCTGCTCCCAATTAATGCTGCAGTTCAGATCAGATTCTGCTTTTGATCCCACACTTCTGCAGAACAGCAAAAATATTTCCAATCATACCCAATCCCTATCCCCCATGTGCTGCTACACACAACCCTCAGCCCAAAAGGAGTTTTGCTTTTCCTTTCACCCTGCCTAAGGCTGGCTGAAGGGAGAAGCAGGAAAAGTTTCCAGTGTGGAAATCTGGATTGTGAGTCTCCAATGCAGCAGGCAGGAAAAGCCTGCCTGGCACTGCCAACCCTGCTCAAAGGGTTTCATCTTCTCACCTGAGCCATTTCTCCCGGTCTCACCTGAGCCATTCCTCCCTGACCCGAGCTATTCTTCCCTGTCTCACCTGAGCCATTCCTCCCTGACCCGAGCTATTCTTCCCTGTCTCACCTGAGCCATTCCTTCCTCTCTCACCTGAGCCATTTCCCCCTGCCAGATTCCCAGCCTGTGATCCAGGGAGGAAGAGGCTCCCAGATTCCTGGTGCCACACTCCTGAGACAGACAGAGCCTTTCAGGAGCTGAGGACCAACACAAAGCAGGGACAGAACTACAGGAATGTGTCAGGGATGGATCCCTAGGAGCTGCAGGAGCCTGCCCCTGGGAGCAGCTCTGCCCAGCACATCAATGGGAGCTGGAAGAGAGCCCACCCCAATGTAAACGGGAATTTTGGCACATCCCAAGAATGCTCCCTGTCCTGGGAAGGGCTGCTCCTGCTCCAGTGGGAGCCCAGGACCTGCCCTTCTGTAGTGGTTTTGGTTTGTTCATTTTAGAATTTTTTTAATTTAATTTTTTTTCCAGCCAATGCACAATTAAATGTGGTGGGTTTTAGTGTTGGTTAATTATTAGAGTGATTTCTTGTTGTGAGATGGGATTAGGAGAAGGGTAAAGTAGGTTTAAAATTTTAAGAGAGTATATAGTGTATTAATAGTAATTAAAAAGAAAAAAAAAGTAAGAATGAAAAATAAACTTTTTAGATACTTCTCCTCCCCCCACAACTATTTTTTTTTCACCAAGGGAGCCCAGAACAGCCAGGAGAAGGCTCTGTCCGAGCAGGGAGATGCCAGCACACAGATCTCACTGTCAGTTATACAAGTGCAGGCACATCTCCTTACATTGCACATTAGACCTCCTGATTTGTCAAAGACTTTAAGAACACTAATGAGAACAGCATCTCTGTAATCCTTTTAACTGCTTATGGTGTAGATAAAGCCCACTGAACTAGACCACAGACATCAAAGCATGGCAGAAAGCACCAATCTGCAGTAAAGTGGGAAGGGAAGTTAATTCTGTTTTCCTGAACAGAAAGGCTGCTAAAAACCCTGCATCATAATCCAGCAGCAAATCACTATGGAACACTGCAAAAACCTTCAGATTTCAAGTGGAAGATGCTTTTAATCTACCACTCCCAACTCACACCTAAAGCTGCAACACAAGTGTTTTTCTTAATTGTAACTCAGAGTTCTGTGAATACCTTTTATATATTTAAGTTTAACACTTCCCAAGGGTAACTATGTTTCTCTGAATGCATCTCAAAACAGGTCGTTTTTTTCAACAGGTTTCATCTTGAACTAGTTTCAATAAAACAAGTATTAAAATCCTGCTTAGAATTGCTTTCTCCAGGCTGACTTATCAATATCAACGATACTAAAAAACTGCCAAATTTCAAGGATGCTTGAGAGCTACAGTGAAGGAAGGGAAAAGGTTGATTTCTCTGTATTTCCAGTCTTGTAGGATCAAACCAGAGACACCCCAGTGAGAGCTCATGTCAACTCTTTGGCTGCTGTCCCCACTCCAACTGGATATTCAGAATCAGTGTGTGTTCAGCTCATACCCATTGCTTTTGCACCAGAAAAAAACTGGAATTTTCTGAATCTTCTTTGCTCCCTACCCACCCTTCTGTGCATTTCCTTCTGGAATGCCCTCAGATGTTTGAGACCAGCTCTACAACAAGTTTTCCTGAGACAGTAAGAATTAACCTGTTCCCCTGCCAAACCCACCTACAACCATCCCCATGATCTGGTTTTGTTTAGTTTTTTAGTTTAGGTTTTTTTGTTTTTGTTTACAAACACTACAGAAGCCTCCTGGGAGCCTCCAGCCCTGTGAGAGAAGGGGGAGGTGGGGTGAAAGGAAAGGGGAACACACAAGGAGCCAGGGAAACTCATCCACTGCCTAAGCCCACCACAGGAGCTAAAGCAAAATAAGGAACTTTTATAAGAAGCACCACACTGAGGGCTCCACATTCACCTGCTGGCTTCAACTCCAAGCTGACTTCAATCAACTTAAAATAAACACATCACAGCCCAAGCCAACCCCAGTGAAATCTCACAGAGGACAAAAAGCAGTAATGGAATAATTAAGAGAGTTATTGATCTGAACGAGGATGGCATGGATCTGATGAGATCACGGACAGGAACGAGGGAGGGCAGAGCATGCACATGATGTACGAGACCCAAAAATCCCTTTGCACCTCAGCAGCACCCAATGGATCCTCTCCATCACTGGGACATCCTAGGGAGTCTTTCCAGCAGCTCAAATGTATAAATTCAAAGTTTATTCAAACACTGACCCCAAACACTTGTGTTCCTAAACACCTCTACTTACACACTAGAATTCCTGTTTTTGTAAGATCCAGCTTCTTTAACATCAGTTCTGATGTATAGCACAAAAATCTTTATCAGTTTTTTAGTTGCTTCATAACATTCTGAGTATTGAAACTATAGAAAAGGTGGATAAATGAGTAAATTTGACCTGACTTAGTACCCTAAAATAAAATGTTTGGAGTGTGTTATGGACAACAAGTTGAACAGGACCCAGCAGCAGATCCTTCACTGGAGAGCAATGTGTCCCAGGCTGCACCAGCAGGACAAGGACAGCCATCCCTGCTCCTGCTCAGCACCCCAGGAGACCACACTGGGCCAGGCCAGGGCTCCCAGTACAGGACAGACCCCCAGACTGGGGCAAACCCAGCAGTGGTGAGCCCAGGGCTCAGGGCTGGAGCACACAGGGTGGGCAGAGCTCAGGGACACGGCCAGCAGGAACAAAGGCACTTCTGTCCCCACAGTCCAAGCAGGATGGTCCAACACTGCTGAGCCCAGCACACCTGGATGTGCTCCCAGGAACCTCCTGCCACTCCTGTCACCTGGAGCCTCCTGCCACTCTTGTCACCAGGAAATCTCCTGTCACTGCTCTCACCTGGAGCCTCCTGTCACTGCTCTCACCGGGAACCTCCTGCCACTGCTTTCACCTGGAACCTCCTGTCACCAGGAACCTCCTGCCACTCCTGTCACCTGGAACCTTCTGTCACTACTCTCACCTGGAATCTCCTGTCACTGCTCTCACCAGGAACCTCCTGTCACTGCTCTCACCAGGAATCTCCGGTCACTGCTCTCACCTGGAACCTCCTGTCACTCCTGTCACCAGGAATCTCCTATCACTGCTCTCACCAGACCAGCTCTGGGCCGGGCACACCTGGCCCTGCCACCCCCCATGAGGCTCCACTCCAACCCCGTTTGTGCCAAAGAACGGCTCCAAATTCTGCTGATACCTGGGAGACATCAGTGAGCACAAGCCTAAAACCATCACACATCCCCTGACAATCAAGCTCCCCAAACCCAATTTCTGTCAAGCAAGCAGCCCCATTTGAGACATCTGGCTCCAGATTGGGGGCTGGGGGGCAGTACCAGACTGATTCCCCACAGGAGTACTGAGTGACTGTAAGATAATCAAAGTCCTCTCAGATTACTGCTACAACTGATGCCTCAGGTTTTAGCTTCTATATTTTTCACATTCTGTGCTGCTTTAGTGTGTGGGTCTGGGCTTCATATTATGGGATGGTGAGCTCTGTGCACAGAGTGGGCAGACAAGACAATTCCTTCTCTAGCTGGGGACCAAGGACAAATCTCAGGCCCAAGAGCACAAACAACATGGACTGAAGAGAGAAAAACAAGAAGGATGGGACTTCATGGTCTAAAGCTGGAATTGGACAATTAGCCCAAATATGCAAATGGAGCAGAACTGATCAAAGTGCCAGAGCCCGTGCCCAGTGTCCATTTTTTGCCCATTTTGGTTCATCTTGGGTGCAGCCCTGGCTGGGCTCTTGTGCTGCCCAAGGTGGACCCATGGAGGAAATGCTTTTAATAAATCCCTGCTTTATTCTTTAATTCTGTCCTAGGTTCTTCTCCAGGCATCACAACGCCAGTGAAACCTCCCAGTGAGGAAATAATTGCAAGCCCTTGTGCAACCCAGTAACTCCAGCTTGGCAGGGAACCAGCCCTCAGGAATGAATCTCTGCCAGGTCCCATTTATTGGGTGACAACTCCAGTAGTAGTTACTCCATGTGCATAATATTTACTTCTCTCAGCGCTGCCAGGGTCCAAGCCATGATTCTACACAGCCATATATCAAAACCCTGCTCTAATTTCAGTGATTAGACCTTGAAACAAACACTCACAGGTCAAGGGAGTGATACAATCAGATTGAAATCTGTCAGAATAAAAATCCATTAAAAAAAAATTACCTGCTTTCAAGGTCCCCTCCTAACTCAGCTTTTGGTTTCTTTTGAACAATCCTTGACTATATTGCAATTGTCAAACACTGAACTGACAATACCTTTTATTTAATAAGAAACAAAAGTTTACAGCTGCCACAGATATTAATTCTTACAAAAATAACACATGCCTTAATGCTCTCAGATGGAAATATTTTACAATAAACTATTCATTTAGATTGAAATTTAAGTTTCACATCAAGATTTTTAGTAAGTCCAGAATATGAGCTGAACATTTTCCAGGACTCATGCTGGCTCCAGCATATACTCATGAGCCTCACTTATTAACACAGGAGAAAAGTAAAGAATCAACAGAGTTCAGGTGATGTCTACTCACATCCAGTTTAATAAAACTTAAGATGCTGCATTTACACAGATTAAACTGCCTTATTCGATGCAGGAATTTTCTTTCTTCTAGACTGAAAATATAATAAATACCACCAAACTCTAGTGTAAGGGACATGTCACATCCTCATACATATCAGACTTTTATGTCCTCCTTTCACAGCAAATTAAAAAAAAACCCAACAATTTTAGGTGTGATTAATACAACACAGCAACACTGGGTACAGGAGCTGAATTCAGCATATCAAACCAATTTCTGGTAGCACACATCACAGCTCTGGGTAGTAAATGTGTTGTTCCTCAGTTTAATTTATACACTTGGTTTTTCAGCCTAATCGTAATTGTGACATTCCCAAGGAGCTGGGAGAGCCCCACGCTCTCTCTACTGAAATAATCTTCTTTAGAGGGATTGTAAATATCTCATCCAGGCAGTGAAACCACAAAACAACCTCTCCTCCAGGAGCAGGAGCAGCAGTGGGTGCAGGAAAAGTTGTTTTACAGTATCTGTTACAGTCTGAAATCTCTAACTTAGAAATCAGTTTGGTTTTTTTTTTTTTTTTTTTCAGAATACTGTAATACAAATGCAGGCATTTTCTTGTAACCACTTCAAGAAAAAAGGAGGAGTCCAGTTGGACAGCTGAAACACCACTACAAAATATCCATCCACCAAATAAATTGCACATTCCCACAACCAATTAAGAAATTAATCTGAATATGAGATGATACTTTTCATGTTAAACAAATGCATATGTGTTAAACATGTGAAACAAGAATCTTCTATTTTTCCCCCTACATAAATGTAATGAACAGCAAAATAAAACTCTTTCACCAGCAAAACAGGTATGACCCCACCAAGTACTTGTTTTTAATTCAGCAAACCACAACTTCAGATAATTCTTTTAAGCTTTAGTCAGGGGTTCTCTAAATTCTAGGTGTAGGAAATGAATTTGTAGAGAGTTTTCAGAGTTTGACAGAAGATCTATATAGTGTGCATTTGTATGTAAACTTTGATATAAGAAATGTTAACTTAGAAATGCTATGGAATAGGACAGATATTGTTAAGAGAGAAATGGAGTTAGGAAAAAGTTTTTAAAGATCGCTTTGCAAATAAGACTAAATACTTTAGAAAAATAGAACTATAAAAGATACATTATAGTAAGACTTACAAGGAGTAATTTTAGATGATTAGCTTTAAGATATCTATAGTATGGTGTGATAAAAAGCTGATAGGCCAAGAAACGCTTACAGTGTTTTGTAATTAAGAAATTGTTAGCTTCTGATTGTGATGGTGTGGATCATAACATCTGTATTATCTCACCCTTCATACGAAACTGAAAATAGAATAAAAGATTTTTAAAACACCTCTCAATTACCCCATCTCTAAATAAAAGAAAGAACTAAATCCAACACTAGGAATTGAGATGATTCTTCTGCCTTCTTCAGCAGTGGCTCTGGAGGGAGTGGAGGTGCTGATCCAGACCCAACTCCACTCCCTCAGCATCCTCACTGCTCTCCCCAGGAGGGCAGGAGAGGTGCTGTCACTCAGAGATCTGCTCTGTGGGCACCAACCTCATATTCCATTCCCACAGATTTTACCCAACAAACACACATATCTGCTATTTTAAGTCCTGACAGCTCTCACTGAGCAAACTCTCAAACTAATTAAGAAAGCAACAGGAAAATAAAACCACCACTTGTACTCCTCTGGTCTATGTGAAGAGATGCTGAAAGACAGCAGGCACACAGTCCAGCCCTGCAGCAAAGTGTAACCTGCCTCAGGTACACTACAGGTACCACTTCTCTTTTATTCTTCCTTCATGAAAAAGCATCTGCTCGTCATGAAAAAGCCTTGAGAATCAGCAGAAGTGGAAGTAGCACTTCACACTTTGTGACTAGCAGAACAGGGAAGGAACCTGTGTGACTAAGCACTATGGTGCTTCTCAGGAGGCTCAGAATGTCCATTTTCCATCTGATTTACTGGGAACCATCTCCTGTGCCACTCAGCTGACTCCACTCTCAAGGTGCAGAGAGCTGCCCACAGAAATGTCTCTGCTGCTCCACGGCCCATCCTCAGCTGAGCACAGCTCCTGTGCTCCTGCCACCACAGCTGGATGCACAGCTGGATGCACAGCCCTGCAGGACACTCCCACAATCCCACAACAGCTGCTGGCATTAGAAGGCACCTCTGCAGATCACCCAGTCCAACCCCCTGCCAGGTCACCTGCAGCAGGTGACACAGGAATGTGTCCAGGTGGGTTTGGAACGTGTCCAGAGAGGGAGGCTCCACCCCTTCCCTGGGCAGCTGCTCCTGCTCTGCCACCCTCCACCGAAAGAATTTCCTTCTCATTCAGGTGGAACTCCTTGTGTTATAATTTATGGCCAATGCTCACTGTCCTGTCCTGGGCACCACTGGAAAGAGCCTGACACCATCCTCTGAGCCACTCTGGAAATATTCCCAGGGATTGATGGGATCCACTCTCAGTCTTCCCTTCTCCAGACTAACCAGGCCCAGCCCCACAGTCTCTCCTCACTTGAAAGATGCTCCAGTCCCCTGCACCTTGCTCACATCATCTAAAACTCTTTATTGCAACACTATTTCTACACCAAAGCACACCAACAAGCATTCTTAAAATGTGTACAACAAGAAGTGATATTCCAGTTTGTACACAGTGGTTCCCACACCTGCATCCTACAGACACAGCAGGACTCAGATAATCCTGCTAATTGTTAACAAAATAAACCCTGCTTTTCAAGCTCTGTGTATGTCACTGGCATATCACTGCCCTGTGAGGGTGGGCAGGCCCTGGCACAGGGTGCCCAGAGCAGCTGTGGCTGCCCCTGGATCCCTGGCAGTGCCCAAGGCCAGGCTGGACAGGGCTTGGAGCACGCTGGGGCAGTGGAAGGTGTCCCTGTCATGGCAGGGGTAGGACTGGATGAGCTTTAAAGTCCCCTCCAAACCAAATCACTCCGTCACTCTATGATATAACACCAAATGTAGAATCTGAATTTAAAAACATGCAACACAAGACCATCTGAATGCTTTACTGAGCGCATTGGCAAACTGTATTTAATACATCAAATTTTTAAAACCAATGAACTTTCTAAGATCACATCCTAGATGGACATCTGAACAGTCTGGATCAAAAAATCTCTACCATGCCAGGTTAATTCCTTCACTGGGGAACCCAGGAAAGCCCTGAGTGCAAAGATGTCACCAAACAAGGTCTCCCTGACCACAGAGCCCAGTTAGGACCTGCAAAACCACTTACCAGGGCCCTACTTTGGTCTGTACACCACAGTACGTGAGTCACCCCATCTAAAGCTCCAGAAGATTTAAATTCCACCCCTGAACAAACATTAGAAAAAGAAAATCCAACCCAGGCTGTGATCCTGATAAGGACACGTGGAAGGAGCAGTGTACTCCTGCTCCCTGGCACAAGTTCTGTGCGGGCACAGCCGACAAAGAGCACTGCGAGGTTTTATCTCGGCACACAGCAGAGCAGAGCAGGTGCAGCGGTCCCACCTGGGCAGGTAACACCGAACAGCAGCGGATCTGAGTTTAACCACACACGTTTTACCCAGCGCCGCGGAACCGAGAGCTGCCACCCCCTTCCTGCCTCGCCTCCGCTGTGTCACCCCTGAGAGCCAACACAACAGGCACAAGGAGAAAATCACACAATATTTGGGGTTAGAAAGGGCCTTTAAAGGTCATTAGTGCAACCCAGTCAGGGACATCTGAGACCCGAGCAGGTTTCTCACAGCCTGGCCCAGCCTGACACCGAACGTTTCCACCACCTCCCTGAGCAATTTGTTCCGGCGTTTTAACACCCTCATGGTAAACATTTCTTCCTTACACTTAATCGTTCCTTTCTTACACTTAATCTAAACCGATCCCGCTCCAGTTTAAAACCATTATCCCCACTCCTACCGCAACAGGTGCTGCTAAAACTCCGTCCCCATTTTTATTAGAGACTCCCTTCAGGCACCGGGAGGGCCTTCAGGGTCTGCCCGGCGCTTCCCGGGGCTGCAGCTCCGCGTTGGCTCCCGGCAGAGCCGCTCCGCCCCTGCCCAGCTCCGCCCGCTCCAACAGGTCCGTGCCGCTCCCGGCTGCGCTGGAAAGCCCCGGCCGCGCTCCCGCTGCTCCCGCTGCCCCCGGGCCCCCGCCCCGCGCTCCCGCTCCCGGCTCCTGCGGCCGCAGCGCCGCGCTCCGGGCGGGCCGGGCCGGTCCCGGAGGAGCCCCGCGCTCTCACCTTGCTGCACGTCGCCGTTGGCGCCGCCGGGCACGGGCACGCTGAGCTGGCGCTCGGGCTCGGGCAGGCAGCGGCGGCAGAAGGAGTGCAGGCAGGGCAGCAGCTTG
>VWZP01007243.1:38070-63930 GCA_013396995.1 Dicaeum eximium
ATCCATAAGCTGTTATCGATCCACGGAACTAGTTATCGATCCAGGAGCTGTTATCGGTACAGGAGCTGTTATTGATCCACGGAACTGGTTATCAATCCATGAGCTATTATCGATCCATGGAACTCGTTATTGATCCATGGAACTGGTTATCGATCCAGGAGCCGTTACCGATCCATGAGCAGTTACCGATCCATGAGCAGTTACCGATCCATGAGCAGTTACTGATCCAGGAGCAGTTACCGATCCATGAGCANCAGTTACCGATCCATGAGCTGTTACCGATCCATGAGCAGTTACCGATCCAGGAGCCGTTACCGATCCCCGTGCCGGTGTTCCCGCAGCACACGCAGCCCCAGCCCGGCCCAGCTCAGCCCGGCCCCGCTCCGCTCCGGGGTTCCCCTCCCGCCGCTGTCCCGCAGCAGCGCCCGGTCACTTCTTCTGGAGGAATTTCATTTTACTGCCTGCAGGGAAAAAACAGCATTAGGAGCTTTAGGCGAGGGTGGCACAGGGTGCCCAGAGCAGCTGTGGCTGCCCCTGGATCCCGGCAGTGCCCAAGGCCAGGCTGGACAGGGCTTGGAGCAGCCTGGGACAGTGGAAAGTGTCCCTGCCCAGGGCAGAACTGCTCCCTTCCCACCCAAATCACTGTGGGATTCTGCAGCTGCAGACACTCCAGGACTCATCAGGCTGAGGAACTTAAGGTGGAAGCCGCACAGGGCCACCTCTGCCAGCAGACACAACTTCTGTCCCCTGGGCATGTCCTCAGCCAGGACCAAAGTTAAGGAACAAGCGCTCAGAGCAGCAACTCCCACAAATTTTATCTAAATATACAAAAGCTTAAAAAGAAAAGTAAAACCTTACACAGTGTTCAATGTCCCCTGAAGCAGTAAATGTAAACAAGGGAACACAGATGCAGAAGGCAAAGAAGGAACCTTCCTCTCCTTTGTAACAAATTAATTCTTTAGTAACTCATTAAAAAGATTTTAACAATGAGCAAAAGAAAGAGGTGTTCCTTTACCAAGACTGCGAAGGATTTTGTTCATTCCAGTTCGTTCTGTCTCTGGAATACTCTCCAAATACTCCAAGGCACGGACCTCAAAAAGGCCTGAAGAGAAAAAAAATATTAAAAAATTAAAAATCACTAACCAAATTACTTACTCCATCTTTTAGCATGTGGCATCACGATTCACAGGGCCACGAAAGGAAATCCTGCACATAGTGTGTGTAAGCTGCAGGATCAAGGAGAAAGGAGTGATGCAGAAAGTCTTTGCTATACAAAATTTGCTTTATAAATGGAATTCTTTTGAGTAATTAGAAGGGCACGTGGCTATTCCATGTGACAGAACTCCAGCAGCAGAGGCAGGTGGCATCATACTTCCAAAGGGAGCCTCTGAAGCAGACTTGAACCAAGAAGGTGATGCCAAAACAAGAAACAAGAGGGTGGTGCCACAGCTACCTGTTGTAGGTACACATTAAAGTATTGGCTTTTCACAAATATTAAAATGGATTCTGTATGTGTGGCGTTAAGGTAACTTTGCTACAGAGATGTAGTTTTTATTTCTGTTGTTAACTAAAACTTAGAAGTAGCTGATTTAGATATGCTTGTGTTAAAATTCCTGCTTGGTTGGGATAATATCCAAGGAACATGTGATGAGGACCCTGCTAGTGATGTGCCAACTATCAGCACTCACCATCTGAAGACAACGTGGAGCAAGACCCAAGACCTGGAGGTGATGATAAAATGGACTAAAACCACAACCAAGAAACAAGAATGCACTAGAAAAGCAGACCTGAGGAGGGGCCATGTAAAATAATGTTGCTCCCCGTCTCAGGGGTCACCAGTTGTTGCCATAGGAGTCCTGTTGGGGTGAATCAAGACTCTTGACTCCAATATCAGAAGGTTTATATTATTTATTAAAATGACCCCATTGTTCAGAAGGATTTGGGCTATTTCTGCCCAGGTACAGAGCTGGCATCTTTTTTCTTCAAGCTCCATACCTAAACTCCTAGAATGCCTGAAAATGCTTACAAAGTCAGAGAGAGAGCGATTTTTTATATCATAGGTTGGGAAAAGAAAACCACATCTCCCATATTGGTAGACAGAGCAAAGGAATGCATTTTGTCCTTGAAACACACACACAAAGATTTGAAATCTGCAGAGAAAAAAGAGCTTTCCCATGGAAGAAAAAACTCAGCAAGTTTGCATCCAAGAAACGTATAAAATATCCAGTGACAAAATAGTTCCTGGAACATGTAAACTAGTTTATGGATATGCATAAGGGTCTATGGATGTGCAACAGGCTGATGTAACAGAAATGGTATAAAAATGGTGTTTCCCAAACGAGCAGGGTGCCCTTGGCTGAGCGCCGAGACGCACCCGGCCGCGATCTTCGCTTTACTGTCTCTGCCTCCCGTTGTCCTTTATTAAACTGGTAAATCTTACCAGCACAGCCAGCCCCGTTTCTCCATACCTCTGGCCAGGCTCTTGCTGAGCTCGCGGTCCTGGATGAAGCCGGCGAACATCTGCGTCTCCATGAAGCCGTGCAGGAAGTGGCGCACGGCGCGCGAGCCGTGGCCCCTGCGGAAGGGCTCCCGCTGGAACACGCGCTCGCCCTGCTCCGTCACGCTCATGTGCAGCGAGTAGTGCCCCACAACCTCCACGAAGAACTGCACAAAAGCCTCCGAGACCAGGCAGTTCAGGCTCGTGCCACCTGTGGGAAGGACATTTGTCACTTTGGGCTCATGTGCAGGGAGTAGTGCCCCACAACCTCCACGAAGAACTGCACAAAAGCCTCCGAGACCAGGCAGTTCAGGCTCATGTCACCTGTGGGGAGGACATTTGGTCACTTTGGGCACTCCTCTCCTAAAGGAGGAGTGGCTTTTTCAGAGAGCTCGGTCGCTTTTTGTACTGGCTGTCTCAGACTAATGTGGGAAATGGATTTGTAGAGAATTCTCAGGGCCTGACAGAAGGCTCACACAGCGTGCATCTGCATGCAAACTTTGAGATAAGAAATGCTGACTTAGAAATGCCATGGAATAGGACAGATATTGTTGAGAGAGGAATGGTGTGGGTATTCTCAGCCCCTTGTAACAGAGAGAAACAGATATTCTCCCAGTCCCATCCTGGGAAAGCTCAGACAAAAAAATTAAAACAATTATTATCTCATCCTCTGCACCTGCTGTTTATAGAAAGACGTTTTCAAGCACTTGGTGCTCTTTTGACCAATGGTGTGAGAAGTGCTGCTGAAGACCCATCAGGTCTTAGCTCCATGAAGCTGTCTATAAGAAGTGTGATTTTCTATTAATAAAAGGTTCTTTGCCTTCTGAAATCACAGAGTCAACACGTCACCTTCTTTCCGGTGACAAAATGGAACAAGAAAAAAATTTAAAGGATGGTTTTGCAAATAAGACTAGATATTTTGGAGCAATAGAACTATGAAAGATGCACTGTAACAGAACCCACAAAGGGGTAATTTTAGATGATTGGCTTTAAGGCATTTACAGCATGGTGTGACAAAAGCTGATAAGCTTTGTAACTAGGAAATAGTTGGCTTCTGATTGATTGTGATAGCATAAATTATAACATCTGTATTGTCTCATCCTTCACATGAGACTGAAAATGGAATAAAAGTTTTTAAAACACCTCTCAGTTGCCCCATCTCTGGGTCAGAAAAGGGCATAATCTGACATACTAGGAGATTCCAGGTGATTGATATCAAAGAAGACTCAGCTCAAATATTCCATTTCTCAAGGTCAACTTTCTGCTGCAGCTGGGACAGGTTCAGTTCCAAAGCTTTTCCAGAATTTAAAACATCCAGAATTTCATTTTCCCTGTCAAACATCTGGTGTGTAATGAGCTGTCAGCTCATAACAGGCTAAAATTGATTCTCTTCAAGAATTAGGCAAACTACAGAAGACAAACGCTCTGGAAAACAAACTTTGTTTTTATGGAATTATATAATTTGCTGGTGCCATTCTCTCAAGCCACTCAGAGCTTTTTAAGTTTCTCACACTTCCTTATCTGATGAATCATGTATAAAGCAGTTAAACTTTGAAAATGATTGGCCAGATTACCTTCTAAAATACAGAAATTTGCTACATTCTCTGAGAAAATCATTGTCTCCGCCACTTAGAAAAATACAACAAAATTCAAAGCACAGGAACTGATGCTGTTGGCCCAAAGAAAACTGCAGTTCTGCACACACTAATTATGAAAAGAGGAACTGTCAGCACACCAAACTCCTCACACATTCACAAGAGGTTCTCAGCAAGATCACAGGGAAACAGCTAAAACGTCACTTCCTAGCATTTATTTAAATTTGCTCATTTTTATCAACTCCATGGTACGGATCTGCTAATGGGAAAACGTTTTTCCATAGAAACTTTTCCACAGAAAGTACCTGGTGTGTCGCTCTGCTCGTGTGACAGGATTTCACTCCGTTCTTCCAGGATTTGTACAAGTGCAGCCTGGAGTTTATGGGGCAGGATCTCGTCCTCATCTGATGCCTACAGACAGAAAGGGCCAAGGAAGGACTTCTGTGTTATTCCCATCAGCAGGAGAACCAGGGGGTAGATTAGAAATATTCATAACATGCCTAAAGCAGTTAGAGGGGAGTTATTCTGTGATATATCTTAAGGGAGACAATATATTTGCCACAGAAATTAAACACATTTGCTCAGCATGCCTCAAGAACATTTTATTAGAGTCACACACACAACTGGCCACCACACAGATTCAGGCTTATTTCACCAGTAAAATCACAAAAACAATGAAAGTCTGTTGAGAAAATACGACAGGTCTCAATAATATGGTTTAAAAAAATCCCCCAATCCTTTAATACCTTTCTCCAGTTGCAGGCTGCAATGCAAAACAGAACAGTGAGGCAAGGAAAAGGAGAAGCAAATATCCTGAGTAATAGTAATAAAATCCCCAGCATTTTTATAGCTACTTGTCTGGGGATGCAGAAGCACTTTTGGGGAAGTTCAGCAGAGAACCCCAAGTGAACTGTGATAATTTGTTCCCTAGACTGTCACTCCTGGGAAAAACAACAACCCAAAGCAACAAACACCCCCCAGCTGGATGAGATAGGAGAAAGTGCTGTACAGAACAGGGAGAGACAGACAGAAAGCAGCAAAGAATCTCAGGGATCCTCTTCATATAAGAACCCAAGTAACAGTTTTTAAACTCAGCTCAGACAAGCAGCATCAAGGCTTTGCAGAGCTCTCCACCTCATAAAACCTCAACCTTGCAACAAGGATTTGTAAGCCTATTCCCTTCTCTGTCAGTTCAAAAAGGATTACAAGGTATTTCTTCAGCCACTGGAGTCTCCACACGAAGATCAGCTTCTCCTGATTTCTTTTTATTATTTTCTTTCATCTATGCCTTTTCCTGGCATAAACCCACGAGTTACTGGTACTGTTATTTCACTCACCTCTTGCAAGAACTTGTCAGCACAAAGATCAACAATCAGAACCTAGGGAGGATAGAAAACACACTGACTCATAACCAGGTACGTTGCTGTATGGAAAATAAAACAGGTTTTTAATTAATTTTTTAGATGTGGGATATTTTTTAAATAGGCCTGTCACACACAAAACACAAGTTTTGCATAAGTGCAGCCTGTCTCTGAGAACAGTGAATATTATTTATTCTTGATAACGCTGGAACACCCTGACAATTCTCCGGCAAATTCACCAAGCGGCTCAGAGAAGTTTGAGAGTTTATACTCAGACAGAGTCCAGAGATTATTCCAGAGAGGTCAACCTCATCCCTCTGACACTGTCTGTGTCTCACATATCCTCACCTCTTCTATGGGCAGGTCCTGGAGCTGTGGCAGGGAGCAGGAGAGGATGCCAATGAGGAATGGGGTCGGAGAGCACACGATGTCGATCATGGAAGCTGGCAGGACAGGGATGTAGGTGTGCTGCCAGGTGAAGGGGTAAAGGGTTGCCACTGCAGCGTGCCCACATTTAGACAGAGTGCTGGAGAGGTGGGAGAAGCACAGGGAGGGTGGTCAGTGTTTCCCTCAGGACAGGCTGGAAATGCTCAGGGCAGGTGTCACTTGTGTACAGTCTGTGCATCAACCCATGCACCCACTTTTGACCTCAGTTATAGGGAGCTAAAACCACCATCAAGCCAGGCTAAAAAGGCAAAAAGGAAACATTCCCTTGTCTCCTCTTGTGTAAACAGCATACTCCAAATTCTAGGCATGCACATGCTGAGTGGAGAGTGCAGGAGGTTTTCAAATGGAACTAATTGCAGAACTAGACAAGCTTGGGCACGGGACAGGTCCAAACCCAGAAGAAACAACAACATCCAGTGACAGCATCCCTCAGAAAGAGCTACTCAGACTCATCTCTTACCTTAAGTTGTCAGCCACGAAGATGACTCTCCTTTCCAGCAGGAGAGAGGCGAAGACCCGGATGGTGTGGGAGACACTCAGACACTGCAAGAGGCACTCGAAGTCAACGTGCTCCAGCCGGGAGTCCAAGGGGCGGCACAGCTCCATCACCTGGGGCACAGACACGGGGAGCTGGGGGAGCAGGGGGCACAGACATGGGGAGCTGGGGGAGCAGCCCAGAGCAGGGAGCACCTGGGGGAGCAGCCCAGAGCAGGGAGCTCAGCCCAGAGCAGGGAGCTCAGCCTGAGCTCAGAGCTCACCACAGGCTGCAGCTCCTCCTGAGGGGCAGGAGCAGGCACAGGAGCCAGGGAAGGGCTGGAGCTGTACCGGGGAGTTTAGGTTGGATATCAGGGAAAGATTCTTCCCTCAGAGGGTGCTGGCATGGCTCAGGCTCCCCAGGGAATGGGCACAGCCCCGAGGTTGCCAGAGCTCCAGGAGAGCTTGGACAGCGCTGCCAGGGATGGACAGGGTGGGATTTGGGGATCCTGTGCAGGGCCAGGAGTTGGACTGGATGTTCCTTGTGGGTCACTTCCAACTCAGGATGTTCTCTGAATCCATGATTCTACACACAATCCCATGACCCAGAAGTTCTTCATTAAGAAGCAGGGAACCACTTCCACTGCAGATGATTCCACAGCAAAGAGGTTTCTGGAACAGCCTCCCTTCCAACTTCAGGATGTTTTCTTCAGACTAATTATTTCCAGGCACCACGGTGCAGTTTGCAAAGACCCCAGAGAGAGCAGGCAGCTCACCCTGAGCTCTGTTACCTCGTCTCCTGCTCCTGGCAGGAAGCTCCTGACGGTGATGGTGCGTCCCGGGGCGGGGAACGGGGCCTCCATGACGCTGCGCATGAAGGGGTGCACCAGGGCTGGGGACATCTCCCGCCTCTTCTCCACCTCATCCAGGATCTGCAGGGAAACACACGGGGCCCTGGGTCACTGCTGCTGCTGGCCAGAGGGGAGAATCCATCAGAGCATTCCCACAGAGCAGGATCCAGCACGGACCCACAGTCCCTCCTTGCTTGGGACCCCTGTGAAATTCATCTCAAATGTCTGAACAACCCAACAGGAACAGCTTCCTGTGAGCACAACTCTCCAGTCTCCTGCTACTGGAAGGAAATGTCTTGTATGTAGTAACCAAATGCTCATCATTCACAGGAGTTAAGAGGAGCAACACCCATGCCCCTTGCCAAGAAATCTCCCTGAAACGCTGTTCTAGAAACTGTGCTCCAACCATCTTTCATCAAAGCCTGTCCCTGTACTCTTCTGCAGTAACTGCCCTTTATCTGCAGCAGCTTTTCCCAGTCTTCACCTCCTTATCTCCCCTCCTCATGGTGCTACAGAAAACCAGGGGAGATCCAACCCCATCCCAAACTGATTTTCCGTTTCCAAGTCACAGAAGAAAAGGATGAAGGGGCACCCCCAGTAACACCAGATATTAGAAGGCCCTTCCTGGCAGTAATTGCTGAAGGATTTGTGTATTGGCTGACAAGGCTCAGCACCAGTATTTTATTTCCCCACTCAAAGCAAAGACAGAGAGGAAGCACCACTCTCCTGGGATGAGGTGCAATCACTAAGCCTGACAGAAGCATCCAGCTCCCCTGTGGAGCTGCAGGCTGGCAGGGCTCAAGGGCCAGGCTGTGCCAGCTCACCTTGGAGAAGAGGTTGAAGCAGCCCAGGCGGCTCACGATGCAGTACACCTCGGGCAGGCGCTTCCCTTTCCCTTCTGGCTGAAAGGCAACAGCAACAGCTCTGCTGAGAACGGGGGCAAGGAACAACCCAGCACCCACACTGCAGCTGGTCTGCAGAACTCCTTCTGCTGCAGCCCCCTCTACACTTATGACCACGAAGGTTCTCAAGGAATGCCCAGTTCCAGGAGCTGGTTCACGCCCAGAGCCCATTTCACTATTTCTGGGCACCACTGTGACCCTTCCCTGTGCATCCCAAGGGCTGGCACCACCACAGCAGCACGGGATGGGTAACCCATGTGGGAAAGCAGCCCTGAGTCACGTCCTGAGAGTGCCCAGGCAGTGCTCTCTGCACCCCCAGCCCTCCCAGAGATGCTCACCAGGAGCTTCCTGCAGTACCCGAACCAGCGGCTGCCGTCCTCCCCCGTCAGCACGAAGGAAAAGGTTTCACTGGGAACCAAAGCAGAGTCAGGTTCAATTCCCCACACAGCTCAGGGGAGAGACTGACAAAGCACACAGACTCCTTCTGGTCATGCTGACAAGGGCCAAGGCATGATTACAAGGACTTTGGGATCTGTTCAGGGTAAAAACCTGCACCCTCATGAGCTTTTCCACCTCTCCCCCTTCCCAGCTGCTCTCACTGAGCTTTTCCACCTCTCCTCCTTCCCAGCTGCTCCCACTGAGCTTTTCTAGCTCTCCTCCTTCCCAGCTGCTTCCCCATTCAGCCAAGGAGCAGCAGAAGCACTTCCAGCCTCAGGAGCTGGCCTTGGACAAATTCTTCCTCCTTACAGGAAAGGCAGCAGCAGCTCTCTAGCCCAGCTCCATACCTCATCTTCCCTCCTACCACAGGGATTTCCTGGATCCTTTCCCCTTTTCCCCTGCTCTGGCTGCAGCTCCTCTGGCCCAGTCCAAAGCTTTCAGCACTGCCTGTCTCAGTCACAAGTATTCAAAACCAAGTGTTTACCTCTGAAGGTCTGATGAAGGGAACCAGTCCTTGGGATCTGGAAAGCAGAATTTGGGAATGACCTTTAGCCTCTCCTCAGTATCCTTTGATGTTCTGAAGGGATGTTCAGGCTGGAGGGGTAACAGATGCATTTGAAATCACTGAAGTTGGTGCACAGCTGCAGCATTTAAAATACAGAAAGCATCTTCCTGACACTTCCAAAGGCTGATCCATCACACAGCTAATGCACAGGCACAGGAGAACATGTTCTGACTATTAGCAGATTCCCAGTTCCCTCTTGCATTTTTTTCTGATGACTGGACCTTTGTAAAATGGCCCAGCTTGGTAAGGACAGAGTGAGGATCTACAAGCATGGCTGAGTTTATCGGAAAATGAATGTAGAAGTGACCCCTCAAATGATAGCTGGGTCAGCCTGCCTTGGTTCTACCCCTGGGAGACTTGAAAACACTAATAGGAACAGGAATGTGTTCAGCTTTTGATATGCAGAGCACTCATAACTGAAGTGCAAAAACTGTCCCTGAATCACATGTTCCAGCCACACCACATGTGGGTTCACATCAAATCCCTCAGGACACTCCAGGACACTTTCCATGGTCAAAACTGCCCAGAAAGGGCAAAAGAAAGGTGTTCAGGTAAGAGGAAATGCCCCCAAGAAGTGGAGTAGTTTTTGCATAAAGTTGACTTTAGGCACTCAACACATCCAGGCTATTCCAGTGTCCCAAGCTGTGACAGAACAAAGTGTTAGGAACACAGAACAGCATTTTCACAGAGTAACAGTTGTACAAAAGCTTAGATGTCCTTGGGCACACAGCCCAAAGCAGAGGGTGACAGCAGATTACTTGGAAGCAAAGCTAATATTAGAAGGGAGACACCCAATCTGACACACTGTCCCATCTAAAGTCACTCACCAAAACACTTTCATTTGAGCAGAGGATAAATAAATACTGAGAAAATAATTTTTAGTGTCAGTGCCTTTATAAAAGCCAGTAAAGAGCAGGAGGGGAACCCTGCAGTGCCCTTCCCAAAGGCAATGGACAGATTGAGAGGCTGCACCAGGGAAAAGTCAAATCTGCTGCACTCCTCTCTTCCTCCCAACACCTGAAAGTTTGCACTTTTAGCAGATATTATTTGGGTGTGTTCAGTTTTACCCACTAAATTAATACTGCACTCTTTCTGGCTGTAGTTCCTTTTTCATCTTGTGAACCCAAGGCATTTACACACTTCAGACACTGGAGTTATTGGCACACAAATCCTTTAGGCAGCAGGAACTGGGACACTGTGGGACCTGCTGGGGTCCCACACAACCTCCCTGAAAGGATCTGACATCTCCTCTGTGTGGATGACATGCAGATTCCTCAAATATCCCTGGCTTTCTCCTGATGGCACAGCCAGAATTCCTGGCTCTGTTCTGTTTTCAGTGGAAGGCAGCAGGTATAGTGACAACTGAATATTCATCTCAATCTGGTACGACAGGAACACCAAGGCTCCACCTCAGCTTCCCAACTTGCACCCCCATGAGCTATAATTCAGTCACATTCTAGTTTTGTCACCCATTTGGGCTGAATAGCTTATTTCAAAGGGCTTGGTTTAGCTTCAACTTCCACAGCTCTCCTGGTTTTGGGGGCTTGTACAAACAGCTTTGCCATTTTATTATTATTCCTTTTCAAAACAGTATAAATAAGCATAAAAGCCCTGGGATTCCAGTTCCTGTGCACCATCAGTGCTCCACTGATTGTTTATAAAGGACAGACTGCCAGGATGAGGCTGCTGCCAGCTTTGGGACAGAGCTCTGCACTTCTTCCTCTCCTTCAGCTGGTATCAAATACCCCATGGCTTCATGAAATTTGAATTAAGAAGGAGCCTTCCTAGTTCGAAAAAGACAATAAAATCCTTATCAAGACACATATTCAACAACCTCCTGACACTACACATTAGGTGTGTAACAGAGCAAGGTGCTTCACATTCCAAGCCCAGATCCTGACCAGTGTAGTTTAGGAGGGGAAACCAGAGCTGAGCAGTTCCCTGGGCAGGTTTCCACGCTGCTCTTACCTTGCTGGGGAACTGCTGGATGATGTGTGGGGTGTAGGTGCCCTCAGATGCCTTCTTGTGCAGGGACACCACCACGAAGAGCTCGAACAGCCTCTGCTCCTGGAGCTCGATGAGATCCCTCTCCAGGGTCTGGTAGTGCGGGTTCCTCTTGGAGGGCGAGCGCCTCAGGCACCTGTGGCGACCTGGGGAGAGGAATAAATCCCAAACCAGCCTGTGGCTGGCACTGCCACACACCTACAGGGCACAGAAGAGGACTCAGCATTGCCATCAGAGGGGGAAAAGGAATGGGTGGGTTTGCCCAACATCCAAATGCTCTCCATGGGATGTGTCAGCTCCTCGTGCACAGCTGATCTTATCCCCGGGAACAAGTGACAGGACGAGAGGAAATACCCTCAGATTTCACTGGAGGAGGCTTAGATTAGATATTAGGGACAATTTCTTCACTGGAATGGTTATTAAGCATTGGAGCAGGCTGCCCAGGGCAGTGGTGGAGTCACCATCCCTGGAGGTGTTTAAAAAAATGTGTGGACGTGGCACTTGAGGATGTGGTTTAGTGGTGAGCATGGTGGTGGTGCTGGGCTGATGACTGGACTTGATGACCTTAGAGGTCTTTCCCAACCTTCAAAATTCCAGGATTCTTTGACTCAGACAGGGAGCACTGGCCTGCAAATCCAGAATCCTGCACATTTGCAGCTCTGCAAATCCCCCCTGCCAGACATTGGAATTTCTCCTGTTGCCCTGATGTTCTTGCACATCTCAGAGTGGCACAACGGGGTACCAGGGAGTGAAGCCCAGCTGCACCAGGTCAGCAGCTGCCAGGACTCAGGGAGCCACTCCAAACACCACAGCACCCAGGAGAGGCAGAGGCAGCTCCCTGGCCAAGACACCCCAGGCTGGGCTGTCCTGACAGGCAGCACAAGCACAGGCACAGCCCTCTGAGGAATTTCTGTGGCCCAGGCACTGTGACACATTCTAGACACTCTCAAACAGCTCCTCCAGCAGGCAGTGACTCAATCATTGTATTTCTGCTGAGATTCTTCACTCTCCACTACTCTCCTTAACATAAAGAAATGGAACTTCACTTTTCATTACAAGTTAAAGCCTTTTGAATGTTTCCCTCCAAGTAAATGAAACACCTCAAATAGTTCATAGAATCCTTGAATGGTTTGGGTTGGACGGGACCTCAAAGCTCATCCAGTGCCACCCCCTGCCATGGCAGGGACACCTTCCACTGTGCCAGGGTGCTCCAAGCCCTGTCCAACCTGGCCTTGGGCACTTCCAGGGATCCAGGGGCAGCCACAGCTGCTCTGGGCACCCTGTGCCAGATCCTTTTGTTTAATCTGTCTCCACATGGAAGCTAAAATTTTGCAGCTCAAACCAAGAAGGTGTTTCAGGTCTGGAGTTTGGGTCTATGATCCAGCTCAGGACATTGGAACCAGACAAATACCCAGTGAATTCTCCTCAGAGGAAAGGACATTTCACAGCATTACATGAAACAAGGGAAGGAATCAGGAGGGAAATAACCTCAAGCAGCAGCAGCAGCAGCAAGGGTGATCAGGAACAACCTCCCACAAGCCACACTACTAACCCAGAAATGACTCTTGCTTCTGGTGACTGGCATTAAATGTCAGATTAATGGCATTTAACCTCAGGGGCTCAGGGGAAAGGGCAGAAACAGAGGTTGGTTTGTCACAGCAGCAGCTCCCAGCCTTGGCCATGTGGCCTCTGAGAGGCTCCCTGTCCCTGTCTCAGCAGATCCCCACATGCCAGCTCATCCCACCAGGGCCTCAGCCAAGGGTGCAGTGCTGTGGGGACAGGACCAGCCCCTGTGATTCACTCACTTTTGGGCTGATTTTCCGTATCGCTTTCATTCCCACTGGTTTCACCTGAAACACACATAGTTTTCACTTATTAGCCACGCAGAAGGAAGATGGGCAACACCCAAAGTTGGGAAAGAGAGAGAACCTGAGACTCATCAGATCAACATCCCACCAATCCTGCCCAAAGCATCAGCCAAGGGCAGCAGGAAAATGGGTTGCAACAGCAAATTTCAAAAAGCAGAGCTGGTATCAAGCCAGTGGTGTCAGTGAATGACCTGCAGGTCAGCTGAACACGGGCAAAGAACATAAACCAGCTGGTTGGTTGAGGCTGCTACAAAACTTAACAGAGTTGCTGAACAGAACAACTATAAATAAAACCTCTATAGGGCCACACAATCAGAACAAGGCACACAGATGATGAGTGCAGTAGTCACTCGTAGTTCTCATGCAAAGTGGTTTTCTGAGGAATTTTTGCTTTAATCTGCTTTTTTGAAAAAGCACTTTCAACCAGCATCCCAGCTCTCCAGGCTCAGAATCTTCCCCTTGTGACAGTGTTAAATTTGGGTTAGGAAAGTGTTCCTTGAGCTGAAAGCCCAATTCCAGCCACAAGTGTGGGGTTTGCACTGCTTTGTCAGGATGAGGTGGTGGTGCCAGGCCAGGGGCAGAGGAATTGTGCCACTCAAGGTGTTTAGAGCACAGACAGTGGTGCTGAGACCCCAGTACCTTTCACTGGAGCTGCTTCCCTCCCAGCAGGACTGAGCAGCTTCACCTTCTTCTTTCCACGCTTGGAATCAAAGATCTCCTGTATTTTTAGTACCAGCTGAAATCCAAAGCAGAAGCAGAGGTCAGTGTGGGGGTCCAGAGAAGGGTCCAAGAGGAGGGCAGCCCAAGAGCCACCCTCCAGGACTTGGGGGAAGCTGCCAAAATCCTGCAGGAACCCTGGCTCAGAGGCTGGAGTCCTTCTAGCCCAGCTCACTGGATAAAGAATGAGCACAGATTTCTGCGGCAAGAGAGGGACCCCTGTCAGCACAGCTCAAAGCTGACACCAGACTGTACAAGCATTCTGGAAACTGTCACACCTGCCTTCCCAAATAGAAGTGACAAACTGTCTGGCATCAGATCTCCATTTTCTGTGCAAAGGCACTTGCAAGAACATCTTACAAACCCTCCAGCACAGAGGTCTCAGAACCTGCTCCCCAGCATCCCAACTCCTTCCAAGCCCAGAAAAAGCAGAGCTCTCTCACTGTAGCTTGTAGGACCTCTCTCACTGTAGCTTGGTGGTTGGTTTTTGGGTTTTCTGCTGTAGTTGATGTCAGCTCAAGCCTCCTAAAGCACAAATGAGGCTGCTCCAAGCACAGGCCCTGCCCCAGGTGCTTGCTGGAATGAAAGGATGATGTACTCAGAATATCCTGCTTTAGTGGAAGGTGTTCCTGCCTTGGAATGAGGTGCAATTTAAGGGCCTTTCCACCAAACCATTCTGTGAAGACAGAACAATGGGTCTGTGCTGCAGGACCACACACCTGGTCCACTGGAAGGAAAAAGTTGGGAAAAAGCACAGCCCAGTGCAGACTAAGCCACAGTCATGGAAGAAGGGTCAGCATTTTGACACTCTGCACTGGTGCTGTAATCTTCCTTCCACTGGTCACAAAAGCCTTGAAGCCAAAGCCCTGACACCTTCTGTGTCCCTGTCACAGCTGCTCTGTGCTTCCCCTCACCTGCCAGTGCCCCAGGGGCTCCTGACTCCCCACATCAAAGGCGGCTTTCACCCCATGGGATGAGGGATTTACCCTAATGCAGGGAGCAGGTCAAGTTCATTCCTGCCTCAAGAATTCATTAAACTCAACACAGGAGGGTGGGGCCCAGCCATTTGTCATCACAAATACAGCATAAAAAGAAATATATTAAAGAGAACCTGTTTGTTCAGCTCAAAGTTTAATCCCCAGATCAGCAAAGCAGGCTTAGGCTCTCCTTTTCCAATGGATTTCTCCCCATTTTCTGCCTCAGCCAGCCCTCCCAGCACGAGGAGCCTGCAGGGAACAAACAGCCCACTGCAGAGAGCAGTGCTCCTCCTGCCAAATCTGCCTTCTTTCCCTTTTTATCCAGCCTTACCTAGGAGATCTTCATTTCTGCCCTGATTTTTGTGCAGCTGAGTCACCACCCTGGGTGTGTTTAAGGCAGCCATGTGTTTCTTAGGCAAAAGGTTCTGTCTTTTTAGACCCCCATCCTTTTCTCAACCTCTCAAGCAATCTTGGCTCAATTCCTCATGAGCAAAGAGAGTAAAGTGCTCTTCCTGCATGTAAATTGTTACCAGATTTTTGGAGTAGGTTTGCTTTTGGAGAACACTTTCTTTTCCCTCTCCAAATGAGAGATACTCTCCATCACAGCATTTTTATAATCTTGCCATCTCCTTCCTGATTTTCCAGACCTAGGGTTTATTTAAAAACACAGACAGTAGTTACTTGATACTCCAAAGCATTTTAAAGGTTTGAAAAGTCCTTTCCAGCTGTCCAACTCTACTCACAGCCTTGTGCAATCTGAGCAAATACATATGATTTTCAGATGAAATAAAGATCTGCTGAAGTAAAATGATTTTACCACAGCAAAAATAAGTCCTTGCCACTACCACAACTGGAATTTGAGTCCCATGCACAAAGTGCCACCACAGTGGCAGCTGCCCTCCTACAGCACGTGGTGCCTTTTGTCACAGAGGGATGTGAGCTGGTAACAAATACAAGGATTTAGAAACCTTACCAAGGCACCAGAGGAGAGTCAGAACAGTCCTCTGTGTGAAGGTGGATTAGAAGCCTTCCTCACCTTCCTCACCCCTCTGGCCCCAGCAGCATAATTGTCTTTGCAGCCAGGCAGGAAGGAGAGGCCAGAAGGAACAGCTCTATGAAGGTTTTGTGAATTGCTCTTATCCCTGAGAGTTCCTCTGCACCTTTAAACTATGAAACAGCTGCTCCTGATGCCAGGCCAGAACTCCAGGCCAACATTCCAAGTAACCAAGGGCCCACAGCTATCCCACAGCTCAGGGCCTGCAGTGGAACACCAGGATCAGTCTGGGAAGGCACTGGGAGCAGGGGACACGTCCACACAGCAGCACAGAGCTGCCCCTGCAGCTCTCCAAGAGCACAAACCCAGCACCATCACCCTCCATGGAAACACTGGGAACAAGGCTTAGGTGACAAAGCATGAGGAAGGGCTTGTGCTCACACACAGCCCTGGCCTCCAGGTCAACACTGAGCACTTTGTCTGCCGATTCCTGGCCAAGAAACCACCACTGTCCCAGCCAGAACTGGCACTCAGATCCCCAAACACCAGCCCTGCCACTTGGAGAGGGAATGGCTGGAGCAGCAGTGCCAAGCAGCAATCCCTGCCTGGCCCACAGCTCTGTGGCCTCTTACAGAGCACTTGCAAAGCAGCAAGAGCTTGAAATGCCAGGCAAGAAGTGAAATTTCACACTTGAATCTCACCCAGGGCAGGCTCTTTCTCCTGCTGGCAGCCTCCACTGCTCGAAACAGCTTCCACTCAGACAGGGTGACAGGCAGGGAGGTCTCCTTCCCCATCTTCCCTTGGAAACTTGTCTGGGAGGGCTTCAGCTCCAGCGTCTTGCGGCTGAGGAAGGGAGGTTTTGGGGGAGGCTGGAAAACAGAAGCAGAAGAGATAGTTAAGTGTGAGACTGAGCCTTGGTCCAAGGCCACAGGCAGAGGAGTCAGATTACAGCTGGTAAATCTGCTCTACCAAGCTCTCCAACCCATCTCCCACTCAAGCATCTCACCAAATCTCTCTTGTTCCTCTCTTTTGCTCCTTAGCAGCTTAATCAGCTGCCATGGCTGTTCATTATTTACATTACATATTATTTACATTAATAACAAGCAGTAAAACAATAAGGAAAACCAATGACTTGCAGTGTGGACTGTGAGGCTGGGGGTGAGCACAAACGAGGGCCCTTGTGAGAGGGATTCTGCAAACACCTGATCCTTTAACCCCCCACCCTACCTTGGGAGCCCTGCTGGTGCTCCGGGGAGGGGGCAGCTTCCAGACAGATGGGACCTTCCACAGGGGCAAGGGCAGTGCTCTGATATCTTCATAAGGATTTTCTTTTGTAGGACCTGGAAAAAGCATTGGATGGGGGATTTATGAAGGGAGATAAAGCCCTATAACTTTTGCCAGGGATCTAAGTGGGGAGAGCGTGCAGCTGTCTGCCAAGCTTTAACAGGGTCTGAGAGACCTGTTTAAAGTTGGATGAGGGTCCCACCACATCCTTCTAACCCACTGCCATCAACTTGGCAAACTGTACAAGGACTCAGCAGAACAAAACACTTCTTCCCCTGCAGAGCGAGCAGCTCTATTGCAAAGCGGCTCATTTTGGCAGTGTTCACACCAATCTCTGTGCAACACTCAAGCAAAGCATTCCAAGAGCTAATAAAGAAATCAGTTTAGCACAGGCCAACTCCAGTGACCTCCCATGACATCTGAAATCAGGCTGTTCACGTGCAGATGTCACCAACACCAACAAAGAACCCCAGATGGGGAAAACCTTACAAGTCCCAGAGCTGGAGAGGGCCTCAATGCATCCTCACCTTCACTCCTCCCTCCCCAGCACAACTGCCACCCCTAACCACGGTGAGGGCACCCCAAGAAGGACAGGCACATACAGATGATGTCCTCGTAGATGTTGTCTTCGGACTGAGTGCAGACCAGCCTGGATCCTGCAGTGCCATTTGTCTCCTCCCGAGCTCTGTGGGAGCCGCTGCCTGCCGGCCGCTTGCGGAAGCCCTGGATGTCCTCAAACTCAAAAGATTTCCTAGAGGAAAACCAGTGTAACTCCTTCTAAAGGTGCCTGCTTGAGTTGCTGCCTGCAGCTCACACGCAGTGGGGCCCTCCTTGGGCCCATCCAGCACACAGCTGCTCCACTCTGCACTCACATTTCCAAGGGTTGAGGTCTGACCCCAGGCAGCAGCTCAGCCCCTCGCTCCCACCCCGTGGGATGGGAGAGGGAATCAGAGGGTAAAAGAGAGAAAACACGTGCATGGGTCGAGATAAAGACAGTTTGGAAGGTAAAGCAAAAGCTGCAGAAGCAAGGAAAGCAAAACAAGGGATTCATTCCCCATTTCCCTCAGCAGGCAGGTGTTCAGCCATGTCCAGGTCTCTGGGCCTAACAGTGACTTGGCAACACAAACTCCAGATGTTCTCCCCTCCTGCTTCTTCCCCAGTTCTTACTGCTGAGCAGAACATCACAGGGCCTGGAACTCCTTGGGGTCAGCTGTCCTTGCTGTGTCCCCTCCCAGCTCTGTGTGAGCACAGCTCACACACTGCTGTGTTACCAATATTTTCATCACAGCCCCAAAACACAGCATCACACAAGATGCCAAGAAGAAAATTATCCCAGTGAAAGCCAATACACCAGGTGAGTCCTGCTCACTTATTCTGGGAGATCCATTAACTAAGAAAGGGAGCTGGAGGCTCCATGGCCAAGCACACTCCAAGCAGGCATGGCCAGACCCATCCTGTCAGAGGCAAGAACCCAAACCATGTTTTGCAGACTCACAGCAGCTCAGAACCAGGGCATTGCTTCCCACTAGCCTCTCCTACTCATGCTCAAGGTGTTCATGCATTTGTGGGTTGGCATTTCCATCCACTTGGCCACTGTTTTGAAATTAGGGCACTGAGGTCAGAGGAGCTGGCAGGGATTTAGCCCAGCATCATCATAAAATCTGGGTTGTTGCTGCACACTTTGCCACAGTGGAAGGTTTCAGAACCTCAAGCCACATCTCTGCTGGTACTGTGCACACCAGTCTAGCACAGGCAGCTCACCTGTGAGCAGGATTTGCATCAAGCCACCTCAGAAGGGTATGGGAATGAGGGAAAACCAGCCAAACCTACTGCAAGAGCAGTACCCACAGCCTCCAGCTTGAAGCAATAAGGGAATCTTTTGATCCCAGAAAAGCCAAACACTCAGTACCAGAGTGCCCCAAGAGAAAGCTACTCTGGCATCCCAAATTGCAGCTGAGGGCAAGCAGCAGGCAGGGAGCAGGCAGGTCTATCCCTGGGGCCAGCATATTGTCACTCCACTCTGTTCTAAGGTGTGGGCTGACTTCTGTTTGGAACCTGGAGCCTTCTTTGCAAGATTCTCAGCAGCAAAAGCAGGATACTTCCACCCAGGGCCATCCTTTCCCCATGAAAAGAGGCATCATCACTAGCAGCACCTCCACAAGGACATCATGCCAAGCAAGCTGCTTAAACCCATCTAGAAAGTGATTTAAGGAAATGTTTCAGACATGAGAGATGGATTATGTACCTCTGGGCTCTCTCTCTGATCCTCCTGCTGGCTATTTTCTTCTCAGGGTTGTTGGAGGATGACACCAAGTCCCTTCCACACTGCTTTTGCAGGGGAGCTTCCCTGGTGGCACCGGCATCCCTACGACCACCAGCCCCCTTCTCTGCCAGGTAGCGGAAAGTCCTGCGGGGTTTGGGTGGTGGATCAGGAGCTGGCTCCTCCTCTTGCCCCTCAACCTCAGAGTAAATGTTCCTCAAGCTCCTCTCTGCCCTGCAGAGAGTGTCCACTCCTTTGACTTGCAGTTCTCTTTCCAAGGAGCCAGAGCTGCCTCGCTTCCTCTGGAGGTCCAAGGGAGCAGGAGAGGCTGTGCCAGGCAGGATGGGATCTGCTCTCCTCCACAGAGCTTGTGAGGTGTAGAAGTTCCCTGGGGGCAGTGGCAGCCCCGGGGCCAGGAAGCCTGGCTGCCCCTCTCCTTTCTCCTTGCCTCGGGAAGCCGGACCACCGCAGTCCCCGCTCTGCCAGCAGCTCCCTGCATCTTCCCTGAAATCCAGCCCCAGGCTCTTTGGATCTTTGGCCCTTCTGCCGTTCTCTGTGCATTCTGCCCTCACTCTGGGTAGTGCATTGCAGCTGGGATCATACTTCACCCCAAAGTCCGTGGGCTGCTGCCTCTCCCTGCCGGGGCAGCCCCGTGTCCTGCCCTCCCACTGGGAGATCTTCTGCCTGATGTTGCGGCAGTGGCTGCGGGACAGGGTCTGCACGGCCGCGCGGGAGAAGCCGCTGTCCCCAGCCCCCGCGGGGTGCATGGCAGGGCCAGAGTGCTCACACACGGCCCATGGCCAGCCCTGGCCACGTCCTCCCGTGTCCTGCACACATCAAGGCTGGCACCACGCTCCGAAGTGCCCGGCGGTGTCGCAGAGCCCACGCTGGCTGCTCCGACCTGCAGGCAAAAACAAGAGGCATCAGCTGCACCCCGGCCGTGCTCCCCACCCTGAACTCCCAGCTGCTCCCTGGCAATTGCTGCAGAACATTCCTCCCCAGATCACATCCATCCCGTGCTCAGACAGGCTGCCAGACTCACTCCCCACAGGAGCTGTTTGTGACACATCTGGGAGGGCGAGCGAAGGGGAGCTGAGGCTTCACCGGCTGAAAAACAAACACAGCAGGCACACAACACCCTGAGGGACCTCAAGCATCCAAACTCAAGGAAATTATTTAATGGCAGAGGAACACAGCAGCATGGATCTCAGCCAGCCCTTCTGCAGGAGTGCAGCTCCTGCTGATGCTCAGGCACTAGAGACAAATCCCTGTGGCACCTGAGCTCCCTGCTCAGCAGAGACATGGCAGGACACGAGGCACCAGGGCAGCTCTAGAAGAAAGGAACCACGTCTGGTTCTCCAGAGAGGAGCTGCTGCTTCACACAGGACGAGAAGAGCTGTGGTGGTGGGGAAGAGCCCGACTCTGGCAGCGCATCCTTCTCCCAGAAGTGCTCTCTTGCTCCACAACACAAGTGAAAACCTGCCTGGTGCTCTGTTTGTCAACACCTGACCTAAATTTGCCATCCAAGAGACTGGAGGGCAGTGGTGCCCAGCCTGTGGCTTGCAGCCAGGAGAGTTTCAAAAGGCAGAAGAAACAGGTGAGTTCTCATCTTCAAGTGAAAGATCACCCCATGTTTAGATCAGCAGAGAAGGAATGCTAAAGAAACACTCTGGCTTTTCCTACCCAAGCAGAGCCTGCACAAACAGGAGCTGTGCTCTTTGAGACTTCCCACACATGTAATCCAGGGGGTACAGCACACATTCCCCAGATAATCCAGCAAGGAACACAGGTGAAACCACCAGGGAGAACTGGGGTGGCTGTACAGATCCAGCACCTACAGGTCCAGCATGGCCTCAGTACAGATATCTCATGTGTGGAATCCTCACCCTCGGAGCCCTTTGGCTCTACCTGTAGCTCACAAGGCATCCCAATATTCCCAGATATGCCAGCACAGGTGAAAACTCATCCTAGACAGAAGACAGCAGCCCATAGGCACTAACAAGCCCCGTTCCTCCCCTTCTCTGGGCAATTATCCCATTTCAGAAGTTCCAGCCCTCCAGCTGTACTTAACAATTTTCGTTTGCAGTAGAGACAAGTGCTCAGCTCAGGCCAGGGGCCACACTGCCTCTGGTAACATTCCCCGGCACCAGCAGAATTCCACACATGCACAAAAGCAGAGGATCCCTGCAGAAAGCAGCCAGAGCTGCTCCAGGTGGGACCAGGGGCCAGAGTCACACCAAGCCTGTGCTCAGGCTCCAGCTGACAGAGCCAGGCAGCTGCCACTGCCACCCTGGGCACGTGCCCTCCACAGCCACTGCCACCACACCCGGCCAGCACTGAGTCACCACAGCCTGGCAGGGTGGGCAGAGCCAGGGATGGGCAGCAAACCAAGCTGGGAGACAGAGGAGCTCAAACCTGCCTGGCAAGGGGTCATGTCCCACTCCACAGCCTGGGTGTGGAGAGCCCCCAGCACAGCACCCTGCCCACTGCTGGTACCACACCTCCAATTCCAGGGCTTGGGGCTATCCCTGGAGCTGCTGGTCTGCTTGGCAGAGGCATCTTCAGTGCAATTAAAAGCAAAGCACTGGCCTTGGCAGATCTACTTGATAGCACTAGTGAGAAAGCTCATTGGTCAAGGACATCCCAGGAATGCCAGGCAGTTCAGGGGTGGTTTGGGCACACATGGCACCAAGCCTTGGCTCTGCTGCACTCTGCCCCTCTGCCAAAGCAGCACAGTTGCTGTGGGAAGCAGCTCCCTGTCTCCACAGCATGGGCTCCTGCAGGCTGCAACTGCTCTCAGACAGCTGCTGGTAACTCTGTCACTCAGCAGAGAACGGGAGAATCTGGGTAAGCCCTGAGCTGGGGATATTTGCTCCATCATCAGCCCTCTGTCCCTCATCAGCACTCCAGCCTGTCCTCAGTGCTTCTGTAGCCACTGGAGACCCTCTTCCCACACCAGCCAGGGGCCCCTGCCCTCTCCCATAAATAGGCATTGTTGCCAAAACATCCTGAGCCAGAGCAGAGCCATCCTTCCTCGGTGTGTGTCTGCACAGCCCTGATTAGCAGACAGGAAAGCAGCTCTCCCTCTGCTGTGCCACTGAGCTGCCACAGCACCAGCGCTCCAGGAAAGGACAGCCAGGGGAGGACAGGGCTCAGAGCAGCCCAGCTTCACACCAGGATCCTCCAGGGCCTGCCAGGTCTTCAAGCCCAGCACTGCTGGATGCAGGACTGGCACAGGGAGCAGAACCCAAGGGACCCTGAAGTGTGCTGCAAGGATTTATGCACAGCACTGACCCAGCCCAGCACCCACACAGCCCGTGCCCACACTGCTGATTCCCAACTGGCTGTCTTCTCCTCCAAATGCTCCAGCTGTGAGCTCCTCTGGGAGCAGCCTGGCAAAACAGCCACAGGGAATCATGGAATATGCTCGGAAGGGAACCACAAGGATCATCCCATCCAACTCCTGGAGCTCTGGCAGCCTCGGGGCCGTGTACATTCCCTGGGGAGCCTGGGCAGTGCCCAGCACCCTCTGGGGGAAGAACCTTTCCTGAGATCCACCACCACCACCCATGAGGACAAATGGCTGCCCAGAGGAGGCTGAGTAGCCCTGCACAGCTTTCCAGGTGGGTCCATCCTTGCTGTGCCCAAGCTGGGCAGCTCTGCTGGCTGCCAGCCCGCCCCACATCCTTCCTGCCACGGCTCACGTTGGGAAGGCTGCAACAAAAACTGCCTGTGCTGCAGCTTCCTCAGACAGACAGACAGGCAGACAGACAGACAGACAGACACAGATCCATTTCTGCTTCCTCATCTCAGGCCATGGCCGAAGTCAAGGCCTAATGCTCCTGCCCTCCCCCACTGCCCAGGCCCCTGCTCCCATGGCAAGGCACAACCAGGAGCTGAGAAATGTGGAGGAGAAGCTCAGCCTTGGCCAGCACATGGAATTCCAGAATCCCAGAATGAGCTGGGTTGGGCTGGAAGAAACCTTAAAGCTCATCTCCTTCCACCTCCTGCCATGGCAGGGACACTGTCCCATGCTGCTCCAAGCCCTGTCTAACCTGGCCCTGGACATGGGAATGGGATCTACAGACAGCTGAGCACAAGCCTAAAGCTCTCTGCTCAGTGCTGCTCCCTGGACTGTCTCTTCCAAAATATCCATCCAAGGAGGAGAGGAATGCAGCTTTTCACCTGCCCAGGCTTGCTGTCAAGAACCAGGCATTTAATCTCAGCTCATCACATGAGCCCAGGCAGGGGTAGAGACTGATCTTTGGTGAAGAAAGAGCACACTGGGGTGGTGTGAGCCAGGTTAAGTAAGCCTTAAATATAGTCCAGGACAGGCTAAAACACAGTTCAGGGACACAGAGCTGGCAGAGACCACCTAGGTCAGGCAGCCAGCACTTGTATCAAGCACTGTACAAATCATTCCTGTCACAGAATAACCAGACTTGTGACTGCTTCCATCCCAACCTCCCCTTCCAAACTCCTTCAGTGGCCCCAGTGTGCTTCCCAGTATTTCCAGAGAAGCCTAATTTATATCCTTACTGCATCAGGACTTAGGGGAGATCAGTGCAGTTAAGTGTACTTAAGAATACTGAATTATTTCACTGGAAGCAGCAGTTTGGGGGGAAATTACATAATTTCTAGACAAAACATCACCCATTTCTGCCAAAAGACTGCCTCTCTGATCCACACTGTTTGGAAGCTCCCAAAGCAGAAGAATAAGGCACGTTCACAGCACATGACAGCTGGCCCTGACTCTTTTTCCAGCCCTGAAATCCAGAGAGCACACTACACATTTTCCATGCAAAGCCTCGAGACAATTCCATTTCCTGAAATCACATTCCCAAGGAGAGAAAGCTGCCAGTGCTGCTCCAGAATAAATCCCTGTCTAGTGCTGAGGTCGGGGCCCCCCACCAGCACCCTGAGCACCCTGCAGCAGAGGCACAGAGAGAACAGAGGCAGTGACACCTTACCTTGTCCTGCTCCTGGGAACACAAACACTGCCTGGACCAGCCCGTGCAGCTCTGAGGCAATCCCAGCCCTTTTGTGAAAGCTGTGCAGCCCTAAACCACCCCAGAATCCTTGTCGCCAAGCCTCCTGTGTTAGCAGCCAAACAAAAAGCAGTTTCTGGTTTTGTGCAGCCTAAGGAAGCTGGCAGCTCATTCCTGGAGGGGAAGGACCCCTTCCAGAGCTCTCAGCTGCTCCCATTCTGCTCCTCTCCAGAACAACCCTGAAGCTCCTCTGAACAGCTCTGCCATGCTGATGCCTCAAAGACATGGGCAGCACCAAACAAGCAGATTTTATATCAAAATAAGTAACTCTTCAGGAATGCAGGGTGCTTAGTCATTTCCATCTCGATACAAAGCTACTCTAACCACGAGGTATTAACTCCTTCCGTGCTGCTGCATCTCCTGTGAGGAGCAGTTCTGCCTCACTAGATCCATGGCCACAGCCCCTGGACACAGAAAATGTGCTGCTAATCCTAATTACACAACAAAAGGAAGTCAAGTCTGACCCTCATGGGTCCTAAGACTTTCCTACTGACTGTCCTTTTCAAAAGTGATGAAATTCAACTTCTTGAAAGTAAGTTTTTCTTTAAGATACAAAAAAAACCCCAAACCAGAGCACTTCCAACATGTAAACCCTGAAGGCTGCTACACCAGAGGGCACATGGACAGAGCCCACAATGTACTATTTTTAAAGTCGTGGGTTTTTAACCTGACTCACAGTATCTGAATGCCCAGGGTAGCAATAGTGACAATAGCAGTTGACTCAGCCCCTACGCCCCGGGCTGGCTGCCAGCCCCAGGAATGCTGCAGCTGCACACAAGAGCCAACACACAACCTGGCCATGGAGTTAAAAATCAATCCTGACTTATCCTGGAGCAGTTCCTTGGTGCCACCATCAGAGCTGAGATTCCAAAGGAAAGTCATAAAGCCTGTGTGGCTTTACATGGGCCACCCCAGACAGGCTGTGTAGGGCCACAACCAAGCACTCATTCCTTTGGGAATGTCTCAGCAGCACCGAGGCAGCTGCCCCAGGAGGTTCAAAGGGTGCAGACCAAGGCAGCAGCAGAAAACCTCTCAGACACCATTCAGATAATGTGTTCCAGAGCTGCCCACTGAGTCATATCCACATTATATTATTACAATTGGAAGACTGAGATAAAAACTTTGCCAAGCAGCAATGGACAGCACTAGGACCCAAGGTCACACCCAGGTCAGCTCCTCCAGCCACCAGTGTTCAAACACACATTTCCAGGGGCTGGTTTTCCTGCAACTTCTCTTCCACTTTCCTTCCATCACTCGCTGGTGCCAGTCCCAGCTGTGAGGAGGAAATGATGCCCCTGGGCGCTGTGCCAGCCAGGTACCCTCTCAGGTACCTTCTCAGACACTGTATGGGGTGTCTGTATGGGGTGTGTGTATGGGGTGTGTGTGTATGTGATGTGTGTATGGGGTGGGTGTATGGGGTCTGTGTATGGGGTCTGTGTATGTGATGTGTGTATGGGGTGTGTGTGTATGGGGTGTGGGTATGGGGTGTGGGTATGGGGTATGGGTATGGGGTCTGTGTATGTGATGTGTGTATGGGGGATGTGTATGGGGGGTGTGTGTATGGGGTGTGTGTGTATG
>VWZP01007243.1:65231-86768 GCA_013396995.1 Dicaeum eximium
GCAGCCGCACGCAGCTCAGTGCAACAAAGCACAGCTATCCCGTGAGAGCCGAGCCAGGCAGCCCGGCAGTGCGTGAACTCTATAGAACCGCAGGGTACGACCTGCTCTGCTCACACAGGGCACGCACAGCAGGGTGGCTGCGGGATACCCCGCGGTGAGCCCCGGGCAGCCCCGCTCCATCGCCCTCACCGGGACAAGCGTTCCCCGGCTCAGCGGGGCCCTCCCGGCCGTACCCAGCACCGGGCACCCGGCCGGCTCCGCCCGGCACCCTCTCTGCAGGTCTTGGGGGAGACGAACCCGCCCCAACCCCGGCTCCCCTCGCGAGCCGGGTCTCCCCGGGCGGCTGGAGCAGGCACCTGCTTCCTCCGGCCCGTCACACACGGGGAAGATGCTGCACCGGCAGTGCCCGCCTGTCCGCGCCCGGGACGCGGGGACTCCTCGGGGCCCGCAGGCGCGAGCCCGGCCGCGGCTACGGGAAGCCCCAAACCCCCGGGCCACCCGCTCGCCCTCCGGGCGTAGCCCCCGCCCGCTCCCGCCGCCCCTCGCCCCGTCTCACCGCGGCCTCGGCCCGCTCCCGGCCCCGCTCCCGCAGGACGCTCCCGGCGCGCACGGAACCACCTCCCATTGGCTGCTCCAGCCATCACTCAAGCGGCGATCCCGCCTCCTCCCCGCCCCGTACCGCCAGTAGCCGTTTTCTATTGGTTGACGCGGCCGTCACTCAGAAGCAGACCCCGCCTCCGCCGCGCCCCGTCCCGTCTCCCCGCAGCCTCGGCCCGCTCCCGCAGGACGCTCCCGGCGCTCACGGAGCCGCCTTCCATTGGCTGCTATGGCTGTCACTCAGACCGAGATCCCACCCTCGCCCCGCCCCAGACCGCACATAGCCACCGCCCATTGGCTGGCGCGGCTGTCACTCAGGCGATGATCCCGCCCCCATCCCCTCAGGGCGCTCGGAGCCGCTTCACAGACGGGGTTTTACTGCGCTGCCGCGGGGCCTCACAGTCCGGCACGGCCCCGGCCCCGCGGTCCGGCCCCCGCCTATTCGTTCTTCAGCCCCTCGGCGATGAGGTTGAGCTCGTAGCACCAGGTCTCGTAGCGATAGGCCACGCGGATCTGGGCCACGTTCGTCTTCCGTATGTCATTGCCATCGGGCCCGTCTTCCTGGTAGTTTTCACCCAGGAACTTCACTTTCTCCTGCCAGAGGCAAAGACAGCGGTACCGCCCTCAGAAGCCCCGCCGGCAGCACCCGAGGGAAGCCCTGAGCCCACGAGGGGAGCTGGCCGTGGGCAGGAGCAGCCCAGAAGGACACACACCTCGTGGGACAGGACACACTGCAGGACGGCACTTCATGCAACAGGACAGACCTCGTGGGATATGGTCTGTCCCCAGCTTGTGGGACAGACACACTGCAGGACACGCCCCTCATGGGACAGGACACCCCTCATGGGACAAGACACACCAGGACACCCACCTCGTGGGACAGGCCACACTGCAGGACGCTGTTCCTGGCGATCTCACACATGTCACAGGTGCTGAGCTTGAACACCTGGGCAGCGATGGCGTACTCCTCCATGAGGGGCTCCTGCAGCACAGGGTTGGGGGTCAGCAGGCTCTGCCAGCACTGCCTGCTCTGCAGGGGCTGTCCCAGAGCTCACAGAACCACTGAATCATGGGGCTGGAAAAGTTCTCCAGGGTCAAGTCCAGCCTTCAACCAACACCCCCATGCCCACAAAACCATATCACAAAGTGCCACATCTTTTCATTTTTTGAAAACTTCCAGGCACCACTGCCCTGGGCAGCCTGTTCAGATGCTTTTCCCCTGTTTCAGTGAAGAAATTTTTCCTAATATCCTACCTGAACATCTGCTGGTGGAAGGGGAGATGGCCCAGCATATGCTGGACCCTCTGCAAGTGCCACTGGCTTCCAAAAAAACCGAGTCCCACACAGTGCCAGCCCCATGCTCCCAACCCCAGCGCTCAGCTCACTCTGTACCTTGGTGTAGTGAAACTGCATGGGATCATCTGTAGAAAGGGACACCATGAGCCCTTTCTGGTGGAAGTCAAGCAAGGGGTTCTTGGCGTACTCCAGGAAGAGGCTGTTGTTGCTGAGTGGGGACATGGCAATGGGAATTCGGGCAAGGAAGTACAGGTACTGCAGCACCGGGGTCTGCAGGGACGAGCAGAGGTACCACGTTAGGGATGAAGTTGCTGCACCTTCCACCTCTCCAGGGTCACTCCTCAGATCAGGGGGGAGTTGTGTGCAGGGAGAGAGATGGGCCAGCCAGCAGTCAGTGCTTCAGGCTAAGGAGCACCAGGGCCCAAGGAGCTGTCTGATACCAAACTCAGCTGGCTCCAGTGATAACAAACATATTCTGTGATGGGTCTGTGAGGCTAAACCCCCAAAATCTAATACACTGCACTGGAGAAGCCCATCTGACATCTGCCTGAAGCCAGGCTGTCAGTGTAAAAAGCAGAGGCACAGGTAACTGTCTGGGGCAGCTGTGAGCACTTCTCTGGCTGTGCCGTGCCTGGGCTGCTCCTGGCAGCCTGCCCCACGTACCTTCTTGAGGTTGAGCCCGTGGGAGATGTTATCAGCTGTCATGAAGGCTGCCAGCAGGTGTGTGATGGCCCCGGCCTCGCCGCAGTGCGGGCGGAACAGGAACGTGTTCATCCCACGCTGCCTGGGCACAGGGAAGGAGCACTCAGAGCAGGCGAACAGCAGGCTTGGGTGGCTGGACCAAACTTCAGGCCCAGCTCTGCCCCTCCCACGAGTCCCCAGGAATGCAGCTTGAGCTAGGAGCACATTACTCCTTCTCTTTTCTCCTCTCTGTGTGCAATAGATGCATCTCTGCAATCCCTGAACTTTCTCCCCAGTCCATCTCACCTCCTAGCCAGGGGTGTCTGGATTGCTCTGGGATGTGATGCTCCAAATACAGAGCGAGGAGAGCCCCACCTCTCCCACAACAACAATCAAAGAACTGAGGCAAGTCACAAGGCAGCCCCTTGGCAGGTCCCAGGCCTCACCTGCGCAGGTTGTTCAGCACCAGGATGTTGGCATACATGTAGTAGATGTAGTAGGTGTAGGATGGGTTCTTTGGGGAAGTCCACTCCTCTGGCTTCGGGCTTTTAGTGCTGAACATGTGTCCACTGTGCTTGGATTCATCATCCACGCTGTCAAAGCCCGTGATCTGCTTGGCAAGGGAACAAAAAAGGTGCATCTCACACTCCCCACCTCATCATGCCCAGGTGGGCTCGCTTGCCGCACCACAGCTCACCAGACCCTGGCTCTGCCCCTGTGCCCCCCAAGGGCAGGGACCAAGGCTGCAGACCTCGCTCCTCACACCCCCCAAGCACTGTCCAGGACTAGGACTAAAGCTGACACCTCCCCAGGAGATGAGTGGACAGCAGTTCACAGCCCCACAGCAGCCAGCCCAAGGAGTCTGACCCCTCCCCACACTTGTGGCCACACCCCCCTTCCCCAGAATGAGGCACAGCCCACTGGCCCACGGATGCCATTTTCCATTGTCCAGGGCCAATATCCCATTTCTTGTGCACAAACAGGAATGTGACTTCTCCCCACACCTGACAGCATCACCAGGTGACACTCACGTGGCGTAGAAAGACACTCAGCTCTTTGTGGGCTTGGGGATTGACAGTTGCCTCAAACACAGGAACAAAGATATATTCCAGCATCTTCCCAAAGTGGGGGAGGAAATTCTTAGACCTGAACACATCACTGTGGACAGAGACAGAGATTAGTTGCTACCAGAGGGACAATACGGCCTACTGTCCCCACAACCCTTTCAGTGATGAGGGATCTAGAAGGCACAGTACTCCTTCAGCCCTACAGCACATACTAAATCCTGGGGACTTGGATCATCCACTTCATGTTGCGGGAATAGACCCGGTGGGTGTTGAACCACTTGGCCAGCTTGGCCCACTCGTCAGGCGACCGCCCGTAGATCGAGAGCCGGGGCTCCGTGTGCTGGTACTTGGCATCCTCCAGGTCAGAGCCAACCTCCTGTGAACCAGAGACACCATGGCAAGGGAAGCCACAGCAGCAGCACAGCTTCTCCCTGTTCTCCTCCCCTCTCTCCATACCTTGATGATGGTAGCAAAATACTCGCCATTGATGGCATTCTCCGTCTTCAGGTAGAGGTCCCGCAGCTCGCTGGCCCCCACGGGGTTGTACTTGTCATTGAACTTGTCAAAGCGCTGGAATGTCTGCCGGCCCTGGAGCACGGAGATCAGGCTCAAACACTGCCCTCACAGCTTGGCAGGGAGCAGGGACTGAGCCAAACCACCCAAAATGGCAAAACCAGGAGGTGCTGCACCCTGACACAAATATTTATGCACACAACAAGTGTGGGTGCACAGGGAAGGCAAAAGCCATTGGGACAAGAGTGGCCCAAGAGTGATCTTACAGTAAGTGCCTACCACTTACAGCATGGACATCCAGGGAATCCACTGTCAGGTCGTAGGGGTGCAGTTTGAGCTGCTGGAAAAGCTGTTTCAGGGTGAGCCGTTTGCCCTTGGCGTCACAGACCACGCGGTCGGCGTCCACGCGGTAGGATTTCTTGATGAAACGCAGAAGGTGCTTCTGGTTCATGCAGGCTGCAGCGTGGATGTGTGTGTCCACCTGGGAAAACAGAGCGGCAGCTTCAAGCTGGGATGCTTGGGTACCATCCCAGGGGGTGAACAAAGCCCTCAGGTGAGCAGGCTGTGTGGGGAGCAGGGATCAGCAGGTGAACACAGCCAGAGGGCACAGCTTTGCCAAGAGCATCGAAGGCAGCACATCCCATTCACAGCAGCAATGCTGCTGCTACACACATGGACTGTAACATCCAGTTCCCAGGGAGGGGCAGGCACCATGACAGCTCCTCTGCAGGGTCCCTGGGGCTCCAAGCCTTGCCTTTTACCTTCCTGCAGTTGTAGAAGTCACGGTGGGGGTTGTTCTTCAGCTCCTTCATCTCCTCCATCTCATTGAGCATTTCGTGCACTTGGAACTTGGACGAGAGGAACTTGAGGCGTCGGTGGGCGTAGGTCTTCCTGGGGAGGGCAAAGGGCAGAACAGTCACTGGGCTCCTCACCCCTCAGCACGGGGACACAGATTCCACCTGGGCTGGAGGAGCTCATGCTGGCCCAGCCCTGCTTTCCTGAGGTGCCTCCCCTGGTTCTATTACAGAGCTCTGAAGGAAGGCTGGCCAGCTGGGAGCCTACCTGCAGGTCCTGCCTCCAGTCCCTGAGTGCTGCTTTGCTTAAGACCCAAGTCAAGAGGGCTGACAAGGACTGAGGACACTTGGGCAGCCAGATGTGTCACCAACAGGTTCCTCCCTCTTCCCAGGAAGGGGAGGGGGCTGCCCTGACCTCCCTCTGCCACTGAGGCAGGACCTGGTGGGTTGTGCACTTACACAGGCCCCTGTGCAATCAGGACCAAGAGGAAGTTCATGTCATCAATGAAGTGCTCGAGGCTGGGGTAGGGCAGGTCCTTTGGCTCATTTCTCTCAGCTGCCGCCTTGTCTGCATAGACATAAACTATCCCATCCTTCATCTGCACATGGTATCCCAGGTCCTCAGGGAGGTTCCCACTATCAAGGGGATCCTGTCCATCCTTCACTGGTGGGGTGAACACTGCAGCAAAAGGACAATTCCGTAAGGCTGCCAGCCCAAACCTCCCAGGCCTGCCTTGCTCCCCCACCCCACGCAGCGGGCAGGGACACGCCACCACTGTGACCCCAAGGAGGGGGCCTGGGCAAGTGCCTTGCACAGCCCTTTCCTGAGCCCTGCCCCATGCTGAAGGCAGAGGAAGCCCCTGGGGTGTACCTGGGCCAACACCACTTGGTTTCCAGGGCTCGCCCTCGATGGAGCGCAGGTACTGCGAGGGCGTCTTGGGGAACCTCTGCAGCGACTGCTGCATGTTCTTCTCCCGGATGCACAGCGCCCGGTAAAGCCCTCGGCACACCACTTCAAAGTCTTCCACTGTCACCTGCAGGGAGGTGATGCTGAAGGCAACCACACAGCTGGAACACGGGGGTGTCCAGGAGACACCTGGTGCACCCATGTGGAGGGAGATTTTGGTCGCGGCAAGATAAATGTTGAAAAACGGTTTGGGCTGGAAGGATCCTAAATCTCATCTTGTTCTAGCCCCTGCTGTGGGCAGGGACACATTCTGCTATCCCAGGGTGCTCCCAGCCCCATCCAGCCTGGCCTTGGACACTTCCAGGAATGGGGCAGCCACAGCTGCTCTGGGCCCCCTGTGCCAGGGCACCCTTACAGGGAAGAAATCCTTCCCAATATCCCATCTATCCCTGCCCTCTGGCAGTGGGAAGCCATTCCCTCTTGTCCTGTCACTACATGCTATTGTAAAAAGTCCCTCCCCAATTTTCTTGTCATATCATATAATCATATCATATCATATCTCACATATCTCATCATATCATATATCAAACCATATCATATCAATGTCCCACTGCTCTGCCTGAGCAGGGCAAGGAAGGGATGATAGGCAGAGACCCAGGCATGACCAAGGGAAGCTCCTGGTTCCAGAACCAGGGAATTCCGATGTCAGTGCCTCTTACATTCCTCACTGCAATCAGTAATTGACCCTGAAATGGAAGCCAGGCCTGGGCAAAACATTGAAGCTATTTTTGGAGCCTGGGCTGAAACTGAAGCAGGAACAACAACGTGCACCAGCCCTGTGTGCCAATGACTTTTGATTTACTGCACAGACAAGTGTTTTGGGCAGTCAGAAGAAGCTGGAGTGGAGTAGGCTGGGAAACCAGCACTCCCAACTGGACAGTTATGGCAAGGGGAATGTGCTCAGTGCATGAGCAGGGAGGGGTTTCCAGATCCCCTCTGCTATGCAGCTCCAGGCTAAGAACCCCTCCAGCAGGTTCTCAGAGGGAGCACAGATGTAATAGGAGGCTGAGGAGGAGAGGGAGGCAGGATTAGCACGGGATGTGATAACAGTCCTGGTCAAGTGGCTCTAGGTGACCCTGCCTGTACTAGGGGCTTGGTGACTTCCCTCAGCCGTTCTGGGATCCTTGGATGTGCACAGACCTCAGACAGAGCTGTGTACAAGCAGAGAGGATGTGACAGAGTGAGCACAGCCCACCCTACCAGACCCTCCCTGGAGAATCCCATGGGAATATGCAGCACCCCACAGCCCCTGCCAAGGAATTCAGCTCTGGATCCCCAGAGATGCAGCAGGACACCCCCAGATGCTTGTGAGGCACAGACTGAGCTGGGACAGACCCTCCCCACTGCAGCTGGTACAGACTCCTGTGTCACTGGGCACTGCTGGGGGACAGGCAGGGACCAGAGGGGTGGCCAGTATGGAAAGGGAGCAGCTATGGAAGTACCTACCCCAGAGGCATAATCCCCAGTGATCTGCACCCGCTGGAAGTGGGGCACAGTCTGGTACTGGGGGCAGGTGGAGTTGGTCTCCTCAGTGACAGCCAGGCTGGGGACAGCCCCCGGGGCCGTGGGCGGTGCCAGCACAGTCGTCTGCATGCGGATCAGCTTCTTCCTGCTGCGGGGGAAAGGCTCAGGCAAACAGCCCCGTTCCATGGTCACACACAGGTGCAGGGCCAGGGGCACTTCCCACAGCCATGTTCCAGCTGTGCACATCATGATCCAGCTCACTGGTGATTTCTGAGCACAGCACAAACCAGCTCACTGGTGATTTCTGAGCACCTTAACAGGTGCTGCCAGGAGAACAGGCCACAGAACACAAAGCAGCCTCGGGCTTTGGAAGTTGCCTCTTTCCAGAGTCCCCAAGTCTCCCTCCCCAGCAGCTCTGTGGCCATTGCCGTGCTGACACCCAGGGAACAGGCCAAGGGTTTCTGTCCAACAGGGGAAGCAGTTGGAGAGGAAATCCTGGAGTACCTGACAGATGCCCTGGGATTATCAAGGATTTCCTCCATAGGTGTGGTGAGCTGTGCCCAAGGGCCTTGATTTACATCCCCCCGTTTGCTCTGGCCAGGAGGGGAAGGCTCTGCTCCTCTCCTTGCCCAGGCTCCTGGGAACTCACCGCATTTCCACTGTGGAACTGGCCTCCTGGAGCATCATGTGCATTTTCATTTCCTGGCGGGAGATGGGGCAGATCTCTTCCACATCAAAGTGAGAGATTTCCCCCCTGACCTCTTCATCCCTCACCTCGGAGGCGAAGACCTTCTCGGCAAAGGAGCGCAGGGACTCATCCATCTCTGCAAAGAGGAGTTTGGTGTCCCACAGGGAGGTGATTCCCAGCCCCTGGAACAGGCAGCTGCCCCTGGCAGGCAGCTCTGTGCTCAGCTGCCATTTCCTCCTGGCCCCCACACCCTAGAGAAGACTCTGAGCCACCTCCCAAATTTGCAGCAAGGCTGGGCCACACCTGGTGGGCTGGAGACATTCCTTGATGCCCCCAGTACAGCAGGAAAAGTAAATACAGCCCAAGAATGCTGCCAAAAGGGAGAGAAACAGGTCCTTGGGAGGGGCAGTTAAGGGGGCATATACTGTGAGGAAGAGGAGAAAGTTAGCAGAGCCCTTACAGCTCCAGGGAGCCCGAAATCCACTTCTGCAGCAGTCAGGGAGAGACAGAGGAATGGGTGGGGGCACAGCTGGCACTCAGCCCCCACCATCCCAGCCAGCCCCAGCTGGGCACTCCCAGCCCACCGTGTGCATTGTGCTGCAAAGGTGCCAGAGCCACCACTGACACAGGGCTGCCTGGAGCTTTAGGGAGGAGGACAAGGAAGGTTAAAAGCCCTTCTGCTGCCAACAGAGCACCATGAAACAAGAACCCGAGGGTTCTGCTGGCAGCAGCTCCCAGAAGCAGATGTTTGCATGGCAGCACAGGTTTTGGCAGCTCGACATGAAGCAAAGTGAGGATCAGTGCCCAAGGATGGACCTCACCCTCCAGTGTCACACAGGACATGGCCAGAGGTGAGGACCAAAGCAGAACAGACAGAGGGCTCTCAACAGCACTGAGGGTGCCAGAATGATATTTAACAAATTGCATATTTTGGTGCTGTATCAAAGGACCAAAAGGTGGGACCATTCCGTGTAATGCCAATGGGCAGAGCTGGCACTGCCAGGAAATAGCATTTCCCCAGCTGCTGAAGGATCACCATGGTCATGATCTACATGATCTACATGATCTACATGATCTACATGATCATGTAGTTACATGGTTACATGGCTGCTTGGTTCCAGTGATCATGTCTAGGCAGTAACACAGCAGAGCATAGAGAAACCCAGCAATACTCACGTTTGTGTTCTGCTGCTTGAGATAAAACAGAGACAAAATAAAAGCTGTTGTGATCAGCCCCTCAAAATCTGAGCCTTTTTGCCTTATCACCTCATCAGTCTTTAAAAAGGGATTAGCAAATACAAGTTTAGCCAAAGCTTTCCACGCCTTCCACTTATAAAAGAATCATACAATCCTAGAATGGTTTGGGTTGGAAGGGACCTTAAAGCTCATCTGATGGGCAGGGACACCTTCCACTAGCTCAGGTTGCTCCCAGCCCCATGCAACCTGGCCTTGGACACTTCCAGGGCTGGGGCAGCCACAGCTGCTCTGGGCACCCTGTGCCAGGGCCTGCCCACCCTCATAGGGAGGGGTTTCTTCCCAATATCCCATCTAAACCCATCCTCCTTTGGCTTAAAACCATTCCCCCTTGTCTTGTCATTCCCTGCCCTTGTGAGAAGTCCCTTCAGCCTTCTTGTAGCCCCTTTAGGTACTGGAAGGAAAAGACAGAGAAGAAGTTGTCACCTTGAGGAACACAAAGAGGGAAGTTGTGCATTGCCTGTCCCACGACAGAGCCTCGGGAACCAAACCCCCTGCAGGTCCATCCCCCCCATCCAGCCCAGTGTGGCTCTGGCACAGCTTCTGCCTTGGCAGAGTCCCTGCTTGCCCTGCAGTGCCCAAGGTGGAGCATTCTCTAGATCCTCTCACTCCACACCACCGGAGCCTGACTGGCGCCAGTCCTGTGCTAAGGCTGAGCTGGCCTGGAAGGGCTCTCCCTGCTCCTGCAGGGGTGCAGCAGAGACACAGGGAGGGCAGCACAGCCTTCTGCTGACCAGGCAAGCAGATATTCCAGAGACTTGGAGACCAGGCTTTGCTATTTTTTGCCCTTGATTCGCTGTCCTTCGTGGCCCTCAGGATGGGTGGTCATTTCAGAGATGCCGAGTTCCATCCCTCTGTGGTCACAGCTCCCTTTCTTCCCCAGCAGGATCAGACAGCTGGGACACTGCACTCCCACAGCTCCTCACTGCTGCTCAGACAGGGTGGCAGCACATTCTGAGGCTGCAGCCCCTGCCCTTTCCATCTGACCCAGCAGCTCAGGCTGCAGCTCTGGCAGCACAGCTGCTGACTTCCCAAAGCCCAGCTCACGGAACACACGCTCCGGAATCCTGACTCCACGTATTCATTTGCCAAAAAAACATCCCAGAAATGTTTAGTTTGACCTTCATCTCTTTAGTGGATGGAAATTACACTCAGGAAGGTTCACAACTTCCCACTGATGGTGCAGGGCCAGGCTTTAACACCAGCTTCATGTGCTAGGTCTCACAGCACAGCCCTGCAATTCCAAACTCGCTCCTATCAGGGCTGTTTGGTGCTGTTACCACTCAGGGCTCTGCAGTCACCTGCCACATGTCCCTCTGCACTGTCCTGCAGAGCTGGCCCTGCTCCTGCTGCCCAGCTCCTGCTCAGGGCTGCAGCTCCCCACATCTGAGCTTCACCAGGGTGACCAGAGATTCCTGAAATCCCTCTGAGCCCTTCCACAGGGGTTTAATGATGTCATTCCAGCACACATTACACTGCAGGAGAGACAATATTTTCCTTCAGTACAAGCAGAGGAAGATTTAAACAATAACAGTTTCTTTACTGCACTATCCAAAAACGTCTCCAAGCAGGAAGAAAAGTGCCCAAAGGCCCCAGTGAGGTCCCCTGGACACCAGACATCCAAATCTCTGAGGCTGTGGGCCTGGAACCTGCCCTGTGGCTCCTTGGCTCACACTTGGCTTTCAGACCTACCTGGAATTCTCACCCGAGACATCATGGCAGCGTTTGCAGAGCCTCAGTAACACCCCAGAGTCCCCGAGCACGAGGGGCCAAGTGACTGCCTGGCAGCCCAACACTAATTTTACTGCTTTCCCTTCCCTGTAATCAGACTCTCCCACTCTAAAAGGAGAGTGGAGATCAACTCTGGGACTATTTAAAGAGCAGCCACAAGCACTTGCACTGAAACAGGCGAAAGCAGGGCTCAAATTTAATTAATCTTTTTCTTTAAGCCAGGTTTGCATTTTACATTTTGTGTCACTTGGTGTCTGCTCAAATTTCTCTTTCCAGGGCAGCTGCACCTTTCTAATGTGGTCTGTGGAATTCAGTCTTTTAAGAGAGACTAAACCTGATGCCTTCTATGGTGAACCAAGGGTTTAAAGGAAATTCCCAATCAGAGCAGGGGCTGTGGATAGGTACAAACCATGTGCTCTCACCTGAGCTGTTCAGAGCTTTTTCCTGAGGGAGGAATCCGTTTGAAAGTTGGATTTTACCAACAGGGTTGCCCAGATGTCCTCACTTCTTCTCAGCTGAACCCAACAAATAAAAGGCAGGTGCAAGGAGTCACAGTTTGTTCCTGAGCTTTTCAGCAGCTGCCTTTTTCAAGCTTTGTGTCATAATGATCTGATAATCAGTTCAGTAGGTGGTGAGCCACAGCCAAGGTGTGTCTGACTGAGAGCAGCTCTCAGTTAAGCCCAAGGTGGGTCAGGGAACTCCTGCCCTAGCTTGGGTCTGGCAGAGCAGCTCTCAGCTTGGGAGGCACCTCCTGGCTCCTTTTGAAGCAGGTTGTTTCCAGCATATTGGCTTTGAGGGCTGTACCCTCCTGTAGGGTGTCCTCAAACCTTCTTCAGATCCCACCTGCAGCTGGAAAACACCTCCTGTGTGAAGGGAAAGGCCAGAATTTGTTGTGTCCTGCCTGTTGCCAGGATAACTCTGAGCTTCTGGTTCAGATTCCAGGTGGGAAGTGGTGAAAATTAACAGGTCAGGAGGATAAAATAGTTTTGATGTGAAACAGAGTCTTTCCCTGTTTGTTTGTGCTTTGATTCTTTGCCCCGGACTAGGACAAAGCATTTGGACACAGTCTGGCTCTGGTTTAAAGGGTGGCTTTGGTCAGAGCATTGAAGGGAGCAGGAGAAGCACCTGGAGCAGAGAGCATTATTGGGAATGATTTGTGCATTCAGGGATTCCTGTGCCATGCTCTGCAGAACAGCTGTGGAGAGCTCTTGTCCAAGAAGGCTGGAATAGGTGAGAGAGTCACCTGCACAAATAAAATAAAATAAAATACAGAGCTGGAAATAACAAGCTGTGGATTTTGTCCTTAGGAGCACAGGAATCCTGTGGCACAGGCAGTGAAGTGAGGTGAGCTGAGACCTGGCGCAGCTTCTCCAGCTGAGAAAATTCCCACAGCATCCAGAAACTCTCAGGAAGAGATGTGCTCACTATTTGATAGGCACAACTTCAAACCAAGCTGGGTGACAATTGAGAAATTCTCCAGAATTCAGGGAGTTTTACCCCCACCCCTTCCCTGTTATTCCCCAAGAATATAAATTTCCCTCCCTCCAACCTGCAGAGGTGCAGCACCAGGGCAAAGCTGGGATTATGGTACAGCTTTGGTCTCCCTCTCATGCTGATAAATTTTTCAGGTTCTGAATTCTTAAGTTTAAGAGTCTCCACACCACATTATTGTTTAACTGTTTCATTCAAGGTCCATAAAATCTGTCTCCTCTTGTTTGCTCTCCCACAAGGACTATATCTGCCCTTAACCCTCCTTGGGATCTTGGGATTCACATCTGAAACCAAAACTGGCCTTTAGGATACAGAGGTCATCCTCCTCAAGAGAAGAATCTTGATCGTCTCTTGGTCCCTCAGCTTTTTTAATCTCAGGGTGAGCTTGGGTGGGCTCACGGTGGAAATCTGAGTCAAGCCTGGGCTCACTGTGCTAAAGTTAGACCCAGGGCCTGTGCAAACTCCAGGGCTCACACAAACAGCCTGTCTTCCCACTCTTTTTCAGCTGGAAAGTGAGCAATTCACACCCAGAGGCTCTGGAGTGCCTCTAAACCCCCACACCTCCACCTCTGAGCTGCCCTGGTTCTGCCCAGCTCCAGCCAAGGGAAAATGGTTTGATCAGAAATTTGGCAGCTTGGGCTACTGAGCAGGATCTTCCTGCAGCTTGCATCCACTGCACAGGGCCCATGGGGCAAGCTTTGCTAGAAAATGGTTTCAGTTCCTGAAGAGGAGGAGTATGAACAGAGAGGGGATAACGTGGATGTGACCAGGGCTCTGCTGGCTGTGCTGGGCCTTTGATCAACTCACCCAGCCCTGGGGGAACCCTCAGCAAATTCTTCTGTCCCCTTGCTCTCAGTCATCCCTGCACAGATCCCTGCACAGCCTCTGTTCCAGGGCTCAGCCAAAAGCAGTTCCTCAGCAGGAGCTGTTTGTGGGACCAGGCTGGTGCAGGGAACAATCCCTGGCAGGGAATCCTGCCCTGCAAGCCAAAACCCCTCAGGGTGGGAATCCTCCGGGGACAGGCTGCAGCTGCACTGCAGGAGCTGTGTGCCCCTGCTCCTGGGGGTATGGTTTGAAATCCTGGCACAAAACCCAGGTTGGACTCCAGGTTTCAGAGTCTGACACGAGGTCTGAGGAGAAATACCCTTGAAGCACATTTACTGTGTGGTCTGACACAATTTGCCTTCTTGCAGGAGGGAAGGCAACAGGGAAGTATTCTAGAAGACTGAATCAAGCAATTTAAAAGCCTAACAGAGCATGATTTGGGCACAGCTGTAACTCAATAGCTGGTTTTGCCATGGGAATATCAAGTAAAGAAGCTTCCCTCTCCATTTTTATATTTAAGTCAGCATGAGGGACCCTGCTGCAAACAGAGATTCAGCAGCAGCAAGATGCAGATGGGTGAGGTCATTAAAACTGGACTCTGGACCAAGGCTGTGGCAGGTCTCAAGGCCACTCTCACTGCTCATTGATGCTCTGGGGACATCTGTGATAGAGCTGACCCTGCTCCATGGCAGAATGGAGAAAATCCCACCCCACAGACAAAGCAGAGGCACTGTGATAAACCTCCTGTAGCCCACTCCTGGATCCCGTGCCCAGAACCCAAAGAAAACAACAAAGAATTCAACATTTATTCTTTAAAAAAGTTATTAAAGAAGCAAAATAATTTACTTCAATTCAGACCAAAAGAGATGCATTATTGAAAGCAAATAATTAAACAAAGTAACAACAAATTAGCCCTTGGGTTAAAAGTCCAGATCCCAACATTTCCCGACCATCCTGGGGTTACACACAGGCAGACACTCCAGCTTTGGGGTTTTTGAGAAGCACAGACAGGTCAGAATGTGATTCAAACTTCCACTGCTCTCCTTCCCCCACGGGCCTGAGGCTGCTTGAAATCCAATTCTAAGTCTGAGCTGTACTAAAAATGATGGCAGCTTAAACTTCCTGGTTAAAATCCAAAGTCCTAGCAAGGACAAGGACACAATCTGGGCAGTGTTTGAACAAGACCAGGGAGTGGGGACACAGAGAGGAACAACCACAGAGCTCCAGGGCTCCTTGCAGAGCCACAGCACCAGGAACATTTGTTACAGTCATTGGCACTTGGAAGTTCTCAACAACAGCTTTACCCTTTTTTAATATTTTACCTCAAAAGTTATTCATGTCTGTTCTGCCCAGTCAGGGCAGTGAAATCAGCTTGGCACTAGTGCAGAGTTGTGCTGTTCTAAATAACAATATTTGGACCAAATCTATTAAACCACCTTTTCCAGGGACCTGTCTTGTGCAAAACCTTCCATGCTTATCTTCTAAATAATTTTCCCATAACTTCACAGGGTTTTGTCCTTCCAGTTCTTGGCTGCCACCAAACCCAGAGCTCTCTGTGAGACAGCTGGAAACAAATCACAACCATTCAGTTCACACTCCTGACCAGTACAACACCCTGATTTTGTATTTTTTGCTGGATTTGGAACTACACTGATGGAGTTGGGAGTATCACCTGTGCAGGTCAGCTCTGAAGCATCCTAAAAACTGAAAAAGTCCTAAAAACCATTCTAAAGGTTCCAAAGGTGACACAAATACAGACCCATCCTCACCAGGGCTTTTTCTCTTTCCAGGTTTTATAGAGCCCAAGAGAAAAGGAACAGCAAAGAGAAGCAGATGCATTTTCCAGTCAGTTCCCACACATTGCTGAGAATTCCCAGGTTTTGGAGCTACAGCTGGCACATTTTAATGCCAACCAGAGCATGTTGAGCAGAGTGGAGCATTGCTGTGATGAACCTCCAGCCAAATAATTCTCCAGGTTGACCACACAGCCTTCAAACATCAAACACCAGAGGCTTCCCATGGCCACAGGCAGCCGTGCTCTGAGCAATCCTGCTGGCCAGGAAACAAATTCCTGCATTTCCCAAGAAATCAAACCCCATCCCCAGACTGGATGACAGAATGTCACCCTTCAGTGTCCTCACAAACTCCACACTGCCCCTTCCTGCTGGCTCTGCATGGCCAGATGTGCATCCCAAAAGCCTTTTCTCATTTCCCAGGGGTGTTTTTATTAACTGGCCACTCATGTGCCACACACCTCTGGAGGAGCAAACCCCCATCTCCTGCCCCAGGGAAGGATTTCACAGAAAATCCTCCCTGACAAAGCTTTCTCAGCCCTGGCTGTGCAGTGGGGGCAGCTCTGTCAGGTTTAACCTGCAGCAAGAGATCAGCCATGGAATGGTTTGGGCTGGAAGGGGCCTTAAAGCTCATCCCAAGGGCAGGGACACCTTCCACTGCCCCAGGCTGCTCCTGCCTGGCCTTGAACACTTCCAGGGATGGGGCAGCCACAGCTGCTCTGGGCAACATCAAACAAACTGAACTGAGCCACAGCCAATGGTCCCCACAATTCTGCCCACCACTGTGTGTGCTGGAAAATAATATTTTACGTTAAATTTTTTTTGTGGGTTTAATTCTTATCAGTCACATCAGTCAAAGTTAAAATAATTTGAAAAAAGTATTTATAAAGATTATCACAGATAAAGAAAATGTGATGCAGACTGATCTTCTTCATTCCCAGAAGAGAATTAAGACTGTAAGTAGTGAAGGAAGCAACATGGAAAGGAAAAAATTCTTCTCTCTCTGTTTACTGATCTCTAATGTCCATCTGAAACTGAGCACTCCAAATTAAGATGTGTGACTGACACCAACAACCTGACACTGAGCCTCCTGCAATCCCCTGGCCTGGCACTGACCAAATGCTCCCTCTGTTGGCTGAGGGCTCCTTCCTCCTCTTCCTCCTCCTCCTCCTCCAAGCTGAAATTCAGAACCAGCCCCAGAGCACAAGGCCCAGGACAGGACAGGCACCCCAAGGAGCCCTGGAGGTTTGGCAGCAGTGACCAGAGCAGAGCACCTGGGCACAGGGGAGGCTGTTTGTGCTGGGAAGAACTCCCTCAGCTCACAATTCCCTCAGCTGGAGCTGCCAGAGCCAGCCCAGAATTCCCAGAGTCTGTCCCACACCTTCTGGGAAGTTCTGCCATCACTGAACTCATTTCCTTCCTCATTTTGCAAGGATGCTGCAATCAGAGGCTGGCTCAGGTGCCAGTGGCAGCTCTGGGCCTTCTCCCCTCCATCACAGAATCCCAGACTGGTTTGGGTTGGAAAGGACCTCAAAGCCCATCCAGTGCAACCCTGCCATGGCAGGGACACCTCCCACTGTCCCAGGCTGCTCCAACCTGGCACTTTCTGCACCCCTGACAGAGTCAACCCCAACCCCTCACACTCCTTCCCTGACAAGGAAACTCCAGCTACATTTTACAGCCTAGAGACATTTTGAAGAGACTCTTTACAGTCTGTGGTAAGAAAATAATTCAGAATAAAACAATTTGCAAGTTACAGAGAGAGCTGAATAGCAGCTGTCCAAAGCAACCTCCAGTTACCAGATTAATTAGTGAGAAGCTGCCAGAAATGTTGGCAGTTCATGTTAAAAATGAACAGCTGACAGGTTTGGTCCAACTTGGAAGAGATCTGAATGCTGCAGGAAAATCAATACAGAATATAAACTGTTCCACCCACAAAGAAAGTAAAACACAGATGCAGTGTGTCCCCTCCCTTGTGCAAGAGTCCCACAGGTGCCTGCTGGACCTTCCAGCCTCCAAATTCCTGCTGGAGGATCCTGCCAGGCACAGATCACCCACATCACACTTGCCTGCTTGACACAATGAGCTCCCAAGAAATTCCAGTCCTTGGGGTTTTCCTCAACCCAAGGGACAACTTCAAATCTTCTTAGCAAACAGGCACTTAGTTAGGAAAGGTTTTCCTTTTTATTACAGAAATGGAGGATCAGGTAGGTGGCACTCCTGGCACTGGAGATGTTGCACTTTTGCTGTACAGGTGCACAGAGAGCAGACACCCAGCTGAGAGGGGACAGGGGCACTCCTGGTGGCACAAGCCCGTGTGGCATCACCCTGTGCCACTCCTCTGACAGCACTGCACGGAATCCAACAGACAGGGGACACACAGCACTTCTAGCTTTTACTCTAGAGGTAAAGTGTCATCTTTTTCACAGCATTTAGTCTCTATAGTTCACTTTTGTGACTGGTTTTCTTCGTGAACAAGCCCAGGTAACACAGTGAGAAAAGAATCCCAGCACATCCAGAGATCTGCTGCTCCGTGGGCTGAGCAGGGAGGTAGATGCCACGGATGTTCTCTTCAGATGGAGCACTGCAGATGGAGAAGGAGCTTGTGCTAATGAACTCTGGTGCCCAGAGCCTGTCACTGGCACCCAGACACTGCAGGGATCAGCAGGAGGCAGCACAGGAGATCGAGGCTCGTCCAGCAGCTGCACCTGAACCACGTTTCCCTGGCATCTGGAACAGAAAGGCACCTCCAATTAGCACTAATTAGCTCTGTCCTGCTCTGGGGTGGATGTGCAGTGCAGCAGTGCAAGTCCTGAGCTGCTCTGTCTGTTTTCATAGTCAGGAGCAACATCTCTCAGGGAATTGTTGAAAGTCCCCTCAGTTGGGGACAGATTTCACATTTTGCACCATTTTATTTGGTTACTCCTGGAATCAGCACATTCCAGAGGAACACAGCTCGAGGGAAGCTGTGCAGGAGACAATCCCTCAGGAGCACACCTATGCACACCCCTCTTTCAAGGTGTTTCTTCAGAAATTGCACGTTCTCCAAAAAGTCCAAATGGTTTCCCAAAGGAAGAAGACAGAAAGGAATGACACAGAAAATCACACCATCAAAATAGGTGGAAATCATGGAATGTTTTGGGTTGGAAGCAATGTTAAAGATCATCTTGTTCCATCCACCCATCAGCCAAAAGGGTGCTGTGAATGAAAACTACTTTTCTCAAGCTCTCTCACCAACTCAGAGGGAAATTATTATTTTTTGAGCATTAAAACATTGTAGGATCCAAATCTCTGGGAATCAACAGGTTCTATAAAAGGGGAAAACCCCACCTACAGCAACCAGCACTTCTAAGCCACACAGTCAGCTGCTGGAAGGCAGAGACAAGAAGGCAGTGAGGAGGGGAGCTGCAGCTCACCTTTTCACATGACCAGGCAGGACAGTCCCATGCAGCCCTGGCTCCCATCCTCGCTGCTGTTGAGCTTCTTCATCCGGTACTGCCGGATCTCCCTCACCAGCGTGTAAAAAGCATCTTCCACACCCTGAATGCAAACACAAGGCCAGGTGTTTTCTTCCCTGAAGCCTTTGAAATCACTGATCTGTCCATCCCAGAACCCCTCAATGGATTTGAAAGACACAATCCTACAGGAACAGCAGCACCCAGCTTGTCCCGTGTTCCCAAGAGGAAGAACCCATGGGGATGTCCCAAACCCTCCTCAAACCCTCCTGGGGCAACAACCACTACAATAAACATGGACAGCTGTTCTCAGGGAGGTTCCACACAGGAAACAAACTACTCCTGGCCTAATTTTAGAATCCTTAGTTTCAGCTCTTTCGGATTTTCTGGCTGCAGGCAGAGCAGGGCTGGCTGGGCAGGCCCCCGTGGCCAGGGAGGCTTTGGAGAAGCCCATTAGTCCAGTCTGGGGAATTCTGTCTGCAATCATAATCTGCTAATTGGCTTTCATTAAGGAGCCAAGAGAACCAAACAGGTCTGGGGTGAGCGAGCTCAGGCTCTGATGCTCCCCAGGGAGAGCAGCTGAAACTCTGCTGCTCTTCCTGCCAACACTGAACAAGGCTGGAACTGGCTGGAATCAAATTTTTAACATGATTTGAAGCAGTAGAGAGTAGCTGGGTTTCTTTTTCTCCTGTGTGTTTTGTGAGACTTTATAATAAGGTATTTATTTATTATAATTAAAATGTGGTTTTTATTTAAGACATACGTATTATTTTTTTAGGATTTTTTTTTGCAGGCATTTGTTTTTTATTGGGAGGTTTTTTATGGTTTTGGAGGTTTATTGCGAGGGGTTTTTGGTGGTTACATTTATTGAATATTTTGATAGTAAAAGTGAATTTTTTAAAACTTTTTTTTGGGCATGAGTTATTTTTTCTTGTTATGTAATTTTCCACAAAACCACTGTAGGCCTCTTTATCTCTACATTTATTAATTTTAGTTATGTTTATTATTTTGAGTATTTTTTCCCTAGTTAGTTTTTAAGTTTTATTTAGTAACTTCAGGGGAGTTGAAATTTTTTTATTTTCTGTGTTATTTATCAACATGACCCACTTGAAAGGAAGTCAGGAAGAACCTGAAGTGATTCCTGTACTGAAGTGATTCCAGAACTCTTTCAAGCTACGAGCAAATGGGGAAATAAAAGCTAAAAACTGTAAAGGGATTGAAAAAATGCTTCTCCTGTAAATAAGGCAAAGGCACATGGGAAAATGTCATTCCTGCATTTCCCAAGAAGAAATCAGCCCTGGGGGAGCCCCTCACCTGTCTCGTTTTTGCAGAGGTCTCTATGAAGGGGATTCCGTAGCTTTTTGCCAGTTCTTGGGCCTGTTTTGTGTCCACTGTTCTCGTGGGCAGGTCACACTTGTTCCCCACCAGCACCATGGGCACGTCGTCCGAGTCCTTCACCCTCTTGATCTGTTCTCTTTAGGAAGACACATTAAAAAAAAAAAATAGGAACTATTTTCTAACTATAAAAACTGGTTTAGTTCAGTATTCAAACAATTTTGTGCCACACAAACATATTAAAGGAGAGCAGGGCCTCGGGGGGCAGCAGGGTGCACTTTGTACACTTCATTTTCTGTCTATGGATAACTCCACTCTGGGTTTCTCACCCATTTCCTTGGAGATGACATTCTGCAGCTGCAAATGGCATCTGATTCACAGAACCCCAGGAGAGCCGGGGCTGGAAGGGCCCTCTGGAGATCTGCCAAGGCAAGATCACCTGGAGCAGGTGACCCCATCCTGGTGGGTTCCCAGAGAGGGGAACTCCACAACTCCCTGGGCAGCTGTTCCAGGGCTCTGCCACTCCCACAGAAAGAAGTTCTTCCTCATGTTGAGGTGGAACTTGTGGTTTAGTTTATGGCCATTGCTCCTTGGAATGATGGAATATGGAATAATGACATGATTAACACAAAAACCCCTAAAAACCATCCCAGTCTTAACTGACTAAAGGTGGTGCTGAGGCCCTGGCACAGGGTGCCCAGAGCAGCTGTGGCTGCCCCTGGATCCCTGGCAGTGCCCAAGGCCAGGCTGGACAGGGCTTGGAGCAGCCTGGGACAGTGGGAGGTGTCCCTGCCATGGCAGGGGTGGCACTGGATGAGCTTTAAGGTCTCTTCCAACCCACTCCTGCCTGTGATTCCATGCATGGGCACAGAACAGTGACAAAACTTTCAGAAAGAAGTGGGAGATCCGAGGCACTCAGTGCCCCATCCCGCCGTGTCCCCGCCCTGTCCCCGCTCCCTGCCCGCGGGGCAGCCCCAGCTCCACCTGTAGAGGTTGATGTCGGCGAAGGATTTGCTGTTGTTGATGGCGAACACGCAGAGGAAGCCCTCGCCTGTCCGCATGTACTGGTCCCTCATGGCGCTGTACTCCTCCTGCCCCGCCGTGTCCAGGATGTCCAGCAGACACGTCTCACCATCGATCACCACCTGCTTGCGGTACGAGTCCTGCAACACACGGGCAGTGAGCCCTGAGCCACTCCTGCCCACCCCGGCTGCACGGCTGGGCACAAAAATCAAAATTACAACGCTGGAGGAGCTTTCCAGCTGTTCTACAGCAGCTGTGGCTGCCCCTGGATCCCCGGCAGTGCCCAAGGCCAGGCTGGACGGGGCTGGGAGCAGCCTGGGACAGTGGGAGGTGTCCCTGCCATGGCAGGGGTAGGAACAGGACCTTTGAGGTCCCTTCTAACCCAAACCAGTCTGGATTTTGTGATTCTCACCCATCTCTGATGAAAAACTACCAGTATCTAAAACGATAGTATTTTAAATATTACCCAAACGATCCCATTTTAATTGAGACTCTAAGCCCTCTCATCCTTTGTTACAAAACACAGAACTCCTGTTGCTTTAAAGAAATTCATCAACAGGAAA